>VZSF01005152.1:478535-568250 GCA_013398295.1 Chionis minor
AAAAAAAAAAAAAAAAGCGAAAACCAAAAAAAACCAAACTAAAATCCTCCTCCAAGTAGAAGAAGAAAATTTGATTCACATGGAAGGGAGATGAAGAGAATTGGCAAATTGTGGGCAGGTGCTGGGCGAGCTTCCTCTATATGAATTTGTTAATGCGTCTTAATCCTGACCTGCAACACCCCGCCTGGCTAATGCCGTGGCCTCCCATGACCAGGAATTGCAGACTGCTGAGTTGCATGGCACTGGGATGGGATTTTGTCTTTTTTTTTCCTTTTTTTGTTTTTCCCCCCCCGTACTGTAGGTTGCTGACTACATTTCATTTGTGACCCAGTTAAAATCTGAATCCAATTATCTAAAATTTTTGGTGAGAATGGAATTATTTTACTTTTCTTTGTGTGTGTACGTCTACGTTTGCATATTGCCCCCTGCAAAGAGATTTCCCCTGCGCGCAGAGGAAAATGTACTATTTTGAAAAAGAGCCCACAATATAAATTTCTTCTGATTGAATGTGGCAGCTTAACACGTTCCTCTTCCTTTTCTTTTGTTGGTCTCTTAATTTGTAAATAGCTAATTATTTGTTGGGGGTTTTCTTCAGATTTGGGTAAATGAAATGTGTTACCCTGCAGAGCTCCGTGTTGCTATGCAGATTTCTGATTTTGATGGCAGAAATGTAAAGCCCTGAAAAGAAGGGCGGCATCTCGGCAAGCCAGGAACGCGCACACCGCATCGTGCCTGCGATTTCATCCTTCCGGCAGCGTTAGCCAGCGCAGGGTGAGACCGGAATGACTCGGAGAGTCCAAACAGGTGCTAAACCTTTGGTTGCAAACAAAAAGATTAAAAGTTGGGCTGAGGGCGTTAATAGAGGGATGATGTACACACAGAGAAATTGCTTGTCGTGCTCCCAGAATAGAACTTGCATAGGAAAGCGCTGTAATTCCCTGTCTTCCACGATTTAGTGGCATGCTGGAAAAGCGGCTATCTGGTTTTGTGACTATATATGTCTAAAAGCACACAAATGCGTGCACCATCCAGCAAAATAATAGGGAAAGCTGTATATCCATTGAGTTTATACAGTGGAAATTTATTATTTTTTTTACTTTGCGTTAAAAATAATGTGAACTTTCCCCACTCTGTTATGCTGTCTCACTTCATTCCTCTTCCGCTACTTTCCCCCTTTATTTTGCTTGCAAGTGGCTGAATTGCACATACAATATTGGAAGTCAGTGTTGTCCCTACCCCGCTGTAGACTCTGCTTTTTTCTGTAGCCTTTTACTTCAATTGCTGACAAATACCTGAGCCCAAATGCTGAGTGATTACGTTCAGGTTTTCTCCTCTACCCATCAGACATATTACTTACAACTATTAATAACTCCCCTCCAGGAGAGTCAAAACTATCATGTAAATGCATCTTTCTCTGACACAGTTCTGTATACATAATACAAGAACCTGAGAGAGTTTCCAAAACAAGCCAAAGAACATGATGAAAATGAATGTATTTTCCCAGGTTAGGTTGTAAGGGCTGCGTTCACAAATGTGGAATTTTTTTTTTTGGCCAACAATTTTTCATTTATTTTTAATTTAATCACATGTTTTAGGTTGCAGGCACATTCTGAAAAATGATCTTTATAAAATATGCAGTCCTCTTTGCAGTCTTATTACATCACTGCTGCACTGGGAGGAAGACATCTCTCTAAATTGAAAACCATTTTTAATGAATTGTTATTTTATTTTAGGATCCCTTTAGGTTTCCTAGAACATTCGGTCTGAGTCGTCCGTCTGAAGGAATCCTGAGCTAACCGATCAGAATTAAAAAAAAAAAAAAAAAATATTCTGCAGCCCTTGACCCTGGCCCACAGCAACTCCCTGTGTTATAACACAAAGGGCTGTGGTGCTGGGGGGGAATCCCACTGTGAAGTAGAAAATCAGCGTTATTGCTTAGCTGTGGATTGTGAATTAAATCGCGTGTGAGATTTAAAAACTTGATGGAAATCTGTGACCTTCTGGCTTACCTACAACTGTAGGGGAAGACAGTGACCCTAGAAGAGCATGATTTACAGGTGAAATAAAGTGAACCGTAAAATCTGAGTAGGATGGGTTATTGTCAGCAAAAAGCATAAAGACAAGGAAAAAAACCCCCAAACCCCTGAACCCTAATTGCCAGTGTAAGGAAATATAGAGGGGGAAAGAGGGAGATGAAGGGGAGAACAAGAGCATCCCCAGTGGCAAAATGGTTAAAAGAGATGACTAAAATCCAGCAAAAAATCAAGCAGTCAAGTAGTTAATTGACTTTGCTTTAATCAGCCCAATGAATATTCATTAGTGTGCTGGTCCTAATCATGGGGGCCATGTTGTCCGCATTTAGCAAGCGCACGCTCAGCATCATGCATGCCTCAACAGCTTCCCTTCCTCTCCGCACTGACATTAAATTTAGAGGCTTTGCGCCTTCCCAGCTCGCAGGGAGCAGGGATTGGCCCAGCTGCTCAGCTCCGAGATGCCATAGCAACCCCTGGCTCGTTGCCTTGGTAACATTTTTTTTTTTTTGGATTTTTTTTTTTTTTGTAAGGGCCTGAGCCAGTAATCCATAGGCTTAACGTAGAAAATACGCCTTTGTGGGCCGCGTGTATATAGATATACAGATGTAAGGGTGAGATTGAATGGGCGGAAGGCGTGCGTGTCTTCTATTGTGCGGCTTTAACAACGGGAGTGGGTTGCGGGATCTCCTCCTCGTCATCTCGAGCTGTGTTTTGGGTTATGGGCTTTACATCTTTTTTTTTTCTTTTTTAATAATAATAAAATAAAAAAACCCCCAAGCACACCCGCTCTCTGGCAGCGCGGTTTATTTCCAGACCCATCCAAAGGGAGGAGAAATATCTCTCTTCGCCGTAATTCCCCCCCCACTTCCCGCCCGGGAAAGAAGCAGCGACTGCTTTAAGAGATATAGGACCCTATTATTCACATCGAGTTGAAGTTCCTCCTCCTGAAGGAGGTGGGTCTGGAAACGAGCTGCCCCATAAATCAATGGAGAAGTGCAGGCATGAAACTGGAGTCATGCAGTGGTGAGTGCGGCTGCTGCTCCTCTTGTTCCCGGCTGCTTTTCCCTACTTGCGAGCAGGGGGAGGCTCCTGCCGGAGATTCGTTCAGCCAACGCAACTCCAATCCCGCTCCAGTCTCTTTAATATTCCAGATGTTGCTGGGGAAAAGATGATGTCCTGATCCCGGTGTTTTAGGAGTAGCCTGCGTTTCTGCCTTCCTGAAAGCAAAAAAACCATGAAAATGAAAAAGCAGCGATGTCCCCAGCTGTGTCAGACCCAGCATTCCTAGCTTTAAAAATAGATGTTTAAAGAAAAAAAAAAAAAAAAAAAAACAACAAAACCCAAACACCTAATATATTCAGAATGCCTGCAAGGAATTTGGGAGCTGGGAAATCCAAATGGTTAATGTTGGCTTGTAAATAAAGCTCATCCCTTAAGCCAAAAAAAAAAAAAAAAGAATTCCAGTGAGGCATCATCTCCAATGGAACAAAACAGCTGCAGGGGAAAATGCGCAAAAACAACCCGTCCTCTCTCCACTCGGGCTGTGAGTATGCGAGGTGTCTTGCAAAACACTCAGGGTAAAGATGAAAGCTGCACAGGAATCCAGAAATAGTACTGCAGAAGATTAAGCAGTAGGTGCTTTCAAAAAAGCATTAGTAATTTCCTAATATTCCCTTCCGTCGTGCTTTTCGTTATGGCTCTTATGATCGAGCAGAAGTGGCGACAAGTGAAAAACTAATTCAGAAGCTGCGAGAGGAATCGGGTTTGGTCTCTATGAGAGGGTTGGGTTTTTTTAATGTTTCTATTATCGTTATCTTAAATGATTCAAAAGTGTCATTTTGAGGTCCTGGTGCAGGCACATGGTTTGATAAAAGCAGGCGAAGAAGGATCCTCTTTATTTCAAAACCGAAGAAGGGGAGCGTTGTCCTCGCTCCTGCCCTCTGTAATGGGAAAGGTGCTGCTGGCCCAGCACCGCAGTGGGGAGCACGGCGTGGGAGGGGGGGCAGATTTATTTTGGCCCATCAGGAAAATGCTTTGCAATGACCTTCAAAATTCAGGGCTGGTTTCTGGAGTAGTTGTAGGGCATCATAGGAAGCGGTAAACTTTATTTTTCCATGATTCCCATGCGTTGAATGGTACCAAACCCCCGTGAGAGGTCTGTGCTGCATATAGAGGGTTTGGGGCTCAGGATGGCATTTTGTGCATTGGCTAATGGTCCAAAGACCACTTCTGGCCAACGTGGGTGGGAAATTGTTTCTCTGCATCTGCACGTAACAAGATAAGATTAATCAGCCTCTGATTCCCCATCAAACAGAACTGCTGTGGTTTTCAACATTTGTAAGTGTGAAAGGAAGAAATCTGCCGCCCATGACCAAATGTCAACGTTGAAGGCTGGTGGCTTGATCTCAAGGTCTTCAGCAGCTCCCATCTGGCTCGGGCAGCCCTGCTGCCATCCTGAGCACAGCTCAGCGGCCTCAGTTCTGGCAGGAAGCGACGGAGGTTGCAGGGGGAGAGGGTTTTAGGATGCCTTTTAGGTTCTTTTTTTTATTTGTGGGGGCGAATTGTTTGTGGGGTTTTTTTTAAATAAAATGAAATCCACCAGTAATTAGAGCTGCAAGAGCACAGAGGTGAGAGAGGAATTGTGAAATGCATGGATTGAGAAAGGCCGCTTTAAAATCAGCTCTATCTGAGTCGCTGGTAAAGATCATTTTAACCCAAGAAGCAGTGAGCCAGAAGGACTCATAGGATCTGAGAGTGGCAGAGCACTGATGTGAGACAAAGAGCTCCTGGGGAGGGAGCGAGGAGGAAAAGTAGGTTAAAAAAATATTTACAGTGAATTTCCAGGGGAAATTTTTCATCTTGATAAATCCATCTTTGTAAAAAAAAAAAAAAAAAAAAAANGCGAGGAGGAAAAGTAGGTTAAAAAAATTTTTTTTGGGAAAGCTCCCAAACGTATGTAAGAAGTCCACACCAAAGTATTCTAGAGAACATAATTTATGTAGCCCTGTTGAGTAGTATTCATTTAAGAAAAATCATAATGAGAGTAGGTATTTTTTTGTGATCATGTTTTTGTTGCTTCAAATCTCTAAGTAGAGTCTCTCTGCTTCCATCTGGTTAAAATTTGAGCGTTGTAGGGGGTCCATTGAAAAGACAGTATCAATTAATGGTATGTGGGCTATGTACAATCAACCACTGAGCATGGTGACGCTGTCCCTTGGGCTGGCAGTGCCACGGACTTGATACCTCCTCTCAGGGCTCCCTTTGGTTTGAACGTAGTTTGCGCTGGTACAAATGACTCTCAGGAGGTGGCAGACAGGACCTTCAGGTTGGAAACCAGTATGGAGGAGAAATAAAAGGCAACGGGCACCCACCGACAAGGGCAAGCAGCCCATGCTGCTCAGAGGACCCACCTCTGCTCCTTCACTCTGCGCTCAGAATCGGTGGAGTATTTTGCCGTAGCGCAAGCAGCCCATGCTGCTCAGAGGACCCACCTCTGCTCCTTCACTCTGCGCTCAGAATCGGTGGAGTATTTTGCCGTAGCGCAAGCAGCCCATGCTGCTCAGAGGACCCACCTCTGCTCCTTCACTCTGCGCTCAGAATCGGTGGAGTATTTTGCCGTAGCGCTGGTGGAACTGGAGGAGGTTGCCCTGACTGGTATGAGTGGCCGTCCTGAAAGTTGTGCTGATGGTACCTGGAAATTCATCTCTTCTTAACCTTGTGTGATTTTAATTGTCCAGTTGGGGGAGCAGAAAACTATAGTGAGTTTGGCGATAAACCACCCAGGTGAATATGATGGGATGTCCCAGAGCAGTTCTGGGAGCAGCCTCAGTTTCACACGTGGGAAATGGCGAGGAAGGAAGGGGCTGGAAGGAGAGGAACAGCCCTGTGAATAGAGATTAGAGCACTAATGTCCATCAAAAATCGTATATATACCTATGATGAATATTTTTTGTAAAGTTTGAGCCAATCAGCTGTAATACTAAGCAGAAATCAAATTAAACCATTAAAAATATTTTTTTTAAAATGGCATGCTGATGTAATTTTTTCTTTTATTTGTTATTACAATATTTTTTCTTTTTTTTTTTTTCCTCCAGCTGCAAGAAGACCAGTTTCTGTGGAAAAAGAAACCCCCAACCAACCAAAATCCACGGTAAGCATTGATTAAATTTTTTTCTTCGCTTTTTAAGTTGTCAGTAACTCGGGTTTCTTTAAATGGATTCTAACCTTGGAGTACAACAGTGTTGTATCCGCTGAACTGCAGAGACAGTGTCTGCGCAGAAACGTCCTTTTTTATTAGCGAGGCACAACCAGGGCACTATTCCTCCCCAGGTACGCCCGCTGAAGGTAGGCACACCACGCAGGATGCAGGTTTGATCCGACTGCTCCTTGTGCACAAAGGCTGCTTAGGAAAGCATGAAGCATCATTGCTGGTACCATTTCACGCCTGGCGCCTTCAATAAAGCGGAAGGCAGGGCAGGCAGGGAGCCAGAGGTCAAGGGCCAGGCTCGGCTGGCTGCATCGCACAGCCACCCCCCAAATCCTACCTGCCCAACCTGCCGTGCTTTTGCAGCCAGGCGGCGCGCAAAACAATCCCCCTCTGCGATTAAAGATGGAAAACCCCCTTCTTTTATGCAACTGCGTCTTTTCTCATCTCTATTTTTGTCATTGGCTGACAGGGTGGGAAGAGAGAAGGGAAAGGATGGGGAGGGGAGGCACCAGGGAGAGGAAAATTACCACCAGCTCAGGCAATAGAAGTGAGGAGGGAGAGAGAAGGAGAAAACGGATGCTAATTCCTGAAGCTTCCCCCTGCAAATGGAGCTCAGGCTCCTTTACAGGCGCTTGAGCTTGGTGAGTCCATGTCAGGATCGTGTAGCCCAAACTTGAGCAGGTTTCTCTTCCAAGGAGGGCTCGTCCCCTGGCTCGATTCAGCAACCTGCTTCTGAAAACACAACACGGCCACCATGGTTGGTGCAAGGCCGTGGTGCTGCTGGATGTTTTGTCCTAAACTCCTGGGGACGTCATCTGAATGGGTGGCTGCTGCTGCTGCGCCTCCCAGGTGATGCTGGTACCAATTGCCAGGAGAGTTGAGGCTGGCAGTAAGGAATGGCGTAGCCTGTGCCCAGCTGCCTTCCCTCAGCCATGGTGTGCTCCAAACGGAGAGGCAAAACCCGAGGGCGTTGTCTTCTGCTTGCAAACCATGGCAGTGCCGCAGAGATCTGTGTTTGGTGGCTTCCTGCTGAAACTGGAAGGAGGCCCAGTATTTGTCTTAGACTTACTGGTTTAGGAAGTCCTCTAGAGGTCGAGATTTCAGAGAAGTTTGGGTTTCGGCTTGGAAGGGTTGGCTTTTTCAATAAGAACCCAGCTACTATGCAGCTAGCTGCAAAGACTTGAATTGGGAAGAATGCGCTCTATTAAATTGTTCTGCAGAACAATGATATTGGGAAACAAAAGGGCAGCAACCAGAAAGAAAACCCCAACAAGCAAAATAATATTTATTTCTGCCATGGCAGCTCTGTGGACTGAAAATGGGATGTTTTGTTTTGCTGGGCTTGTATGCAGAAAGTGATTGTATCCAGTTCCAGACAAAAAATAGGTCTGGGCCTTGGAAGGGGGAAGAGGAGGGTGGGAAGATCTATGTCTGCAGAATCACTGATGCAGGAAGATGCAAGTGCTGTGTTGTGTCTAGTTGCATCATGTGTGAATCCATCAGCGACTTAAAGAAACAGCAAACTCGGTGCAACCTCTTACCGTGGTTTTTCCATCTGCTCCCTGATCTGCCGGTGATAAATGTTCAGCTTTGCCGTCTCCTACCCTCAAGAAGTCCTTTGTAGGAGCTTCTGATGATTTTTCTTAGCTGAAAAAATACCCATGAACATCTGCAAACTTTTGTGAAAAAACCTTTGTCAAATTTTCCTGGTGGCACGCTGCACTGTTGTTATAGCAGCGAAATGTAACGTTAGATTTGTTGATGATTTTTTGAAGCGTCTTTTTGTTTTGTTGTATCCTGACTTTACGCTCCAGTAAGATGATATTTACGGGTGGAAAAGTAACTGCTTCAGCTTCTAGTTTGGACCTTTGGGTGCTGGTGTGGGACATGAGTCTGTAATGTGCTGATTGGGAGGTCAAAGCTGCCCTGTGAAACGGCTGATTGAGGTGTCTTAGGAAGAACTGTCCTCCTAAACCCTCGAGCATGGTTTAGCATTTACTCTAGACGAAATACTTCTCTTTTACGTTGCTCATGGAGTCTCAGGAGAGCTGTCTGCCTCCACAAGGAATCTGTCAACCCGCTACCAACAAGCTCATATCCACGTCTTGACCTGCTCAGGGACTGACCGTTTTCATTTTTAGCCTAGTTTTTCTCAGGAAAGCGGTTCTGTGCCATCCCAAGGAGTGTGTAGGTGTCTCTGTCTATCAGGTTCCATAATATTTTTCAAGGCTGTCAGATAATTTTTATCGGTTTTGACAGAGGTAGAAGTCTCAAGGATATTCCTCTGAGCTTTCTGGCATGGGCAGTAGGGGAGAAAGGAGACCCCATTGCCGCTCCCCCAAAGGGAAGGGACCGCACGGTTTATACCTCTGTTAGACATCAGAGACCCCAACTTGGTTGTCTGCCTCAGCAGTAGGTATTTTGCAAAATCAAACTGAAACACTGCTAGTTCATGAATTTGCTATTTGCTCACCCCTTGTAGGATTTGGTTTTTTTCAAATGAGTTGTGGAGCAATGACCACCAGCACGATGTTTCTGGGGAGCTTTGGCTCTGGTGTGTGCAGGGCAGGTCTCAGCACATGGGGGTAGAAGCTGGGTCAGAAAGCTGGATGCTTCTCTTTCTACCTGTCCTAGGACCCCCTTTCCCAGGCAATATGACATTTTCATTTGTAATGATTACAAAAGCCTTTTTTAATTGACATCTGAAATACAGCCTTTATCACTGTAGGTGGTTTCAGTATTAGTCGCGTTGGTACCACGTTGATTTTGGTCATCGTACAGGAACACCTGTGATTTCACTGACCCGCAGGGAGAGCAAGGATAGTGCTTGACACTGCAAACCCCCCCAAAATGTTTTGCAATGACAACTGGGTCCATCCTGCTTTTGCTCTGTAGCAATTGCGGGAATAGTCCATGAAGGTGAGACCATGGCACTGGTTGCACTGGTGTCAGGCAAGCTTTGCGCCGCTGGACTTTACACTAACGCCTGCAGGGAGAATGACTCGGGTAAGACAAGAAAGAAGCTGAACAACCGTTCACCACTACGACAGAGATCCTATAGCGGTTACACATCCCCTCCATTGTGCTATCATTTGTGCACACGAGTATATTGCTATAGAAGGGCTGTTGCATTAGCAAAGACTATCCTCAATGGTGGTAATTTGGTTTTGTCATGGTAATACAATGCCAATACACTGCAGACACAAAAGTGAGTTCTGCATGGCTTGGCAAAGAGATTTTCACAGAGCTGCTGGGCGAGTCCATTGGTTTCTCAATGTTCCTAAACAGGAATGGGTCAATGGTAATTTTTAGGAAGGCAGATGCCCCTTGCTGAGCTTGTCTGACTATAAACTGCTACACAAGACATGCAACGTACACAGCATCCTCAGCCCCTCTCTGTAACTTGCAGACTGTTAGAACTGCACAGCAGGAACGAGGACTCTTTTAATCCACTGAATTTGCTGTTTAGCATGACCTGAATAATCCGGTAGGGCTAACGTGATCTTCAGCACTAGCACTCAACTGCCTGTTATCCTCCTTGAAGCTGCAGGATATCAAAAGTATCTGACTGGCTTGGACCGAAGAAAGTTGCTTGGTGGATGGATAGTGTCTGTGTGTAATTTGTTTTTCAGTGACATTGTTCCAGGCTCTGCTATTCACGACGCCAGTAAGTCTGTTTCTCTGTGAATTTTTAGATAGGTTCTCTCTCAATCGTGCCGCTACTTCTGTTGACCACAGCAGCCTGTTCATCATTACTTCCTCTATGTTTTCTCTTTGGTGGGAAATGAAAAGGAGAGGAGGGCAAAGTCAGTGTAGGAAAGTTAAAAATGTGTCAGTAACTGCCTGGCAGGAGGCAGACTCTTTGTTCCGGATTGCTGGATACAAGAAGGTAGAGCCTTGATTGGTGTAAATCACCACAGATGGGAAACTATTCTTATTCATTCAAATTTATAGCAGGTATTTGGATGTTTAAATTCTTCCCCCTGTTCAGCAGCACCATGACCAGCAGCAGTACAGGACTAGTTGGGATGATGGATACAAAGAATTGGCGTAAAATGTCTTTTCCCATGGCTGGTGATCTTGGTGGTCAATGTTTAGTTACATCTTTCCACACACAGTAACTGGCTGAGCGTGTGTAATGCTTCCTCTCCAACCTGCCTTAAAGAAATAATCACATGGGAAAGGGAGGCATATTTTTGGGAACGGTCTCCTGCTACTCCAGAGCTCTATGGCTCTGTCTGACTTGTAATCTACCCAGTCCTTTCTATCACTAATGTTAAGAGCTTCTCTGGGGTTATGAGAAAAGGATGTTAATAAGGCAAACTTTCAAACCTAGCATCCTTAAGAGGGCATCCAAATGCTGCACTGTACAAAGGAATTGAAATTAGCTCTAAATGCAGTTGGCTTTACCTGCTTTATGGAAAAGAGAAATATATTTTAAAAGGATATGTTTCGTGTAATCATGCTGGGTTTATCAAGTGCAGAAAGATGTCTCCTAACAATACCCAGGAAGATTACAATTGTCAACCAGAGCAGAGGTCCTGTTCTTGCCTCTTCGCCGCCCTACCCTTGCCGCTCTGCTTTTCCTGGGCACAGCAGCACTGAACAAGGCGTCGAGCGTAAAGAACTATTTAACCATCAAAAGCCAGTGCCAGCCAAGCATGGCACTGGATTTCAGCTCCTAAACATACCAACAATGAAGTTTTTAAAGGGAGAAACGTGCACAAAAGCAAGAGTGGAAGCCATCCTGTGTGGTCCCATGAATGGTACATGCTCTCTTTCTGGGGCTTCTCAATCGCAGAGGGCTGCTGCAAAGTGGTCAAAGCCCTTCTTGAAGCTTGAAGGGCTTCTGGAGCTTTTCAGCTCATTGCAGGATCCTCAGAAACCCTCAGCATCCTCCTCCTCCTGGCACTGGCAGGGTCGATAAAATCAGATCAAGGCTTAGCACTTCTAAACAAAAGGGAGTGGTTAAATGGGCTTTTAAACACTGGAACCTGTCCAGCTTGTTGGGAGGCAAAGCCTGGAGAGGCGGGGGTGAGGAGAAAGCACAAGGTGCCAAACTCGGAGTAGAGTGGCACTTGTGAGCAAAGTTGTCGGAAAGTCATTTTGTTGCTCGTGTTGTGCAGCGTGTGTGCGTGTGTCTGTGTGTGTGTGTGCGCAGAACAGATTGGCAGATGCCTGTGCCCACGAAGGCGGGCTGGGGGCCGGGGGGAGGCTGCTTTGGAAAGGTGCCAGCTGTTCCATGGGCTTTCTGCCATCAGGATTTTTTTTTTTTTTTTCCTCTTCCCTTCCCTTCCTCCCCATCCCAGCCCCCAAACGCACACGAACAGGCTGGCAGGAAGAGCACGCTGAAAAGGATCTGACAGTTTGAACAACACTCGATGACTTAGTTTGTTTTCCCTGACTTTGCGCCAGCAAGCAGGTCTATGGATGAAAGACTTTATTAGGCTTTTAAAGCCACTGACACAGGTCTTTCTTTGACCTGAGGTACTTGAGAAGAAATGAAAACAACGTGTAACTTTCACGGAGTTGAAAGACTGCCCAAATCGAAGAATACGGTTTACAAGGGATCCAAAGTCTCACAAAACGCTTCCCAGGGTAAAGCACAGCAGAGCGGAGCGGGGGGAGAGCCCGTCCTGGGCAGAGGGAGAAGACGTTCTGTTGCTGCTCGTGTTGAGGAGAGCTGATCTGCTAATTAGCATGTTACGAGACGACCGCATCCAGCGGAATGTGCCATAACTAGTCATCAGCTTTCTGGGTGTCCGATGGAGGGAGGTGATGGGAATTAGCAGTTATTGCCAGCAGCCTGTAGTCAGGCCGGCAGTCCCGGGTGCTGCCCATGGGACTGTGGGCTCAGCACCGCAGCTTCTGCTCCATCCGGCTCCGCTTAGACCTGCCGGGAGAGCCCTGGGAGACAAGCCATGCGAAATCAGCGGTGGTAACATCCACAAGGAAAATGTAGGACAGTTGGATCCTCCTCCTCCCGCAGCGATGCCGGAGAGTCTTAAAAGGGTCAGAGCTGGTTCCGAATATTACCTAAATTATCTCCTCTTCAATCCTCAAGGGTAGAGGGAGAATTTCTCATTAACTTGCTGCATACCAGCTTTACTCCTCAAGGAGCTTGGTTGGGGGATTTTAACATGAAAACCAAGAATTAGGCTTTGCTAATAAAAATAAAAATAAACAAGCCCCTCAGTGAGGAAAGAGAAAGTATCAAAGAAGCTGTGGGTGCCAAAGAAGGAATGGTGCAATGGATGCTAGAAGCTCCTTCCTGTGTGAAGGAGCTCCCTACTTGGAAAAGTAATAAAGAAAAGGGTGATTCATCCTTTTTTTCTTTCTAAAGCCTCATAGAAGGAAGAAGATGGCAGGCCAGGTTCGTAGAACTGAAATAGTTTCTCAAAACTGGAGACCAGATGACTGAGGAAAACAGTAATACGGCTGCTGGCTTATCAGTCTTGGAAAAGAATCACAGAAAGTGAAACTGCATCTATTTAAGCCTCAGTAGGCTGGGGAAGGAGTTTTCATGGTTACAAGCCATGACTGAGAAGTTTTTCTGGAGCTCACCACAGCCTAATCCTTCCTCAGACTGAAAATGAAATGCTGCAGTCAGCGGAGACCACGGCTCCAGCAGCCCTGCGATGGGCCAGGGTTGTCACATGAGGACATCTTAGAATCTTCAAATTGTAGAATGGCTTAGGTTGGAAGGGACCTTAAAGGTCATCTAGTTCCAGTGCCCCTGCCATGGGCAAGGACACCTCTCGCTAGACCTTCTAGGAAAACTCCAGGGAACAACCATGTTTTCCTTGCAGGGCTAATAACACCTTCTGCTCTTTTACAACTTTGCTCTGTCGACAGCACAGGGGAATGAGGACTTTGGCAAGGCCTCCATTCCTCCTCCACTGAGGTGGATGTGACAACAGCCACCTGTGCACAGAGCCACCACTACCTTCAGTCACCTCAGCAGAGCTTTGCTCTCTCCCGCAGAGTTGCTTACAGGCAGGATTTCCAGCAGGCTGACATGGAGCTGCAGCTCTGTGGAACTGTTGGGTGATACAACTGTTGGGTGTTGGTGAGCAGCAGCACCAAGCTTGGGTTTGCACGATGTCTCCATCGTGTCTGCAAACGGGTCATCTGCGTAGACGTGCCTCACCGGAGGCTCTGGTGGCTCGCTGGGACCAATGTCCCATGTGGAAGCAACACATGAGCCACGTCTCCCCAGGTTTGGTGTTCAAGGTGGACTTGTGAGCAGGAAGGCTGGCGGAGGCCGACTCGAACGCAGGATTTACTCCCCTCCCTTTTGTTTCAGGTCCCGGCGCCGCCTTTGTGTGCGCGTGTGAGGGAGCGCAAGGACGTGTCTGTGTTTCTTGTTTCCTTTCTATAGGACTGAATGTTCTGAGCGATCATGTTATTGTATGTGTCTGATGAGCCATATGGAAGCTGTGAGGCTTCGAGAGTGTTTTGGGAATATAATGCCAGGAACTGATAATCTCAGCAGCTCTTCCTTCTTATTATCACATTGCTTTTGCTGCCATACCCACTTGAAGCTATTTACTCCCCTTCCCTGCGAAGCTGGTATTTCCCCACCAGATTCTTCATCCTCCGTGGGGTAGAAATGCGTTGGGAAGGGCTGTCTGAGGCTCACTGTGACTCAGTAGCGCTGTGCAGAGACCGTTCTGCTGTCAGGCTGCCTGCGAAGGGTTTGTAACACGGCGTAACTCGGCCTCTCCGATCGGAAAGGTTGCGTTTTTGCAGCGCTACGAGGCAGACAAAAGGTGCATTAGCCTCACTCTGTGAACCAGCCCTGACACGGGGTGGTGCTGCTCCGTCACCAGCATTATTTTGCAAACTGGTTTTCTACGGTCTTTGATTCCAACAAGGCGACGTACAAAATACACAAAGGATCAGATTGTATCTCCTGGCGCTGGCCGGCGTTCCCTTCCTGTGGGACATCGGCGGCTGCTGCTTTCTCTCTTTCCACACCTTTGCTTCTCCTGACCTCCTTCCAGGAAACCCACTGGCAGTTGTTTAACAGTTTCACTAGCGAGTCGGGCAGCGGGCACTTTTCCATACTGTGTGTTTTTTCTCCTCCTGTGCTCGAAGAGCCTGTTCTTCCCCTGCACCTGTGGAGCTTGTTAATCTCTGCAGAAGATTCAGTTCTTTGACTGCAGTCCAAGCCTGCACCATCTGAAGCACACTGTGTCCTCCGGCCCTTTGAACGGGCCTGATCTGATCTGTCAGTCTGGCTCAGCCCTGCACAAGCAAGGATGGCTGGCGAAACTGGGGATGGACCATGTAAGAGGGGGGCACAGTTTGAAAAATGGTAAATTTTCCTTACTGTGTATCCAGCGCCCGAGACATGAAGCTTGACCCAGGGGTGAAGCCAGGGCTCCATGCAGTCCATCTCCTCTCCATGGACATGACCTGCTAACGTGGCTGTGCTGGAGAGACTCAAACTACCAAAAATTATGATCCCCTACGTGACTGATGAAGAACTAAGCTACCGCAGGGATAAGGGCACTGTCTCCTCCAAGGGTCCTTATAGCCATGGAGGGTTACAGCCCTGATGTTGGACCAGGACGTCTCAACGGTGCAGCTCTTTCCAAGGGGTGGGTTGTTCAGTGTTCACTGCAGCCTCAGTTCCCCCTGGAGCAGCTCAGGATAATTTCTGTTTATGAACTGACTTTTTTGTTATGCAAAAGGCAGGAAGTGCAAGACCGTGCTAAAAGTTTGTCTCTCCTCGAATGGGTGAATCCAGCTTAACTAACTGGAAAGACTTTACTTGCGACCCAGTTCTTGCAGTGTTGAGGGGAGTGTCTAACCTGGCTTAAGTGTTCTTTGAATCCTTTTAACCCCTTGAGTTTTCTTAACCCCCATGGTATATTTCGTGATCCCCGCAGCCTAAGTGAGCTGTGCTGGAGATAAATGCCAGGCAGCTTTAGCATTATGCATGTTGTGCACCCAGCTCATCCCTCTATGGACTGTTCATTTCCATATGAAACATTTCTTTAAATAGCAATGCTCTCAGGGGCTGATTTTATTGTCCTTGCTGTGGCTGATCTCAGTCATAGTGCCCTTTTGAACATCCTGACTTATTGTTTATTTCTGGTGATCTTTGTGGCCCTGTAATTACTTCTCGCCCATCCATTTTTTCATACCACAAGTCTTGCTCTACGGTCCGGTCCCAGGCCTCTGCCACGTTCCTGCTGGTGACACGTGCCTCTGAGCAAGCATCTCACTCTAGCGAGAAAATCCTGCTCTCTACAGTCTCTCTCAGCTTCCCCAAATCTCTCTCCAAAGGAGTAAAGGGGCACCTGTGTCACGTTTTGGCTGCCCAGCAGAGAAAGGGAAGAGAAACCATGTCCCAGTGAAGAGGAGGTGGGGAGCCCATGGGATGCCCATCACATACCCGTGTGCGAGGTCGACCTTGGCAGAGGAACCTGCCTACGCCCGGGGCAGCCTCAGCGTGCTGGAAACCCAACCCTGCTCTGAAGAAGATCAAGTGTAGCACTGGTGGAAAAAAAAAATAATTTCAAAAGCAACACGTAGCACTTCCGAAGTAAGAAAGACAAGCCAGTGAAGGGGATATTTTATTTGAGTACTTCTTGGTGTTTCTAAGAGGATTGGTTTTAAATAAAAAGACTTGTAAACGAACAGGCTTTCTTTTTCAGTACGTCCCTTTGAACGTACATCTTTTTTGGATAATGAAACCGCTTTGTGCACGTCCCCCTGTTTCCGTTTCCTTTTGAATTTATATTTCCCCTATAGGAAATAAATGTGCCTGATTATTGCCGAATGGCTTTTCTGTTAGTCCTCGCAAAGTTGTCCGTATACATACATACATATATATATATATTTTCTAGGTTTTTTTCTTTTCCCCAAATATGTGCGCTGATCTTCTGTGTTCTTTTAATGTCTTCCAGGAGATTTCCATTCCCCACATCAAGTCTTCCTAAATTGTCTCTTTAATCCCCAGGTTCTTAGTGCTTGGCAATGCTACTTGTTCTGAAGTGCCGTGATGGGAAGGTGGAGGGATTTTTTTCCCCCTCATTAGCTGCTTTTAACATTCACCTCCTTTGTTTGTGTATCTTCTTTAGATTCCCTTCCCTTTGTGGGCAGGGCTTTGCTCTTCTGAGGTGTTAATAAGCCTCTGGCAGAGACAACATCTGTGGCAGAGGACATTAAGTTCTGAAAAACATACTTCTTGTGTTATGAGGCCCGTTACCTCATCTGAGCAGCAACTACAGCTTTTAAAGAGCAAGGACAAAGGAAACACTGGCTTAGGGCTGCTTCATGGTGGGTGTTTTTTTTCTTATATCAAGACTCCACCTCAAAGCGTTCGTATGAGAAAGGGGGAAAGAGACTGCTGAGGGGAGGAACAGAGAGGAAAACTTGTGAAAGGGAAAGGAAAAAGAGAAGAGGCTATTTAAAAACACTGTGCATCGCTTAAACCAACACCTAGCGAAGGATAAAGGCTTTACAGTGTATATATGTGATCCATCCATCTGTTCAGCCCTTTTATCCCATCCTATAGTCATGGGTATCATAAGAAGGAATAAGAGCGGTTAAAGCCTCCCCATCACAGGCATGTCAGATGTTCCACACTGAACAAGATCAAACTGGGGATTTGCAGCCTGTGGGATGCAAAAAGATGTCGTGGAGGGATAAGTGCTCTTCCCTTCCTATATTGACAAATGGGAGGGGATCGTTTTTAGCAGGACGGAGAGGAGACCGCTGGCATCATCCGCACAAAGGGATGTTAAGGGCTGGATTACCACCTCCCTGCTACCGGGTGGAACCATCCAAAAAGTTGCAAACTGAGTGCATCAAGATCTTACGCCGCCTCCTTAACCTTATATCCTGACACAGCTTACCTGCTAAGCATTTTGGGGCAAAAAGAGGGCTGGTGCTAATTCAGACTTTAGGCACTGTGGGAAGGGTTTGCTCTCCAAAGTAATTTTGAATTAGAACCAAAGAAAAGAGTTTTTTCTCCTCCTTTAATTCCATCCTGCTTTAAATTGCCTGTTATTTACCTGGGAAGGTTATTTTTGCAGTGTTTTCATTAATTTCACATCGTTCCACGGGAGGATGTTGTAATGGAAACACAATAATGTGTGTTCTGGTCTGTGAAAGTCAGTCTGACGTGATGTACTAAGGTGGCGTACCCCAGTCTATTTTCAAATGAAGGTATCAACTATTTTCCTGCTAGCTGAGCACCTTGTGGGCTGTCAGATGGTTCTGTTGTAGCATTTTCATATTTTTTGCTATCTTAAATGCTGAATAAAGGTTCATTGCACAAGGTGCAGATCCTGATCTTTCCATCTCCAGTTGGTGCGTGGAAGAGAAGTCCTTGCCACAACCTGGGGCGCTGACTGATGGCTGTTGTGTTGTGCCTGAACCACGTCGTGCCTGTGCTGTTATACGGCTCTCGGCGGCCGCGGGGGGCTTGGACGGTGCTGCCTCAATGCTGCTTCTTCACCTCATCAAAATCCCTCCCCTGCCCCGACCCACCGCGTGGGACCAACCTGGCCGACCCCACCGCGCGTCCTTAAGCAGCAAAAGCCCTTTGCCGGGGGGTGGCTGCCGTCTCCCCAAGGACACCTTTCCTGAAGGAGCTGTTCTCAAGCCCTGAAAGGCATCCAAACCCCTGTGTGAAAACTGAAATGAAAAACTGGCTGGCACATGTTTTCGCGGTGGAACTAGGTGACTTCTGTGCCTGCAGATTGACGGTATCGCTGCTGCTGGCATGACAAGTCTCTGCGTGTTGTAACCCTGGCACCAATCAGTGCCACGGATGCGAGCTAGCCTCCTCTTTCACTGCTCTCAGTAGCTCCTTCCCTTCCCTGCTTAGGAAAAAGAGCTATTTATGGACCTGGACAAGGTGACCTCCATATGGCAGATTCTGCCACTCACCGTGGGGACTCGAGCAAGGCACATGCTCCTCGGGCAAGGCAGAGAGACACTCTCAAGTGGTGGGCATATGCAAATGTACGTTGCTTTCAAAGCAGTAGAACTTTTTATTATTATTTTTTTTTTAAAGAAAGAGACAGTTAAAAAAAAAAAGACTTCTGATTTCCCCCCTGTATTTAAGGAAACCAATGCATTTCTGCAGCTTGCATGTTTGCAATACTTTGAACTTTTATCTGGAACATTATGAAAAGAACTAATATAAATATTTGTCTCTATATTCCCCCCCACACACATAACCCCAGAAGGAGAGAGCTTCATTCCTGCGTGAGGATAGCTGTCTTTCTCCCTGTAGCGTCAATCCTCACTTTATTCCTACCCTGCGGAACTGCAAAAAAGCAGCCCTCATTGGGCAAAGCTGCGCCGGTGTAAAAAAAGGTGACCCAATTTTTTTTTTTTTTTTTTTAAAAAGGAGAGGCTGAAGGGGAAGGGTGCGGAAGGAAGGGGAGCTGGGGGAAAGGTACCAGATCCCCCTGGATGCGGAGAGGCGCCGTGCCGGGGGGCGGCTGTGCGGCTCGGCCGGGCTCACGCGGGTGGCACGAGGCTGCGTTTCTGCGTTCGATCCGTTGCGTTTGATCGGGCGTCAGTGAAGTTCCACAGCGACCCAAGTTAGAGGAGAGGAGCTCTGCTCCTGCCGTTGCAGACAAGTAAAAGTGCAGGGTACTGCTTTCCTTTGTGCACTGTGTCCTAGAAAAGGTAGGTGAGTCTGAGCGCTGCCGTCTTGGTGCCAAATTCTGCTATTTGACCTGTGTGGTGCAGCCCTGTTGGCATAAACAGATTTACACAGGTTTAGCCACCAGCCAGCATTTTAATTCCTTTTTTTTTTCCAAGCGCATCTAAATAACAGTCAGTATTGCAGGAACAAAGTTGTCTAGTGAAGAATCCCTCTTAATTATATCACAACACAGATTCCCTTGCAGCTCTACAGCCCTAATTTCGAGCTGTGGGACCCAGACTTCCCCTAGTGTCCTGGTATATATATAACCACAGCACTCTGGCTGCAGAATTTTCTGCGGAACCCTCTGGATGTAGTAGTAGGCTTTCAGCAGAGGCATTGCGTGCTGAAAGATCCTAGTTGTGCAAAATGGCTTTAAAACATGTATATGCGAACTGTAAGGTGAAGAAGAGCCTATTCTGCCCTGTGTCCCGTTGCCTCCCATTGGATTTCCTGGAGGCACTGCAGTTCTCCGTACGCAGCTTCCCGAATGCAGGGTGCTGTTTGGGTTGTTGCAGGACCCGTGCACCGTACAGAAAGGCAAGATCTCGTCTTGCTATTTGTGGTAATTTATATTTGGAGCTGCTTGAATAATTCATGGCAGATCTTAGCTATTTCTTTTTATCTGATACTTATTCAAAGGTAATTTTTCTCGTTATCTGACTATTTTTGCTTATACATTTTTGATACATGGTAATAGAGGTAAACTAGTAAGAATCATCTCCTTTCAGGGCCAAACAAGGAACTTCATTGCAACGAGCAAAACAGTAACAGCTCGAGAGTTTCTGTTTTATTTGGCGTCTGAAGGGATGTCTTGTAACGTCTTCTCTCTCCCTTTCTGCTCAGCTCCTCGCTAGTGTGCTTGTCAAAAGCAGGTATCCTGCTCATAAATCCCTTCTTCAGGCAGCGCGGAAAGCAAACACAATGGATGTGTATTTTGCAGCCAGCAGGAATCTGTGGGTATAGATGCGCCCCGTTTCACGGCAGGCATACATTAACGGTATTTAAAGAGTTTGGTTTAAAGGGTACGTTCAAATCTACCTTTCTGTTGATGCATAAGTTAACATTCCAAACGTGTTCACAAGTCTGAATACCTTATTGCAAATGTGAGGGGGTGTCTCAGGATGGTGTTTCAGCGCTCTCCATGCAGTTCCATGTGAAAATCCACATTTCACTGATCACCATCATTCTGCTGTCTTCCCAGTTATGCGCCTGCTGGTCAGGTCTGGTTTCCAGGAGTGCCCACCCCATGCTAGTTTCAGTAAAACAGCAAAGGAGGCAGAATCCCTACCTGGGGGGGGGAGGCTGCAACCACTGTGATTTTTCAGCCTCCAAATGTAGATTCTAGATGCTTCATTAGAGCGGCCACATTTGGAAACTGTTCTCTAGGGACACGATCCAATGTCTGTTGAAAGGAGGAAAACAAAACCCTCCCATTGCCATCAATTTTAATAGGCTTTGGGTCTGCCCTTAAATGTTTTTCTATTCAGTATGTTTTTGTTTTCCTCTTTCGAATTACCTTTTTCCCCCCTCTCTGTCTTTGCCTCATCCCTCCCCTTTCAAAATGAAACTCGCCAGGTCAGAATGTGAACCCGTTTTCCAGGCTGGGCAGATTCCATCTGTAGCGGGAATTTCTCACGGAGTACAAATCTATCTGGAGGACGTTAACTGTCCTGCGTGACCTGCTGGCTGTTACTTGCTTACATAATTTATTTTAGGGCTGTTTGGTCGGGGTTTTTTTCATTGGGATTTATATCTAAAAGCACCTCTCCTAAGCTCTTAGATGCTTGCTAACCCCACCCGGCAGCCTGCCAGTTCCAACCAGCCAAAAATATATCACCTTACTTGGCTTGTGGGCATTTTTGTATCTTTAAAAGTTAATCCAGCTCTAAGCTGGATTAATAATGGAACATCCCTTTAACCAAAGGCACGTAAGGTCAAGGCAGAGCTGTGTGGGTATTCCAGGCTGGTAACAACAGGAGTAAATATTATTATTTTGTTTTTGTCCTAGATAGGACCCGAGATGATTTACTTCAGCAGTATTTTTCCTGCTGGACTGAAGGAGGAGCAGAAGAGTGGGAACAGGGTTAGGCTGAAGGAAGGACAGACAGGCTGAGAGGTCGGTGGTGGTGTAGGATACTGGGTGAGCTGGTACCAAAAGGGAAGAAGACAGAGCAGAAAACCATCAGCCTTTCGGCGGGGGAGAGTCGGAAGGCGAGAAGGGCTCGTTGCACAGATTGAAGAGAGGCAGGCTGGCACAAGCATGCCTTTTGAGATGCCGGAGCGACAGCAAGCACGCTCAAGCTGCATTTGCGTGGCTCGTGTCGTCACCGGGGTACTTTGATGTGCTGGGTTCGCCTTGTAAATCCCGGCTGTCTGTCATTTATTCAGCAGCGTTCTATAAAGCGCCGTTAAGATCACTGACTGTGCGCCCTCCGAGCAACAAAATGCTTTTCCCTGTTACCCCTTGAATAAAGAAGACACACAGAGATCTTCAGATACTCCCCTCCTCCCACTTGCAGTTCAGAGCCTTTAAAAATAAAATAAAAAGGAAGCGGAGGGCACGGTTTTTGGCTTCCATGCGGCGTTGTTTCTATCAGCAGGCGCTTGGCTGGAGCCAGTCGAATTGCCCCGGGGATGGAAGCGATGTGAGAGCAGTGTTGGGCCTTTTGACCCCTGAAAATGAGGCATCAGAAAGGCGGGTGGGTTTGTATCGGGGCAGCATCGTGGTGAAGCGCAGGCTGGGGTAGGATCCAATAGTACAGGCGTGAAACCACAGAGAGCCCGGACTGCCGCTCCTGGACGCAATAGGAATTTAGGCAGCTTGAAGTCTGTGGTTTGGGGGCTGTTATTTTTCTCCTGTAATGTTATTCTCTTCCTTTTCCTCTCTTGAAACCCAGAAATCAATGCTTTTAAAAGATCCCCGATGGATAGGTTTCTGAAGTGTTCTCTTTATCGTCTGTGTTTGTGCTTTTCCCCCCCTGTTTCTCCTGCTCTCTGACAAGAGTTGCTGGGGCGGCTGGAGCGGGGAGGACACGCTGCATCTCATCGGGGAGGGACATGGGCCAAACCATCACGGCTCCTTCCCGAGCGTGCTCGTCGCCTGGGCTGTTCGCACGGTCCGAGCTAAAGGGCTGCATCCAGCCCTGAAACAGCGGGTGCTTTAGGGGTCCAGATGGTTGGAGGAACTTCAACTCAAGGGGCAGATGTAAATCAGAACTTGGGTAACCTTAGTCTTCAGAGGAAAAGGCTGATTTGGTCTTGCTTTCTCCACCGAAAGCCATTTAATTTGTTCCCTCTGAGTCTTCCCAGCAGAGCCTTCAGCCCTTTGCTTCTTTAATAAGGCTATAAAGAGCAAATAATATAACAAAAATAGGCTGTAAATTTCTTCTAGTGGGGGATTTGTCCTTTTCTTCTGGTTCTTCCAGGAGCTGGAACAGCGGTGGATGCTGAGGGGTCCAGCTGGGCACCCCAAGTTCATCAGCCCTCAGACCCTGCACTTTAATAGATCATGGTTTGAATTGTCTAGAGTACAAAACTTGGATTTGAGCACAAAATACCCTGTAGCTTGGGCTGTTCTGAGGAAGTCACGCTTGAAACACATGTAGCAGACTTATTCGTCTATATATACAGACGTACAGTTATTGCTGCTGAAGGATGTTTATTGAACATCTCAGTGTGTTTATCAATGATGGGTGAATCACTGATACTTTTAATGCCAATTCCCCAAAATCCTAAACCAAATGTGTTAGGCAACGAGATCACGAACAGAGCCATGCAGAGATCGCCTAACCAGGCCGAACGCTTCCTTCTTACCTATAAAACCCCATGTTATAAGATACATTAGCTGTAAATTCTTAACAGATGGGGCTATAACAAGCTGTTAGAGAGCATCTCCTCTGCTGTGGGGATGCACTGCTGAAATAACGCCACGCGGCTGTCTGAGCCCTAACGAAACTGAGACGAGCTGGAGGAGGCGGCTGTCATCTGTCTAGGTGTTGATGTCCTGCTCGTCACCGAGAGATCTAGGCAAGCAGCTGACCCCCTGTTAAACTCGCTCAGCTCCTCTGCATATTTACGGAGGCACGAACGCCTCGTGACGAGAGTTTCCTCTTGTTAAACATGCGCCTTCGTGGTCCCGAACATTTCACAAGTGATTTGGAGATGGTCCGGAGGGCGCCGCACGGGAGAGGTTTTCGGGCAGGCCACATGCATCTGTGAGGCATCAAAGAGTCTGTTCTGTGGAGGGTGTCTTCTCTCCCACCTTTTCCAATGATGGAGTCCTGTGGAGAGTGAATGTGGCTTTATATGAGCCGTGACTGGGACTGTTTGAGCTGCCGTAGGTTTTGCATGCAAATACAGAACCCTGGGCAGTTATGGGAATGTATATAAGCAGTAAAGTATACGCAAACATATAGAGATAAATTCCTATACGTTGTAAGGAGCAAGCCTGTTGAACTACAGGAGGAATTGGGGAGCAGCTCATTTTCCCAGGAAAAAAAGGTTGATCTACAAGATTTCAACGTGATAAAATAATTAAAATAAAAAACGTTAGAAGGGGTTTTATACAGAGGTGACATATTTTGTTAGTCCCGCGTAACGCCTTGAAACAATTCCACTACTGCCAATGACTTTGCGTTTCCCACCTACATTGCGTTTGAGAAGGCAATAAATGTTTTTTCTTGTTTTTATAAAATACTTTGGCCTTAATCTTGTATCTCCCCCTCCTGCCCCGAACAAACTGGAGGCCTTCTGAAGCCCTGTAAACCATTGCTCCATAATCCCATAATGAAAAGCGGGATTACCTCCAGCGTAACACGTGCAGGACGCGTCTTTGCATGATGTTGGGCTCGGTACCTGGGTGTAGGTTGGATGGATGGGCACAGAGATTTACCTGGGTCCCTGCAGCACCTTCACCCCACGCGAGCTCCCCCGGCCTCTGCCACGGCAGTCTGAAGGATTTCAGTCTGGAGTTTTATCGGACAGTTTGCCCTCAAACTGAATAAGGATTAGGAGAAAACTAAAACGCTTAATAAAAATCAAGTCACCAAAAAAAAAAAGTGGTTTTTTTTTTTTCCTCACCAAATCAGCGAGATCCACAAGTCATCCAGGTACAATTCTTTAAAGGTGAGGATTTAGTATTTCAGACTCAGCCTCAACTGCTGGATTTGGGCTCTGTTGTCCCAGCGGAGCCAGCTTGCTCTTGGTGGCGCTCGGTGTGCTGGTGCAGAAGTGGCAGGGCCAGGAAATGGGCTCCCCGTCCCGCTGGTGAATAATTCAGGTGCCTCAAAATGACACAAGGGAATAGCCTGGGGTTTTTTTGTTTGGGTTGTTTTGTTGGTTTTTTTTTTTTAGATAGCACCTAATCAGTCCTCGGCACACAATGCCGCAAGAGTTTAATGAGATTCCAAAAAAAGGCATCTCTAAACAGCTGCAGATTGAACTCGTGTGGGTAAAATACATAGTTTTGTGTATGGGTGTGTTTGCGTGTATATACAAACACACAACTGTAATGGAAAAGTTGGGGAAAGTACAGTTGTGAACAATTTAAGAAAAAGGGGATTCAAATGAGTTTGGTACGACCTAGCTGACATGCTTTTTTTAAAGTGATCTTCTGAATCTTCAAGATGTCCTTGTTTATTTTCTTTGATTGTGCTTTGATTTAAAATTCTAGGCTCATTAAATGCCATAAAAAGAAACATTTACATAATTTACAAGCTCTTTATATGAACATTTTAATAAAAGAATACACCTTTAAATCAAATCACAAAGGCACATGACATCTTTGAAGGAGAAACTTATATTCCCAAACACAATAAACATTCTTCTATTACTATGTTAATTTGGAAAACAGGTCATGGGAAATTAAATTGCTTAAAATAGGTCACCAATTATAACTCTGCATTCTATTAAAGCAAATGCATCTCTGAAATCTTTATTAGTTTATTTTAATTAAAGGCAGAAAAATATTCAGTGTTAAATTATTGCCATTTGTATGTTTTACATTGATATGGACACGCATTTATTATGCAGTGTAAAATGCCACACATCTTTTTCATTATGACGCTTGTATTGTTCTTAGTTACTTTACCCATAAAATAAGTCTATAATAACGTTGTGTTTTAAACGTAAAAGGAGGGGAGCCCAAATGAAGTAACGGTGCAAATTTAATTTGATCATTTATAAAAGGAAATGCAAAAGCAAGCACTATCTGTATTTGGAAACAGATATTGACCTCCTTAAAATTGTTATAAAGTAGGAAAGGCCCAAATTTCATTTGTGTCAGATGTTTGTATATGGTATTGCTGTTCGTATTATGTTTCTAAATTAAGTACATTGGGGTGTATTCCCCATTGATGTTCTCTCATAAATTCATTAATACTAACAGTAATTATTGTACAAGCCTATGGTGAGAGCCCGAAGCTACCCCGTGCACCCACGTTTGCAAACACCGTTCCCAAATTACAGCTGTAGCCCTCAACAGACATTGAAACGAGTATCACAGAATCACAGAATGGTTTGGGTTGGAAGGGACCTTAAAGACTATCTGGTCCCACCCCCCTGCTCTGGGCAGGGACACCTCCCACTAGACCAGGTTGCTCCAAGCCTGTGTGGGGTTTTCAAGGGTCGTGTTAAGGAACCATTTGTGATGATACTGTTGCTTGAATTCACTTTGTGTTCTCCTGTTGAACGTGGTTGCCCAGCCCACATGGAGAAGGTCACCATGGCTTCACAGAGCTGTTTAGAAATGGTTTGTCCAGACGCCACAGAGCAATTTTGTGCTGTAATCCTTCCAAATTCGGATGGTGAGAGGCTTGGATGCTCTTTAGAATTAGCAAAGAAACATAAATGCCCTTTTACCTTAAAGCTGTTTGTTCAAATTCAGCTTCCTTTCATGCTCGCTGGTCTCTGGACGCCAAGAGTCCTCTCCCTGCTTGTGGGGCTGTTGCAAGCTCCCAGTTAGCTCATGGGAGGGCAGCAACTGGACAGGGTCCTCCTCGAGGTAAGGTCAGACCTGCATCTTCATCCTTAACTCAAATTCTTGTCTTCTGCAAGAGGAGAAGCAGCCTGCTTTGTTGTTCAGTCTTCTTCAGTGAAGACCTGACAGGGCAGAGCAGAACAGGACGGCGCTTTTGGTTTCTTGCCAACAGAATCACCTATAGATTTCCTGCACGCAATTTTTTTTTCTTCTCTTAGCTGCTCAAAGCACGTCCTTAAAAGAGGCTCAAGAGATCTTTACGTCTAACCAATAAAAGACCTATTACTTACCCAGGAGGCCAACAACAGCTCTCAAGGGTAAACCCGCATTAATTATGTATTTGAGCATTTCTGTGTTACGCGTTTAGACAGCATACGTGTTATTTACTGACTAGCTGGTAATGGCTGTGAAGCGGTTGTGATGATCTAGGGTAAATACGAACGTCTGAGGGTTTGAGGTGAAGCAGGAGGACACAGAAGCTGGTGGTGGAGCACCAGGCATCTCGCCTGCCTCGCCTGGCTGAATTGTGCCTGCTGCTGATGTTTTGGCAGCCTCAGGATGACGTAAACATGAATGGTGGTTGCAGAAAACCACATCCTTTTGCTGCTAAGGTCCTCAGGTTGTTTTGTATGCGGAATCGAGCCTTTCAAACCCGCTAAGCTGTGTGTAGTTTGGTGGTCGTGAAAAAAAGGCATGCTTGTTTCCATGTGAGTCCCTGGAAGATGGGAGCTCTTGAAAATTCAGACTTGTAACCAGGAATGTAAATTCCCTTTAAAAAAAAACCCAAAACACAACAACCCAAACCATATATGGTCCTCCTGTCTGAACGCAGTGCTTCCCCTCCATAGAAACAACAGAATTTCACAAAGGATTACTGTCAAATATTGCTGTCTCCTTCAACAGAGGAAGGAAAAGCAACCAGCGCGCCACCAGCCTGCGTGTCGGGTTAGTGGCAGAACCAGAAACCGAACCCAAACCCCAGCCAGTGCCATCAGCTGTGTCGCCGCGCTCACAAACGTGGGTTTGGATTCTCTGACAGAGAACCCATCCCTCTGCCAGCGCACCCCTGTCTCAGGGGACCCGCCGGTGGGGAGAGAGCTGTGTTTTGCCCAATCCTTCCTTCCTTTGCTTTGCACTAAAAGGTGTTTCCAAAAGAGCCGCTTGCCTCCTGCATGACTCTGTTTTTCTAATATTTATTCAAATGTGGTGTTGTAAATATGAGCTAGATGGTTTTATGAGGATAACTCTTATCAGTGACTGCGTAGCTATTATATCAGGTAGCAGTAAAACAGAACAAGCAAATCTAAAATAATTAAGATCCATCAAGCACTTTTGTTGATTCTCTTCTGGAATCAAATTTGCTGAAGCGACACAAAAAGCACGTTATTACTTCTCTGGAATAGTGTTTATATATTTCTTCTCACCTTTCTTACAGCTGGAAGCAGTTCCCTGTTTTCAATAAAGATAAAACTTAACAAGTTACAGTCATTATTGATCACGTTTATCATCTCTATTTCCCTCTGTGGACTGATACTCTTCCCATTAAAGCCAGTGAGAGTTTCCACTTTTGGTTGCCATTTTGACTCCGATACCTGATAAATTGGCACAGACATAAGGGCTGTCATGTCACAGGGGTTGCATGCTTGGGTCCGAAGATGAGATGTGTTCTCTAAAGTCCTGAATCAAGAAAATACTTCCTTCAGAATGGCACTGAAGCATAATGTCAGCATGTCACTGCAATCAGTGGGATTTAAACCAGCTTAAATTTAAGAATCATCTCAAACATCGATGGGTTTCAGTCTTCCTGAACACTTTCCTGAACTGCAGTTTGGACCTGCGA
This sequence comes from Chionis minor, assembly GCA_013398295.1. Taxonomy (NCBI): domain Eukaryota; kingdom Metazoa; phylum Chordata; class Aves; order Charadriiformes; family Chionidae; genus Chionis; species Chionis minor. Next base: position 506,274 of record VZSF01005152.1, read on the forward strand.
AGTTTTACACTGAACTCATAAAAAATAATTTTGCTATGTTTCACACAAAATAGTCAGCTGAAGCCGGCAACTTCAATTCCCTGTTTCTGGGGGAAGAGTATTTGGGGTTTTGTTTGTTTTAACTTGCAGGATATCGGGTTGGGCTTTGTTTTTAAATCTTAGTCTAGGTGTTTCAAAATGAAAAAGTTCAAATTATACAACTGTGCAAACAGCATTACTATAATCTGCATAAAGATGGGTTCGGAAGAGCTGTGGTATTAGCAATTCATTAATATGCAATGAAAGGCTTATTTGCACTTTGTCTAAAAGTAACACTAACTTCAGGTTTTCTCTCATTTGCATAAATGATACAGCACAAGACTAAACCACTCCAATAATAGTCCTTAATAGGATAATCATTTAAAGATTTTATGTATAGGCTACTGAACTGTCCATTTAGGCACATTTAAGTTAACATACAATGTACAGCTTGGAGGATCATGTTAAGGAATGTGCTAATTTACTGAATCTAGTTTCCCAGGCAGCATTTACAGGGGTCATTTTTCATGAACTACCGTAGTCACTTAAATCATAATATTTCATAATAAACATCAAAGGCTACTGTACGGTGGGGATCATAAAAAGGCAACAAAGCTGCCCCGTGCTTGTATGTGCCTTCAGCTCGGACGGCTGCCTGGCTGGGCGAGCATCGTCCCTGATTTCCAACCATGAGAATTTTAAACATATTTACAGCTTCATACCAGCAAAGCACGACATATAACGGTGCCTGCTAAACCTGCATTAATGACCAAAATAGTCTTCCCTAGAGGTGCTCTTGCCCTCTAGAAAATAAATCCTCGCCTTTAGTAGATAAACAGCCTTGTCTTTGCTCGCAACAATCCTGCTGCAGAGGGTTGCTGTGCAGGTTCTGGGAAAAGCAGTCTCCAAAAGCTGTTCCCCCTGTGCTTCTCCAAAGAGATTTTGGGGTTTTTAACTTGTGCTCATAACCCTTCAGTGCTCTTTGGGGTGGGACCCTCTGGGCCATGAGAATTGATCCCCTTCACCTAAACATTGAATCATTAAGCATTTAAGCGAAACATGCTTAATTTTCATTTTAAACCCTTCCTTAAGCCCGGCTGAATTTGCTGGGGCTACTCGTTTGCGGAGAGTGGAGCCCATCCCTGCTCCCTGCCGGAGGGGGAAAAGGTGCTCAGGGTTGAAACGGGGTTTAGGCAGAGGGCGTAAGGGGATGGATCGAGGACCTTCCCTTTTTCCTTCATTATTTAGCAGAAATACCATCATTTTTCATAGGCCAACTGCTCCCCGATGGGGTTAGGCAGCTTAACCTGGGCATTGCCTGCTAGAAAGATCCTTGCCTTTCCCTCCGCTGCTGGCCCCTGCGGCGGCCGCACCACGGGATCGCAGCCCTTCTGCGCCTGCTCTGTGCGCGTGGAAACAAAGATCCTTTTAAACGAGACATGGGTAACAAAAGGAATCACCCCGATCTTTCTCAGTGCGGTTTCCCACAAGCATTTAAATGGTGAAATTCGAAGGAACTAAGCTGGAGGTGTTGCCTATTGCAGATGTGGGGGCAGTTGTGAAAAGCCTGTTCCAAAAGCGGCTCCATCTTCCCTCTGCCCTTTCCCTTGGTCCAGCAATATTCCAGCATCAGAGCTTGATCCTGAGTGGTGCTGGCTGCACGTTGGTGGCTTCAGAGCTGCTGATGGGCACAGTCATGTCCCTTTAAGCAAGGTTTTCCTCTCAGAGAGGATTTTTACCGATACGCATCCATTGATTCTTCTGTGTTTGGCTGCCGAGTTGCACACGAGAGCCTAATCAAGCCTAAATGTCTCTAACTTTTATAACGCTAGCAACCTCTCCGCAGATGAACTCTGATCTGAAATATTCATTTTGGTGGCACATCTTAATTGCATTGCAATTATTTCTGAAGTTACTCTGAGTGCTTTTCCTTTGCTGCCTCTACATTTTCCATAGACTCTTACAGCATTCTTTAAATCAAATGGTGCTCAGATACCATGGTGATGGTTGACCTTATTATTATGGGTGACCTCTTTCTTTTGGCCTCGGACAGCAATGGCTGACAATAGAGAAGAGCATTCGCTGTTTCTGTGTCAGGATATGTGGGTGTTTTACAGTTCGCATGCAAGATGGTGGGTGCAGATTAAACTACGGATTTTAAAGCACAAAGCCCGAAGAGTAAAAAGTCAAATGTGCAAATGCCATTGCCAGAGGCTCAGCTGATTTCTTGACACTGCCATCAGCATCCCTGACATCACGAATTCCACTTACAGGGAAAACAGATTACACCATTTTTGCAGGGGTGGAATATGTATCTGCTGAGAAAGCAATGTGATTTTCTGCCTTGGCTTTGTGTGTGTGCAAGCTCACACTGGGTGGGGAAGAGTTAGATATTCAAATCTTTTGCCTCCGTAGCATAAAAGTCTTGATTTAGCCTTGTAGAAAAAACTAGAGTAGGAAATTCAGCCTGCAAACATGATCTCATAGGGGTGTCTGTCAATTCATTTTTCAAAATAATGTATGTATTTGTGCACACACACGCAAACGCAGAGAGATGTTTCCCCTTGGACTCCAAGGTTTTCATTACTTTATGCACAACAGCCCTGGTCAAGCTCAGGAGAATAAACTGTAAAATGCTACAGTGTGGATGGATCTATAAACCCCCAAATCCTTATTAAAAACAAAGCAAAGAAAATAATAATCTGGGTCAAATTCCTGATGATTTTATTTGACCATGAGTAGGGTTTGGAATTTGCAGCCCGAACCTTAGAGACTCGGAGCTGGAGAGCAACTGCTAAGCTGGCTACCCAGCAGCCAGTTACACTCCTGCTTTGAATGTTTAAACATCCGCAAAACAGAATGAATTTTTCATCTGTCACTTCGGCAAACAATCTGGCTCCTGTGTGCTGAGGGGATGAATAGCCACGCGTGTGGGATCTTAATGGAAAAAGACAAGAAAACATGAAGTGATGCTTTCTAAAGAGCGCGAAAGGAGCCCACCTCACTTGTGTTTCAGGAGTTAGATGTCAAGAATTGCGTTTTGCAACAGCATGACTTAATAAATTTTCCCTTTGCCGCCTTCTGTGATGTTGTCTCCTGTGCTGACAAAGGGCTTTTCGCCTGGCGTGGTTTTAGGTTGTGGGATTTTTCTTTGGGTTTTGGAAGCTCGTGCCTGATTTGAAGAGGCTGCGACAACGCCAACGGAGCTACTGCTTCCCCGGCTTGGCTGCCGCGCGCTGCGGGATAGGGCTTTGCTAGAGCACGGCAGCACCTACCTCCCTGTCTGCAAGGCTGTGAGGAAGGTGTCCAAAAGATGGACCATCTCCCAACTCCCTTCTGTTGCAGAAGCACAGACAAGACAGAATATTTAGAGGAATGAAAGTGGCTCTTTACAGTCCCCACCCCATTTCTTGCTTCTTTTTAATCTTTGTTCTCCATATTGGTGACTCAGTATCGGCTCGGCTTACTCTTTGTAGCACTCCGGTTGCTTGTAAGAATAGTGGATTTCCTATTTTATTTCTTTTATTTTTCTATTTCTGTTTCGTCTTTGTGCTGTCGAGGTTTCAAAATGAATTTCCTCTTCCTAGCACACCAAGCATTTAAAGAAATGTGACTCTTTGGATCCAGTCAGTTTGTTGTCCTGATTCGGAAGTCCTCCAGATGCAGACTGGTCCTTAGCCTATAGTCAGCCTCTTTAATATGATTTCAGGAGTCTTGTTATGAGTCAGTTATCCAGACTAAAAGTAAGGAAGGTCCCAATTGCTGGTAACACATGTAGAGGCAGGACAAATGTGCCATTCAAATAATAACAGTAATAGTAGTAGTAGCAATAATAATAATATGTTATCAAGGAAAAACATGTGGGCTAGAATTAACTGAACGTGAGTTATTTGTACATTCAATTTTAGGGGGCAAAAAAGCTTTTAAAAACTTTATGCAAAACTATTTCAGCCTGGGTCATTGTCCCTGCTTTGCTCTTCAGGCAAAAATGGCTTCAGAGAAAAATGGAGATTTGGGGTGGAAAATCTAGAAAGTTTTTCATTCAAGACTAACTTTTGGAAAAGGCAGTTTCCTTTAGAAAAGACCATAGAGGAGACATTTAAACACCTTTATTTTATGTGCCATCTCCCACGGAAGCAGATGTGAGGCTGATTCAGCCCTGGTCAGCAGTGCCAGAGCCAACAGTGTTGAAGTGCTGGTTCTCCCGCTGATGCAGTCCAGGATAACAGCAGTTTTCAGGGGGTTATTCTGTAAAACAGTTCAAAAGATAACTTTCTAGTATTTTTTTGTGAGTGCAAGGATGAGGAAGCAGAGACGGGCACCCTTGAGCCTTATGGGTGTATCACACGGAGCTCTATCTCATGGATGTCCACGCAGGAACACTCAGTCCCACCACCACACCATGCTCAGCCATTTGTGCCCCATCCAGCACACAGTTTGGGGCAAAGAGAGAGGGGTGGTGGTAATTGAGAGAGGGCAAAGAGCAGAGCGGGTGATGGTGATTGTGGTTGATAATGCAGCGTTGTTCTAACCCTGGCAGTACAGACAATCTCATCGTCTTGGCTGCCCTCACACACTCACACTCTGTGCAAGGTGTCCACAGCCTCAGCCAGCCCGTGCCTCTGGGGAGCCATGGCTCTGCCTTCCTCACGAAGAGGCTTTTGCAGGCAGGAGACAACATCTTGCCTGCAGGGCCTGGGTTCCCAGAGGTTTGCACTTGGAAACTATGACCATCCCTGGAAACATTTCAGGTCAGGGTCTCTGGACCGGGGATCTGAGCAGCCTTGTCTGGTTGAAGACGTCCCTGCTCATTTCAGGGGCGTTGGACTAGATGACCTTTAAAGGTCCCTTCCAACCCAAACTATTCTGTGTTTCTATGATGCCAGCGATGCCTACAGCCCCATATTCAAAATCTTGACTGAAGTTGCAACTCATGCCACTAGCTCCAAAATAAAAGTCTTAGACTCCAACCTGAAAAATTCCAGAGGTTTTTTTGTTTGAGCCATAAGAGCAATTTGCAGAAGAGTTTGTAGAGGTTTTGGGAGAAACTTAGCCTTTTTAAATAAAGCTGAAAAGCTGAGATTCTCCCATGAATCTTTCTAGGAGCTGAAGTCTGAAGAGTGTCGCATGATGAAATATTGCAAGAAAATCTTGATCATCTTCAGCAACAAATTGGCCCTAACTGTACTCTTGGAGTCGCATGGGCACACATGCAGGGGGGTGGTCACTCTATCATATTATAGTTGATTGCAAACTTTACCACAGAGAGGGTAAATAAAAGTGTTTTCAGGTGGAATTAACGTTGTCTCTGTCCTTCTCCTTGTACATAGTTTAGGTCCGCTCAGTGGAGACACCTTGTGCTGAAGTCTCTACCATGGATAAAGTTATCTAGACAAGTTTCCCCCACCAGCAAGACCAGGTTTGCTGGGAGACAAGGGTAAGAGGGGAAACAACAAGCCTTCAGCTCTGCATTCCCAAAACCCACCACATGTTTAACAATGTCTCAGTACCTGGGGCAACCTTAGGCATTGTTTTCCCACCATGAAGCTTCCAAAGGTAACAAGATCAAATAGCTCAGAAACAACTCCCGTTGTGTTTGCTGCTATTTCCCTGAGGGTTTTGCTTTGGCGAGGCGGGCACGACAAGCCCAGCATCATGAAGATGATGGAGGTCTAGTCTCTGTCTTGCCTGGTCTGGAGAAGGTGCTTGGTTGCATTGCATGAGGATTAAACCCCAACTGATGTCAGCAAAGGTTTGGTCCAGTGAGGTCCTGGGGCTGACAAAGCCCTGTGAAGAATTTGCCCGTTACAGAAATACTGCAGAACCGTGGTTTCATGCCAGTGTCCAGAATAAAAACAACTGAGAGAGAGAGAGAGGGCTGGAAGAAACGTGTTGGTGAGGAGCGGGGGTAAGCCCCGGAGCATGCTGTGACCGTCGTGGTGGTGGGTACCAGAGCAGTGATAGTGATTCATTTAATTAACAGCAGCCTCTCTGGCTGCTCTGGCTCATGCCAGAGGCTGCAAAGAGTTACTTAGGGCAGTAAAAGTTAATGGTACACGTGGCTGTGCAGGATGGAGCTTCTGGAGCGGCTTTTCTTGGGGAAGCTCGCTCTCATGCATGTCTTTCTGCCCTCACCATTTTAGTCTCAACGTTTGGGAAATGATATGTATATTAAAAGCGCCCGCTGCAAAAATACACCCGAAAAACCAAGTGTGAGGCATTAGTATCCCCTTGGAATTTCGTTTTCATGGTTCCGCAACTATACACTGCCGGTCTTTAATTGCAGACAGTGCACAAAGCAGGGAGGGATATCCTTGGGATGTAATAGCTGGCCAGAATTAGGCAATAGCTTTGCCCCACCCGCAGCACCCTCGGTGATTTCCTACAGTACTCAGTACAGTCATCGGTATGTGTGGTGCATTAGTTAATTACAACAGCACAGAGATTCATTGCAAATTGTTCCTAGTTAAAACTGAAAATTCACTGGAACAAGGAGTGCTAATTATATTCCACTTGTTACTGCTGTGTCTAGTTAATATTCCAACAGCTGCTTTGGCAAGATAATGATGGCTCCAGCAGAAATTACTGAACAAATAGATTTTTAAATCAGTAACAACATATTTACCAGGATTTTTTTTCCCCTCTTCATACACAAAGTTAAGCCCTGCCAGAGTTGAGCATTCATATTCGCTGAAAAGTAGAGATAAAAAAAATCAACATTGCCATTATTGTGTTAATTTGGCACACTTCAAAAAAAAAAAAAAAAAAGGCAGCTAAGCAAGAAAATATTATTGATAAATAAATGTTCCTATCCTCTTATGAGGCTATAGGGCTCTTCTCAGGTTCACAAAGCCCATTGGAGCTTTTTGGTTGACCATACTCAGTTAATGGCTCAGCGTTGTACAAGGCAGCAGCGCGGGGGCCACGGGCCGGACTGTCTCAGTGCAGCTCAGTGGGGACCCGGCTGCCGCCCGCCCGGGGCCGCTTCCCGCTTTGCCACTGCTGAATGGGCACACGGGTTCTTAAATTGCGATAGTGGCAGCGTGGCGCTCCCTCACTGCCCTTATTGATGGAGTTTAGGCTTTCAACGGGGACCTGGAGAGACGCTTTCCAACCCCTGCTTCTAGCGCCAGGTTTCTGGAGTGACCTAGAGCAAAATCTTTCCTTTACAAAACACTCAGACTGGCAACACAAACCGCCACGCAGACCATGCTCTTCCTCCACAGCCTGAGTAATGAAGTTAAACATTTGTGAGACCTTGTGAGGGAGAAAAGTCCTTCCATGAAAGTTGCAGGACCGTGCGGTGGTGAGGGCAGGAGCCGCCTTCTCTGCCAGGGAGGAGCAGGGCAGGTTGCTTGGGCTTTGCTTTCTGCACCGCCGTCTTAACCCCCGGCGGGGACACTCTTCAGGCAAAAGTTTCAGCTTGCATCTAACACACCAGCTTTGTGACCTGAAAGAAGCCATTTCTGTGTCTGAGGCAGCAGATTGAGTTTCAGGACTTTTGAGCGTCGACGCCTCTGCCTGTGCGGGAGCTGGGAGCGTCCCACTGCCGGGCTCAGAGCCTTGTCCCTGTGCCGCAGCTCGGGCTGGCGCTGCGTCCCCGTAGAGATGCACAGCTGCCTTGCAGCAGGACACGCGTGTGCCACCAGCCGGCTCCTGTGCCCAGATAGACCCAAGACAACCCGTCTCTAAAGCTTCCAGATTTTTTTTACCCGTGGAGTAACGCATCTGCTTACAGAGACGCGTTGGGCACCACCACCTCCCTCCCGCCGTCCCAGCAGCTGAGGCTCAGCCCGGTGGGGACAACCAGCTCAGCTCACCCGAAGGCAGTCGCCTACTCGAGGGGGAAGCTGGGGTTTTGTCACTCCTCCCGCCTTGTGCACTTATCTCCGGGTACACGCGGTAGCCCGTGCGTCTGAAAAGATGCGGGACATTTTTAATGAGTCGTGAACAAGAAGTTCAGCTGGTGCTGAATGTTTAAAATCAGAGGCAAAACAAACATGCAAGAGTGTCTGGGGTTCTTTTTAATGGATAGCACAGCTTCTGGTTTATTATTACTGCTATTACAGTTTGCAGCTGCAAAATGATCTGAAATTTCAATAGCAGCATGCCTCTTCATGCTGCTACGCGAACGTATATGCTCGGTTGTATAAATTGACATGCACCTCTCATCCAACCAGGCTGGAGCTCTGGATCACACCATTTTATAATCCGTCTCCCAAAAAGGGGAAGAGATAGACTTTAACACCTCAGCTAACAAGGGGGAACGTTTAGCGGTGCTACCACTGAGCCAGCCTCTACTTTTCGAGGGCGAGCATGCAGCAGGGCTGTCCTGCTGAAATTACTTACATTTTCAATTAGTTTTCTTTGGAGAGAGGATTTTCTTCCCACTTAGTCATAACACCAGGACGTGTTAAATAAATTCACTCTGGGTTGTTCCCTGTCTGGCAAAATAATTTGTGAATCAAGGTGAGGGGAAAAAAATCTAGTTAGCAGCAATTGAACATATATGAAGTGGGGTGACCAGTAACTCTTTGCTGCTGAGCCAATATTGATGTATGTCCTATGGTGTCTTATGGGAGGTTTCTAATTGCAATATGAATTTTGTGTAGTAACCTGCTGGGAGAAGGGGAGAACGCAATTGTTTATCAGTTTATCATTACAACCTTTTATTAAGGTTTTTTTTAATTAAAATGGAGCGACAAATGTACACTCTTATCCCTATAAGCAATCTTATCTAGTGTGACTGCTGCTATATTAGTGAACTAAATCCTCTTGATTACATTGGATGTGATCTTATGAAGTATGACAGCTTTACATATTAATAATAGGAACTGTCTGAATAGGCTGCTGCATGACCCTCTTCTCTGTGGCTCTCCACCAGCACAGTTTTAACCTATTCACCCCAGTTACTTTCCAAGATAAGCTGTCATACTCTCAGGAAAGTGTGGGAGGGGAAGCACAGAGTCCAGGAGAGACATTGAGCCAAATCCCCAACTCCAGCGCTTTGACCACAGCCCCTTTGTCCCAGGAGCTCCAGCTTGATCCCTTCCTTCTTTAGAGGTGCAGAGTAGGAGGGACCTATTTTATTCTCCTGATCTCATACTGAATCTCCTGGTGTTCCCAGCATCAAATTTCTACTTGCATGAAGTGAGCGTCAGTTTTTCCGTAGTCACTTCTGCACCAGGAGTGGAGGGGTCTATTCTTCTGGGTGAGTTGCCCGTGCAAAGGTGCACCAAAAATGGGTGTGCAGGTGACTTTGTGTGCCCAGGTAGCTACACACATACAACTGAGATAACAAAGTGAGAAAAAGGGCCTAAATAATGGGACTGAAGGGGTACACTACATATCCAAATTTACCATCACTAGCCTGGGGTTTGTATTACATAGGTACAGGTTATTTCTTGAAATATTTTTGACTACCATTGCTCTGACCGAGAAGAAAATGAAGCTCTGTGGCGTGACAAGAGTGATGAAGTATGGTGGGGGCTCTTGTTTGCTAGCTCACTTGCTTGCCTGCTTTCCCTAGCTCTGAATTAGGATCCCCTTTAGGCCAAGGAAAAACAGGGTTGCTCCACAGCCACTCAGCTGCTATAAATCTGTGGAAGTGCAGAGGTCTAAGAGCCATCCAAGTCTAGCCTAGCTTTACAGCAAAAAAAATGGCTACTGTCCTACCATTCCCAGTCCGCGGCCCAGATCCCGCTCCCCGCAGCACTGGGGCAGCGTGCTGAAGTTAGCTGAGTTGTTCCAGGTTTGCGGCGGCACGGGATGGAGGTGCGTGTTCCCGCGGAGCCGGCTCTGCCGCTCACAGGAAGCTCTTAACATCTGCGCCTTTTATGACAAGCCAGCAGAATCCCTCCAGAGCCGGTGGGTTTTTATGGCAGACAAAAAAATCAAAGCACTCTCTGTGGGTTAAAATTTAGAAAATCTGGAGATACAAATGAATGAAAAGGAGGCGTGGGATGTGTGATGCTGTTTAACTGCCGTCGTGCCCTCAAATCATAAATGCGGCTAGAAGCGATCTCTGAAATCCTGTAGACCAACATCAAGCCAAAGAGAGTCCCAGGCATTTAGGGATGCTGTGACTGAGTCTAAATTGGACTCCGAATGTCTCTTCCCACTCAGCTCCGCACTGCCGTATGGTTCCATTAATGCTCCATTTCTGTTTCAGAGAAATTTTGGGGGAGGTTGAGTTCTGGTTTGCCCTTGCAGGTAGTGCTGCCTTGCTGGATAACTTCCATTCACTTCCCTTCGTTGGATTTTAGGAGGGCAGTTAATTACTATTTCTACATTGATCCCATTTTGTTATGTCAGACTTCACCTCCTTAACGGGAGGCACCTGCTTTAATAATGATGTTTCATTAACAACAAGCAACTAAAAGAAATAGCTTTATTTCCCTAGAAATTCCCCAGCCATTGCAATGGCGCACCACGCGTGTTTATAGGAGTTTTACGATTCCTTTCAACTGGGGTAGTTCAGAGGACCTGTGGCGTGCCTGGAGAATCAGCACTGGTCTTTGTAGCCTGAAATAGAAGAGCAGTGAGTTTTGCTTCCTGTGCAAGGAAAACAATCCACAAGGAAACGTGCCAGACAGTCCAGAGGAGAAAAAGTAAATCCGTTCCCCAGGGGAAGTGGAAATATCGATGCCCAATGGCTCATCCAGGTCTTGGCCGGGGGGTTCAGATGGTGCAGCTCAACCATGGTGTTTGTAGCCTACTTGCATCAGTGATGCATCTTACAAGCTGCTGAACATCTGGACAGCTGGGAAGTGTCCAAGGGACACTTGGACTTCCATTTCCCAGTGGAAGGGCTGGGAAGCTGCTTAGATAGATGGTTTGAGAAAGAATCCAGTTATGGAAAAGTGGATGTTAAATAAATCTAAGAATAAATCTTCTGTACTCAGATTTGAAAATATGTCTCTACCTGTGATAAAAAGCATCAAATTATACAGGTCATTATAAAGAATCAAGTTCAAATAGATGTTTTTGATACTTGGCATAAAGTTCATTCAGAATTGGGGCTGTTTCCTACCATGATACCTCCTCGGCGCTAACAAATAACGGCCGAACGATTCGTCTGAAGGGCCTCAGATGCCCCAGCTAAACAGTTGACGTGAATAACGGTTATGGCCCCACGTAATACACCAGGATCATAAACAGTTAATCTTCACCAAAAGGGAGAGTGAAATATCGTTTGATATCATTTTTAATAAAGAGAATAAATTAGGCTTTAAATATCATAGCACATCTTTAAATGCTGGTTACGGCTCCTGCACGCAGAGCGAATTAGCAACTGAATAAGTGTGTCAGGGGTTATCGGCTGAATTATTACCTCCTGGTCCACTTTGCATTAGACTGGCCATTGTGTCCATGGTAGCTAGCAAGCTGGCCACCTGCTTACGATGGCTGTACAGATAACCAGCTTTGTCTGATGAATTAAAATGGTGGCTTTAATCTTGTCGTTAATTCCTAATTCCACTAGTAACATCAGTCACGTGAGGGAGGAGCGCATTGTTCTCCTCTGTTTACTTACTGATATTTTAGGTTTTGAGGGTGTCCAATCTCCCTGCAATGGCAAATTTAACTCTTCAGGTCTGGCCTGGGAATGCAATAGCCGCCGTGGTTTATTATTCACCGTAAATCCAATGTTGGCAAACAAAAAAGGAAGGGGTTAAAATGAAATTCAGTGCACACATCCCTTCCCTCTGGCTGTGCATCAGATTGAATTCTAAGAAAGATTGATGGTGGGCTTTAAAATTAATTGCAAGTACAATTGTTATTATTAATACACATGCATCTAGATCTAATAACACTACGCGAGTCTTAGGAATAACCATGCTATGAGAAGGTAAATCAGATGTAAATGTATAGTTTGCTTCTATTTATCAAATAATGCCCACCTTTGTTATAATGCCGCCTTCAAAAGCAAGAAATAGTCATTAGAGCAGTTGATGCAATGAGGCTGATTATGTTGGGGTTGAAGGCAATCCGTGAGAAACAGCTATTAGCACTCCCCGCAGCCGCTGTTGCGGGAAGCGATGCTGTTGCGCCTTGCACGGGGTTGTGATTTGTCGTGCTCGGGTCTGTCCTCCCGCGTTAGGATCTCCGCAGAGCCAAGCTCTGTCAGCAGGGCTGGAGACACACAGTGCTCTGGTTCCCCTCTTTACCAAACAGGCATTACTTCACCATCTCGCCCTGCAACCGGTGGCCAACAAGCCATATGCAAACTAACGTGTAACTCCAATATTCAAACTATAAAGATATTTTCCTCCTTCCTTTCTAAACAGTGGGACAAACACTGCTGGTAAAAACCCAGGTGTGCTGGTATAAACCCAGTCTGTCCCTGTGGAGGCCCCTGAGTAGCGTGATTTATTGCCGTGAGCGAGTACGGAGCACAGCGTGGTGCTGAGCCCCCGGTGGGACTGTGTCTGAGCCGCCTCTGGATTCGGGAGCATTGCCGTTGTGCCGAAGCAGCACTGTAGCTCGAGCATCTTGCGGTGTGAACACAACCGTGCCGCTGCTGGGACTTGGCTCACGCTTGTGCACGGCGTTTCTCGGCACGGCTCAGGTGCAGCTGCTGGGCACTAGGACAGGGATCCTCGCAGCGTGTCGGTGACTTGATCCAAACCCAGCATCCTCCCGCCCTTGCCCTCCTGGAAAAAGCACCTGAGTGAGGAGTGACTCCACCATCATCCAAGTTGTACTGGCCGCTAAAGGCAAATCAGTTCCTGTAGTTCTAATTCCTGCTGTTCCCATGCCTTATTAATTATACCACCTAAAGCATATTTCCAGAAATATACACATTTCTCTTTTGAAAAGGATCCTACGTTTTGCTCTGCATGGTGAAAAAAGGGACAGAACTGGAGAAGATCAGGAAAAAATAGAACTGGAATGGTTTTCTTTGTCAAGAATTATTTGATCTTTTTATTTTTGAGGGGGAGGGGGGAAATCCTAAACTTTGAATTTCAATCGATTTCTTTATTATTATAAATCCATCTGTGCACACACACACACAGAGGCACAAAAAGTCTTTTCTGTTCTGTACAAGGCACAATTTAAGGCAGCTTTCAGAAATAAAAGGCAGAACAAATGTTATTGTTATTCTCAATATACAGATGTTTATTCTTATCTTTCCCCCCCCCTTCCTTTCTTTATTTCTACTACTGTCTTTTCAGTGACATCATAAGTAGGACTTGTCTCTTTATCGTCTTGCAAAGACTTTTGTTTTCTGGGACAGGAGCCTATTATGTCGTCACACGCTGGAGCAGTAATAATCTCCCCCCTCGCTTGGAAGTCTTAATAGAAGACAATGAAAGAAACCATATTGTTTTCTGCTGGCACTAAATAAAGGAAGCAAGGGAATCTGAAGGGGGAAAAAATTACACGAGAGAGGCAGTCACTCTGGCATTTTGCTTTCTAAATTAATGTTTGGGGTAAAGAGGGAGAGGGTTTCCACACTTAATAGACAAGGAAGGACATCTTAATTATTAGGTCAGACACCAGGCTGAATGGCACGTCAGGTGAAAGGACCTGATCCTGAAAGGAGCTGGGCACCTTTGGGGAAACAACCTCTGCTCCTTGCCTTGCGATATCCAGCCGCTATGGTTTGCCTTCGGCACAAGGTGACATTTTGTAGGTGGAGTTCACACAGCCCCAGCTACCCAGAGGCTCAGGCACTTGAACTGCTCCTGTGCTGGCCTGTCCTCTCCAGCTCTGCTCCGCCTCCTTGCAGCTGGACGAGTGGGTTTTCAGAAACATGGCGGCTCTTCTCATCGCTTTGCAAGTCCTTTCCCGAAGGAAGAGAGCTGGCACAGCCTTGCCCGTTGCCTTTATCTCAATAGCCAGTGTCCAAGGGAACATCTGAAAAACCTGGAAATGTTTTGCCTGTACCTTTCTCATGGTCACAGACACATGTCGTCATCAGAATTTAACTTTATTCCTACTACAGGGCCTAAACCTTCTCTCCCATTTCTGGGATGCTCCTGTCTTTGACTTCTCTTGAAGCAGTAAGGGAGGGCTCAAACCCTCAGGGTAGGAAAAAGCCCTGGAAAATGTACCAGTGTCCAAAGGCCAATGTCCTCCTAAAAGCTTGGTACCCTACAGAGTAGAAACTTGTGTAAGATATGATGATGAACGGCTGGGTCATCTCCTAGCTTGCTCTACCTTCTCCTTTCTCCCTTTGGTCAGACAGAGATGCTTTCTTGAGAAAAGAGAGTGAGGCTGCAGGAGGATAGGATTTTGAATAGGCAGGATTTTGTCTTCCTGTGGGAAAACAGACTAGAACTACTGAAACAAAAGCAATTCTTTTTTTTTTTTTTTTAAATTTTTTTTTATTCCTCATCTATATATTGAGAGACAAGCAGATAATCCCCTTACTTACTGTAACATTGTGCAAGCAAAGAAGCCAATATAATAATATCATATGGGAATTCATTGTTCTTCACGCCGTGGCTGCCTCTTTGGGAGTTCCTGTGTCTAATGGTTATCTCTTTTTATCTCTGATTTTCAGACATACTGAAGTGCTTGAACAGAAAGATAATGTATACAAAATAAATGTATGTTAAGCTAATACTGTGACACAAGAGTGAGCCTTCAATACCCTTTATGAAATAAAAGCCATAGGAAGAAAGTTAGCTTATATGGGGCCAAATTTTCTCGGAGCTTTGCTCCAGCTGGAGAGACCTTGTTGTGAGTAGGGCACCAGCTGGGAAGGAGAGAGATCTGTTCTCTATTTCTGTTCCTGCCATCGACCTGCTCTATGACCTTACCTCGCTTCTTTGTTTTCGCTCTCTAGCTAAAAATATCACATCACCTAAAAAGCAGCTTTTGCTTCTTGTTCTTTTGGAGCATGGCTGGGCTGTTGGCCCTCAGAGCTCTCTTCTCCCACACAAACCCCTGAACAATAATGAAATTTCCTGGTTTCACCAAGTCTGGGGCTTTTGCACTGGACAAATTAGATGGTGTTTGTGTTCTTCTCAGTCATAGACCGCAAGGGTTGGAAGACAGCAGCAGAGTGGTGTCAACCCCTCACTGGCAGTCCTGGTTCAAAAGGGAAACCTGTCCATGATCTGCAACTCCCAAAGTGTTATTTATGTTTTTTTAAATCTAATGAATCACTCATATCTATAGATTGCATTGAAAATATCCTCCTAGGCAGCCCCATCAACACCGAAACTCATCGCTTTAAGAAAAATGATCCCAGACGAATTTTTAAGGTGCTATCTAAAGTAGCATAGCACTCTGATACATGAGCAGAGTAACATTTTCCATTGAGGTAAAGAATTTCCAGTAAGTTTGCTGTGCACATTCCAGTGTCGAATAATGCTTTCGTGCATTGCTCTTAGAGAAAGCAAGGCCTGTCATCTTAGGAAGGTAATCTCTTCTAAATTGGCCTTCGCTCTGCTGAGAATGTGAATGATAACAGATACAAACCGTATGAATCTGAGCATGTTGTGTGGGTTGGAGTCATGGTGCACATTTCTGGCTGGGAGAAGATGGTCACAGATGCTTTTCGAGAGGCAAAGCTGCACGGAACGAGGCTTCTCTCTTTATCCCCAAATTGCATTCCTCCCCTCTCTCCCCTCCCCCCCAACAAGTGGCATTTTTCATCCTCTTCATGTCTCCAGCCTGAATTCTGAACGCCTTTCTCAAGAGTTTGCCTTCCGCTTGCAACGCTTGGCAGCTTCCTCGCTCCTGTCATGCCATTGCTTCAGCCTCTTCCTACCCCAGCGCTCAGAAATTCGCCTTCTCCTGGTAATGATATGGGAAAGGCACTATTCCTTCAAATCCAGAAAAGGTAGAAATCCTTGTGACATTTCAGTAGAGCCCTCCCTGAGAAGGCATGCTAAAGCAGTGCTAAAGCTCCAGCCCTGCCATCTCAGAAGATGAGAAGTTGTCAAATTAGTGGTAAATCCCACGCAGGGAGAAAAAGGCACTCTGAGGCCAGAGAATTTGGAGAGAAAGTCCAGTGATATAAAAGCATGGATGCATTTAGTAATCCGTCTGTGGTGTGTTCATCGGACACCTCCAGAAGTGCACATGTCCCAGCCGTGTCCCTTTTGCAGGTAAAGCCCACTCGTTACTCTGTTCGTGCACACACGTTGCAAGTAGTGACAGCAGAAGTGACCTGAGTCACCCTTAAAACAAGTCCTTTGTAGCTGGTGAAAGAAATGCAGAAGTCATTCATTGACTCTTTGACGTGTTTTTTGATAAAAGAAGCCTGCATACACCGTCGGAACACTGCCCCGTCTTATTAACTCTCCGCAATATCCATACAGGATTGCAGTTGCAAGCACTTGTGATCTAGGTCAGACCCACAGAAAGGTCCATCTCCAGATCTGATGTATTCATAATAATCTGATTTTTCCAGAGGAGTTCCTGGCATCTCACAGAATCCTAGTGAAGTGCCAACTGTGTAGCCGGCACCCAGCCTGCTGAGGGCTGCTGAAAAGCTGGATCTGCTGATACGCGCCACATTTATTTGAACACCTGGCAGTCTATAACTCTTAATTTTTGTAAAGACTCCCTGGCACTCCATCAGTGTCCCCATCCGTTTTGTCTTTTCAGTTTACTAACCATGCATCTATGTCTCCATCCTCTTTTCCTCTGTAAAACCTGCCCCTCAGAAAGAGGTTCTTATAGACAAGAAGGTCCTGGGTCAAAACACCCTGAAATGATATATGCTGGCCAGAGAGAAAGTTAAAAAGCATTTTGGATTCAGAAGAGGTAGAGGGTATTTTACTGGACCTTTGCAGAAAGCGTCATATTTAGCCTGACTGAGGTTTGAGATATATTTGCCTTTTTGAAGTGGTTCAGTTGCTCATTTCTGTCAACTGCCAACTGTGTCTTTAATTCCACTGAAGTAGAAAAGATGCTGCTAAGATCAGTGTTTGGTCTGTATCATTAAAGCTTTTTTAAAAGCAATTAAATTGCATACTATTGTGAGGAAAGGTGTAGAGCAGAAATCACCCTGTAGTGTTGTCGTGGCATAATGATTAATGAGTACCGCTTTCTTCCCTCTGCCTCTTTAAAGTGGTGCTGACTTTTGAAAGGGAGGGTTTTAGGCTGAGAAAAAAATATTGTCAAAGGTCTCAGTGCTGGCAGTGACATTAGCATCTTGTTAAGTTGCCAAGAACATTTCAACCAGGCTTCTCTTTTGATCTGCTTCTGGTCAGCAGAGAAACGGGTGCGAGGTGTGAGGTTTAGGTGATGGTGCCCGTTGGGTGGTGGAGGCATGGGGAGAGGCGGGTCAGTGTGCCTGGAACGTCCCCCTCGGTGCCTCCGAGTGCTGGCTGTCACCTCCCACCCCTGGGATCAGATATTGCCCACATCACACTGATGTCACCAGAAAGTTGAAACGAGGGTTAAACCAGAACTGTTGCTTCAGAGACCGTGTGCCTCTTTTCTCCTCAGATGTACAGTTTCTTAGACAAATTTAAGTAATATGAGCAAGTTAAAATACTGGTGAAGACAAGTTAAATCATAGATCAGCGTGACTGTGATCTCCAAATTTAAAACTTGCTGCTTTGACTCCTCTGGTTTTACCTTAGAAACGACAAACTCCCTTTTCTTGCACGCTCCGTATTCCAGCCTCACGTTCAGATCAGTGGCTAAACCCAGATCTGAGCTCAAATAAATCATCTCCGTTCTTGCTGATTTGATCCAGTGGAGACTGTGACATTTAACTTTTCCTCATGGTAACTAAGGAAACTCCCACAAGCTGATGTCCTACCAACTGCCTTTTGTGCTCGCGCAGCGACAGCCTTGGCTCTGGGCTAAGAACATTCCACCCTCGTCTTCAACTTCAGAGCCAGCTTGGGTGGCTTTCAGGGCAACGCGTGTTTCCAGATGCGTCTGTTCGAATCCCAGCAGCTAGTTGGGGCTGACATTTGATTTTAAATCGGGCGTTTGTGGAAACACGGAGCAGAAAAATTGCTGTCCAGATCTAGTTCCGGGGTAGGGTTGCAACCTTCTCATGTCTCGGCTCAATCTGCCTGGAAACAGTGGTGTTTTTCTACTCCTGCCTCTTTCCAGAAAGCCAATTTGTGGATAAATTATGCACTGGGATCAGGACATAACCCTTGGCTACTGTTTCAGCCATTTATCCTCTCCCAGGTCAAGTGATGGTACTGGAAGACATTAAGTTTCCCCAGCTGTCTATTACCAGTCCTGCGGGTAGGAGTGATGGTACGTGCACTCCCTAATCCACTTCGGGCAAAATCAGCCAGGTTAGTTTAAACTGCCAGTGGCTGCAGGTAGGAGATGGATGACCGCGTGGAAGTGATTAGGGAGCGCTCGCACGCTCCCGGCTGTTGCTGGGAAGGAAAGGAAAGCCAGAGGCTGGTAAAATCTTCAATCGGTTCTGCACTTTGCAAAGAAATATCTTTTTATGCTCTTAACTCGTGCTCTCAGCTACTTTGGAAGCCTTCTTCCATGAGGACGAGGTGGAGCGTGGAGGCCAACGCTGACTGCACAAGCACAGCCTTGCCACAGCAGGATCCGTAAAGAGGCGAATGGGGCTTTCCAGGAAAACGCCCCGCAGGGAGCGCTTCTCAGAATCATTTTACCTTCTCTCTCTTTTGATTTCGTTCTCGAAATTAGAGAGAATACCTCAAGGACAGCCTCTGAAATGAGAATGAGGGGGGAATTTTTTTTGCAGGAGAACTATGGAAGGAGCTACCAGGAGAATGATATCGGGGTTTAAAGTGGGGTTAATGACAGGTATTTTGCTGTGGATGGTGGCGGCCAAGAAAAGCTGTTCATGGGAGAGCAAGGACACACAAAATATCTAACTATTAGTGAAAGATCAAAGGAAAATAAAAAGCTGAGAGAGGAAAATCTTTGTCTGGAAATGATATATGGGCCTGTGGATGAAGGCTGGCCTGCAGAGGTAAATGTGCAGGGGGCTGATGGGGATTATCAAAAACCTGGGGAAAGATATCAAGAAAGATGGAGAAATGCATTGCTGGCTAATGGTAGAGATTTATGGATCTGTTATGAATCACATTGACCTTATGAACCACCTTTCTCTCTCCCCAGCATCTCCTTTGCCCTTCCCCTCCATGTCCTTTTATTATTAAAAATGCATGTTTCCATCCTCAATTTCATACATGGGAACACAGTGACAATCAGTCCCATTAGTCTTTGGAGCTCCAAAGACATGGGCCGAAGGTTTGAACAACGAGCAGAGGATGCCAGAGTCCTTTCTTTGTCCAGATTACAGCCACCGCTGCAATCCTAGAAACGTGGTCCTTGGGCAGCAGCTTTCCCCTGGATTTCCTCAGGTTCTGGATTATTTCCTGGCACTAAGGATGGTAAAAAAACCCAGCCTGAAATACAGCCCAATCCGGGAGAGTGGGAATTTATGTGACCATGGAGGGATGCCAGCCCGGGAGTTGTTATCCCCTGCCCATCCCTCCATTTGCGGATGCTTTTCCCAAGCGTCAGGTTGGTTGTCAGTCCTGGAGAACAAGGGAGAGAGGAGGTGTTTCCTGTCTGAAAAAGGGAGAACAGAAAATGTGAGAGCAAGTTCATAGTGGCAGGAAGGAGGACGAAGGCAGGAATAAGGAAATGCCTAGGATCTCCCAGAGACTGTAGCGAAGTACAGCAGAAAACTCTCTTCCAGTTGCTTTCCTTCAGGCAGGTAAAATACGGGGAATGTCCGATTTCCAGCACACGATTTTGAATTGCCTACTGAGTAAATTGTGGTTTTCCATCCCCATTACTCTACTGGTAGCTATCACTCATAACACAAATATACAAAATAAATTAATTAAAAAAAACCTTGTAATGATTTTTCCCTGCTTAAGTTTTCAATTACATCAGCTATCTCATGCTCATTAGAAAGACACGAGCCCATATTCATTAAATGCAAAACTAACTTTCCAACAGCAAAAAGGCTTGGGTGAAGAGGGTAATGATTTAATTTTCTTCATTTCAGAGAATTACATCTCTTATCCTGGGGCAATACGTCTGTAAATGCGAAGTGCTGTTTCAGACTCCGTTTAAATTCCTAATTTGGTGGAGCTACTTGGTAGGAAAGCCTGAGTAAGGTCTAGCCCCCCATTTTGTCTTTTACACTTGACCAATGCAAACTAAACATTAAAGTTGAGGATTACAGATAATTTCTTTCTTCGGAAGAAAATTTGTCTACATTTTTCTCTATTCTACTAATATTAGCCCATACTTGTAAAGATTCTTCTCTGCCTGAAAATTCATATAGGTGTCTAGTGCAGTGTTCAAAAATCGTGTCATGTATCTGCTGTTAAAGAAGACATTCAAGAGCTTTTCAAAATCAGAGTGTGCTCATATGCACCTTCAGGCTCCCAGATATTTTTAAAATTGCAGTAAAAATTCATCTCTGAGTGTGGAGATGTGGTTAGTCCCTGTCTGGTGGAGAGGAAAGGGTTTCTGCTGCAAGTAAAAGTTTAAAAATTGTAGTACGGATTTCTTACCCGAGTACATCAGGTATTTAATTCTCTTTGGTTTTTACTGTAAACTACATCTAGATCCGTGAGACTTTTTTTAAAAAAATAAAATTTCAGTACTAAGGGGCAAGAAAAAACAGCTATATTTTCTTCTAAAGATCTGCAAAATCACATACTGGCTTCTGCATACAAATAACTGAAAGGGAAAGTTTGCAACTAGCAGAATTTTGCCCATGTGAATAAAAAAGAAAGCCCCAATCAGATGGCGTGGTTGTGCATCCCCTGAAGGTCCTGGTGGTTTTGTGAACGGACTGCGTGGTGGGACACACTTGCATTTCGCGTGCAAAGTTGCCGGTGAAACTGAGCTTCGTTAAAACAGAAATAGCAAAATATGACAAATTTTAGATACGTAGGAAAGATACTATCCTAAGACAAAAAATCATTAGCTGTGTACTTGGTCTTTCACATGGTGTATGTGAGGAACTGTGCGCTGCTTCTTCCCTGCGCGCCACGGTGAACCCTCCAGCTGGAGCGAGCAGGGAGGGTGTTTTCCAGTTCTAGTGCAGTCGCTTCGCAGTGACCGTTAGTGTTGCTCATTAAGAGGTGAAAGTGGTCATGCAGTGCACCAAGGAGAAATGTCAGAAAAATCTACTCATTTTGCCTTCGCTAAATCTCGCCCCAGGTCTTGAGCATGAATCTCTGTCTCCTGGATGTCAGTAGAGCGAGGTCCCTTGGAACTGACGTGGGAAACGATTTGAAAAACAAACCAAAACAAAAATCCTCGAAACAGGCATCTCTAGTACCTCTAATGTGTTAGAAAACTAATTTGTTGATTGACTGAAAATACAAAAGTGAACTCTAACTAGCACACTTAATGGTCTACATCGTTTTCTATCAACATGGATATTCAAGGTACAGAAAAGTATTTCTGGGACCAGTACCCTCGCCTGCTCACCTCATACATTATGGTCACAAAGCAGGACTGAACAATTGCCTTCCTAGAAAATATGTTTTTATCGGTAACCACTGATAAAAGGGATGCAGGAAACACTGATTAAGTGGGCCATGCCCCAGCGTCCCAGGACTTGTAACCTACACAGAGCAGATGCCTCTCCTGTAAATAAATACAGTCATGAGATACCTCTGATAACTTGAGACCAGAGGAGACAGGTTTGCTGTTTACTTGGGACCCCTGTTTTCTAACACCACTGACCCCAATACGCGTCTTTGGCACAATCGTTGTTGCTCCATTTTACAGAAACCCTGGTAAAAAAGTTTACCAGTTTACCAGTCTGAACCAGTACTGAACAAACCTATATGCCTTGGGTAGCTGCAGGGGCAGTTCTTCACAACCCCTCTTGGCCAACATCTTCCCTGTTTGTGGGTCCTCAGAGACTCAGCTGTGACCTTTCTATTTCCCTATTGCTTATCATAGCTGGTCAAGTTACTGCGAAACCCCAGAACTTCCAAAATTCCTACTGGTTTTAGATATTTTTTCATGTATTTCTTCCAAGATATGCATGACTTTTATGAGATGTATCGGAACGTTTGATGATTTTTTATGGGCTGAATGAAATTGTGAGCTGAAATGAAAAGTTTTAATGGAAATGTCCTGATCATTTCAGCAAGAAAAATATGACCCGTGCCAAAAATCCGTGCTGAAAAGGCATTTGTATTCAAACAAAAAAATCTTTCCTTAGAGCAGCTCCTCAGATCAGGTTCTTCCCACCTGACTTCCCCTGTAGCGCTCCAATTTTTTTCCATTCCCTGTCCAAACTAATGAAACAGCTGCATTTTTATCAACTGCTCTCTCCACCCTAGAGACAGTTGCGTTTCACTGGAGGGAGAAGCAATTTTTTTATATTTTTATACCACTTAGAGAGCCCTGCTGTAGCGCGTGATGTGGGGGCACCGCCTAAACACAAGCTCAGGACAGCAGCTCGAGCTGTATCTCGACAAGCCTCTATATTGCGGTAGCTTGCCAAACAACATCTAAGTGCAGATATTGCTTTCAAGTTAAGTTTTCCTCCCTTGAAGTTTTCCACTCTGTTTAATAAAGGAGCGGCGTTGGCTTTCTCATTTCTCTCTTGCTGGTGGTGGCTACAGGGCTCTGCAGGCAGAGCGACGGAGACAGCACAATGTTCTGAGCGGCAGCTCAAAGGAGATGCGAGTTTTCTTCTAAAATCTAGGTCCACTTTAATGCATAAAGATCAGCTCTATTTCCAAAATAGCTACACGGGGCTTTGTGAAAGTCAGAAAGCTCCGGCTGTGAAGTCAGCCACCCAGCGTGGACCGCGTTAGAGAGGGATACGTGGAGCATTTGATCATTTGGCCTTTTTCTTATGTAGCCACAAAGATAAAACACCCTCATATGGCTCTAAGCCTATCACGGGGCAAACTGAGCCGGGAGCCAGGGCGGGATTTGCTTTGGTTTGCAGAAACCTTTGCAAACAAGGGCATTAAAACCTTGTCTGCGTCCCAAGCGTGTGGCCCAGGCTTCATCCGTTCCATGCCGTTAAACCTGCGACTTGCTGGCTAAACGAGGCGGTTTCTGTGCCAAGATGACTTCTTCCAAGCTGAGCAGGATGGGCCTCAAGGAGCAGCTCTCTGATACGCTTTCCTAAATGAACTCCTTGAGGTTGTTTTTAGGCAGGATTGTATTCAAATTGAGAGGTCAAGTTCTGAGTTTCAGCAAACTGCTCAAGTTCGGTTCTCTTGCGGGGGGTGGAATTTGCTCAGTGGAGGATGTCCCATGTGGGGATGAGGATGAAGGATGTTCTGGAAAGCGGAGAAACAGCTCAGGAGACCTCAAGGCTTAGGTCCATGCCCTGTCATAGCCTCCCAAACAGCCTCAGCACCCCCATGGAGATCCAGATCACAGCTGTCCCTTGGTGTATTGGAAAACACCTCCCTGAAAGGCTTTGTTGGAGGAACCACAACCAAATTTTTGGGCTGTCTGCTATGAAATTAAATTAAAACAGTGGGGGTTGCAGAGTACAGCCCATCTAACAGTCTGCCAAAGAGCCATCTCTGGAAAAGGTGGGAGTTCAGGGAAGATGGTTTTGTGGAAATTGTGTGACGAGTGGGTCACCTCCACCCTCCCTGAGAGAGGACACCAGGGCAGGGGTCGGCGCAGGCAGCGATCGCAGCCCAGACCTTCTGCCCCCAGCTCATGCTGAACGTGGGACCTTCTCATCCCCTCCTTTCCAACGAGAACAACAACCACCTCCCTCCCTTCCCAAACACGAGCCGTTCTCCCAAACCGCTTTATAAAACTCCTCCTTTCGCTCGTGTAGTTTATCTGGCACCAGATGTGGAAGTTTTGCAGCGCCCCTGAGCATTACCTGATTTCAGTGGGAGAGGACACGGGCGCAGCGGGGTGGGAGGGGTGGAAGGAGGTCAGCCAGCCGCAATTCCAGTCTCATTTCCAGCCTCTTGCTGGCAGTATCCCGTGACTTCCACATCATGGCAATCTTGACATAACCTTGAAGTAGAGTCAAGCGAGAAATCCCAAAGCAGCCCGCAAATGCTGGGGGAGAAGGAAGGGGGGGACAGGGGACGCAGCCTCGCAACTCCGTGCTCCTCCTCTGTGCCGTGGAGAGGTTTCTCCTGGGTTTGGGAAATGAAACGGTGCTGGGAAGAGCGGGGGAAGCAGCGGTTGTAACTTCTTTAAAAGTTATTTCGTATGATTCAGGAGAGTCAGCTGTCATTTATTGTAGCCTAAAGTATTAAATTAATTTTGGCACATAGGCCTGTGACGAGAGGGTGGGCAATTTCTCTGTGTTAGAAACATGCCCTTATGTCTGCGGTAACATCTTTTTCTCCAAATGACTGCCTGCTGGTTGTAAATCTCAGCAGAAGTAGTGCAAGTCAGGAAAGAGCAATAGTAAGTCCTTTTTTTTTTTTTTTTTCCCCTGCATTTTTGGAATTGAGATCAAATTTCGGTGGTGCTTATTTCAGATTGTTACTGTGCAATAGAGCAGGGGGGAAGGCAGGATTTCCAGGAAAGCCCTGCAGGACCATAGCAAAGCAACATCCAAATGACTGCCAAAGTCTGAATTGTGGTATTTAATTCCAGGTAACTTCATTTCCTTCACCAGACTGACTCCCGAGCTAACTTCTAAATAACACCTGAGATATTTAAGAATATAAATTGTAAGTCGTGGATCTCGCAACTGTTAGCAAACAGGAAGGCTGCCGTCCCGCGCTGGAAGCCCAAAGGGTATCCCCAGATGTCACCTGGACCCCACAGCGCTGCCTTTGCCAGCAGCCGCAGGGTATCCCAAATTAATACTGTAACATAAGCACAGGAGCTACGTGAACATGTTGCATTGTCACATTGGGCTAGTTTTGCAGAAACATCTTCTTTTCAGACTCATCTGAAGTCTCAACACCGCGTGATTTTAAGTACAATGATTTTTTCTGTCAAAAATAAACTTTGCTCTCGAAATAATTAGCACATCATCAGTTGGAAATAAGCCTCATCTTGAGTGAAAGAATGGAGTTATGTGGGTTGTTTTTAAATAGCACAACAATATATGCTAGAGAAAAAAAAAGCGCTTAAATTATTTACTTTATTTACACTATTCTCCTGAACAGCATCTTCAAAAACACGTTTTTAAAAAATGGCATTATTAATTGAGGGGGGTTTTTTTTGAAAAGTATGTTTTGAAGTTTTTGGAGAGCTGGTTAAATACTGAAAGTGACCTCAGTTACAGAGGTCACATTATTTGTCGTTTTACTTTTTTTTAGATCGTGTGCAGAGTTTGGACCAGTGTAAGCGCCTTCCTGAGGGTGGGCGAGCATCTCCTCCCGAGAGCGGATCCAGGGCAGTCAGACTTCAATAATGTGGGGAATCAACCATCTGGCCCCAAACAAATCGACTTCCAGCCTCAGCCCCCAGCCCTCCATGGGTGTCGTTTTCCTCCTGCGAGTAGCCCAAATGCATCTCCTCGTGCGCGTCGGAGGACGCGCCAGGCGGAAGAACGTTGCGCTTGGGGCTGGAAACCGGGTGAGGGACGGCGCTAAAGCAGGGGGCGTTTCACGCCGCGGCTTGGACCCATCAGCGGGGTCCGGAGGCTCCAGCGTCAGCTTTGCTGGCGAAAACAATCATTTCCAAACTCCAAGCTTGCCCCCGGCTTGATAAACCAAAACTCTCCCGTGGGTCCCCGGGACGGACGCGGGGCTTTGGGGGCCACCTCCACCTGCGCCCCTGCGCTTTGCGGCGAAGGACGAGCAAGACGGGGTAAGATCAGGCCCCAGCTCCGCGCCGAAGCCTGACCCTTTGTTTCGGCGGTGTCTCTGTTGGTGACAGATGGTGATGCTGTCCTGGTGAATTTGTTACCTTCTCGATGACATGCAATATGTCTGCATCCTGACAGTGAGAGGAGAGACTCCAGCTGTCCCTCCAGTAATTGACAGCAAGGAGCTGTTTTCACTTTTGACAGAGCTAAGAAGCATTAGCATCATATTGGCTACTAGGAGGGGTTTTATTATTATGTTTATCATCTGAGAAAAGTCATTGTGATGTGGGACTGGGTGGGTTGTTGTGGTGTGTGTTTTTTTTTTTTTTTTTTTTTACAACTTTGCTCCTGCCGCCGCCCCAGTCCTCCCAGTGCAAACTGTCGCGGCGGAAAAGAAAGGGAAGGAAATGTGGTCTGCAGCCACCTCGTCCCCAAACGAGCCCCGCGCCTCTCACGCTGATCCAGATGACAAAATCCCACCTCCTTTCTCCAGCAGCGGTGCAGGAGGTGGGAGAGGAAGGATTTTAGGATAATGGAAGTGCGGGAACCAGGTCGCTGAGGTTAGTCGGGAAGAGGTGCTGTCCCGTTTCTTGCCCGCCTGATGCCTGCTGAGGTCGCTACTCACTGTCAGAGTTTGGGTCAGATCCTGTGCTCTTTGGAAAAGAGAAAGAAAATAATCTTGCTTTTCCATGGGTTCCAGGCTCTGCTGGCTGGCATTCTGGATGATTTATGTCCGGTTTGCTTTCCTTTCGCTCTTCCTCTCTCGCACACGTACCCCTCGCCAGCAATAAAGGGCACCTCTCCCATCCCCTCATGGACTCCGCAGCACTCGTCACTCCATAATAAGTCCGTAATAAGATTGGGGGAGTAAAATCAACTCCGAGCGCATAAGTCACAAAGACATCCGTACAACAAAGATTCCTCCCTAAATTAGATTCGAGCTGACCTAAAACAAAGGTTGGGGCTCATTGCAGATCCAGCACTAGCAAAGCCACCGAGACAAGCAGTCGCTTCAGAAAAGAGCTGAGTATTTCCCGCTGGTCCTACCAGTTGTAGCTCCCTGCGTGGAAACCATGCACCGTTACACGGCTGAAATCATATCAGAGGAAATAAGGCATTGCCATGAAATTTATTCAGGGTATTTACACGATCATATCTATTTTCCTCTCGGTGTCTTCCAGCCAGAGATGTAAGGGTCGCCCATGCTTTTGGGTGTCTCTCATGTCTCCTGTGTTCATCCAGCACTCATAGCCACAGGACACTGGTCCCATGCCAGAGGGTGCTGATATCAGAGACTGGTATTTCATGATGGATTAATGAAAAACTAAGCATGAGAAAACAAATAGAGCCCAGAAAAGCATTCTCAAAAGGAAGGTTTCACCTGGCCCGGTAACCAGCCCAGCTGGGTCGGTATTTTGTGGTCTGTGGAGCAGGGTGTTAGCGCAGCCGGTGCAGTCACGCGGGCACCTGTGACAGGGAAGGCAGGAATAACAAATACCATGTGCTGCACGAGCAAATTCACCTCTGCAGGAGGAACCTGAACTTCAGCTATTTCTGGCCACAGCGCGTTTGTTCAGTTCTCATTTCAAACTATTTCAGGACTGGACATTGAATATGATAATCTCGCTGTTTTCACTGCACGTGTGACTTCAGAAATTCCCAGGGAATTTTTTTAAATCTCCAGAGTAACTTCTACGGATTCCTAAAGAAAAACAATACGAACAAATATAATATATGGATTCTGTCAGGTTTACAAAAAGTCCTTACAAAAAGTTTATTAAATTGTAATTCTGAATCTTTCTTTAAAGAAACACATCTTCAACTCGCCTGTCCACAACCAGGTCCTCTGCGATAACAAACTCACAAAGTCAAAAAAGCAAAAAGTATTTGCCAACTCTGATTTATTATTAAACCGGGCATTTTAACAATGGTTGCTACAATACTTTGCCAATTTCTTCAAATGAGGATTGATTTTTAAGTCTCACTGAATACCTTTGTTGAAAGGTCCTCTTCCCAGATAGCTTTAAACATGCAAGGATAGCACTCGGCTGCGAGGCTGTTTGTGCTGACTAAATTCCGAACGTATCGATCTGAAAGCGCGGCACTGACCTCAGAAATTAGCTGGCTTGGGAGCAGCATCAAGCTCCCCAAAACATATCGGTGTTGACAAAAGTGCATGACAAAAATCCAAGCCAAGTTAGTGCTACACAGAGAACCCAATTGCTTGTCCGGGTTTGGGGCCAAAAGCTTGACTCATACCTTGGACCAGAGTTTGGAGGAGGGTAAATTTTACTTTCCAGCCTTTTCATTCAATAATTACTGAGATCCAAAGCTCAATGCAAAAGAAATGCCCATAACCATATCTGTGAAGGCATGGATGAATGAGTGCTGCCGGGCATTTGGGTTTTGGGACCAGGACTGGGATCCACCCTGGATGCTGAGCTCCTGGAAAGCCCGCTGCCTCGCTTAAGAGCGAAGTAGGTGGTTTAAGAGTAATGTAGATGGGTGCTGTGGAAGCCCCGTGTTATCTGTTACGTGCCTTTATGAGCTGGTATTAAATTATTCCTATTCCTTTCAATACTGTGATAGGTGCTGCACCTTCCTGGTTCCAGTTGTGAAAGAGAGTGAGGGAGAGGGCATGGGACTGAGAGCAAGGGGGGAATCTGCTGCGTAACCAGTATTTGTCAGAAACAGGAGTAATTGCTGCTCTTTGCTGTGATTTATTGAGGTAACAAAGGTTAATAACAATGCCACTCAGCCAGTTTATTCTATTCATTTTCATGTCATTACAACGTATCAGGCACGGCGCATGTTGCAGCTGGGGTAAGGACCGCGTCTCTCCTGGAGAGATGCTCCTTTTTTCCTCCTGTCCACCCAAGCCCCTTGCCGGGGTGGGCTGGGGGCTTGGAGCCGAGCCGGAGCGTGTGCACACAGGGTG
Organism: Chionis minor; assembly: GCA_013398295.1. Taxonomy (NCBI): domain Eukaryota; kingdom Metazoa; phylum Chordata; class Aves; order Charadriiformes; family Chionidae; genus Chionis; species Chionis minor. The sequence goes on from VZSF01005152.1 coordinate 534,899, forward strand.
GTCACCGCAGGTGTCGAAGGGCTGTCTTACACTTTGCATCTCAAAGGTCTGAAATTTTAGACAAATAACGGAAGGAGCTAGCACGAGTAGAAGTTAATGTGGGTCCAACATACTGGAGCGATGCTTCGCTGGAAGCAAGTAGGAGTGAGGGCAAGGGTAGGCAGCGAGGGGGTGGAAAGAAGCCTGCAACAGCAGATATCCCCATGGGATGCCCGAGGGATGGAGGGGGCTTCTGTGGGAAGAGGTGGATAATGCAAAGGAGCCAACTGTCATGCAAATGTGATGGCGAGAGGAGTATTCCTGGGTGAGCTCCCGGTCCGCTCTGGGGGAGCCAGGAAGGCTTTATAGTGGGATGCTGCTGCTCCAGCCCCTGGGGCTCTGCTGGGGAGCAGAAGGAGGGGCAGGAAGGAGAGCAGGGCAGGTTAGGATTACTTTGTTGTTTTGTTTGGGATTTGGCAAAAGCCAAACCCCACAACTACAAAGTCTGAAAGAGACTGGCACTTCAAACTAGAGAGATTCTTTGTCGGTGGATGAGGCTGCCACAACCCAAGCCCTCGCGCCAGCTGCCCCCACCTACGTGAGTTTGTATTCAGGGTGTAAGGATTTAAGACACATTCCAAGCTGAGCCTTCATTTATCAGCATTCCCCCAAACCTTCTTGTTCCTGCCGTGATCTTTCATTGCAAGGAGCTATTTTAGGTGACTGCACTATCTTCTCTGGGCTTACAGAAAGAAGTCATCCAGGCTTGGAAGCTTAATGGAAGCATGATTCCCTACTTTTCAGGAGTCAGGGGTTGCTGCTGAGTCATGTGCAAAGTACCGTGAGAGACGCAAAGGGCCTGAGTTTCCAGAGCTGCTCAACAACCACAGCTCCCAGCGAACTCAAGCATTTCCAGAAATTAAATCAGTGGTGTAAGAAATCCATCCTACCTTTTTTCTCCCAGCTCTGAGTACTAGTGTCCACATGCAGCTCGGCCACACTCAACAGTACAGATCCCATCCCACGGGCTTAGCCCAGATCCATCCATCAGTTAACCTGCGCCCAAACAATTGCAGTCTTTAAATCTCCACATCTCCACCCCAGACGAACGGCTTCATGGGCTGCTCTTTGTGTGAGAAAGGGTTAAAGAAAACCCAACATCTTGCTACAGATCATCCCTCCCTTCCACCCACTTCGACGCTGGCAGTCTCACTCTGTTCTTCCATCCAAGTGGGCATCAGCACCAGCCCCATATTCATAAGTGTCAAGAGGTGTTGATGCACACTGCATACGGCAGTCGGCTGCTTTTGCCCACCCCGGAGACTAAATGCCTCGCACCTCCACTCGGCTGCTGGGACTTGGCTGGCTTTCAGATTTTAATTTTTAGAAGGACTTTGAAATTTTTCCAGCTCGCTCTCTGCTGTTTTTCACTGCTTGCTCAGTGAGGTACCTGGGCTGCTTTGTTCTCGGAAGCGCATTGATAAATTAGCGGTCGCAAGCTATGGCAAACACAGCTTTTCGGAATTGTTTTCACCTGTCTCAGCTCCTGTTGTAAGGCGCGAGATGGATGGCAAAGGACAGCGGTGCCTCAAAGTGCTACAGCGTGTCCATCTGATTGCTCAGTTTAGGGGAGAGGATGTGCCAAAAGTTACCTGGAAAACAGCAAAGAGAAGGACAAGCCTTCACCCACAGCAGTCAAAGTCCTAATGCCGATGGTGGAGCATCCTGCTGACATGTCACCTCAGCCACCAGCTCTTCGAGAGAGGTGGTCTCACACAGAAATCTGCCTGCTGCAGGTTTACAAAAGGGTCCTATGAGAGTCTTTGGTACTGAAAGAATTGTTGGCTGGGGTGAAAGTTTCTTTGGACATTTTTTGAATACTTTGAAAGTCCTTGAGTATTTTGTTGACGTTTTCTAACCGTTTGGGGACAGGCCATCAGTGTGCATGTTTGTTGATATCTCACAGACATGACAGCAACCCATGGAGGAATATTGGAGCTAGTTAGTGCTGCCTGGCTTGGGACTGGGAGCAGAGCGGTAGGAGCTGTACGCAGACCCAAAACCCAACCAGGAGGAGCTTGGCAGATAGCCCAGTAGAGAGATCTGTGTTTCTACAGGTATCTAAGATACCTCATTTAAACGTTGCTCTGTAGGTCTTTGCTTCTTTGGGGTACTGGCAGAAATTCGTGACCAGATCCAAAGTTGTCTAGAGAATCAAGTTTTTAGCTCTTCTGATTAAAAAAAGAAGCCTCTTAGTAGTTTCCAAATATATTGGGTTGTGAAAGGCTGGGACACAGTCCAGCACTAACCCGTGAGGCTCTAGTGCCTGAGGTCTCTAGGCAGGAAAGCAGAAATCTGCTCACAAACCTCTTGCTCACCCATCGGCCCAAAGCACAACCATGAACTCTGTTGTGGGGTCCCAGCCTGTGCTGACACCATCAGCCCTACAGTGACTTTCTATAATGCCACTAAACCAACCTGTGACACACCGGGTGGGATTCAGTTGCCTGAACATCGGTGTCTCTTGCTGTTGGAGCTGCCCTGATGTGTCACCAACTGCAGTAGTGATGGGTGGAGGTTACTCATGGCTCCCGTGTCACATCTGCCGGTCCCTCGAGGATGTCTTGGTTATGCTACAGAGTCCAAAAGAGCCCTAAACCACCATGTTCGGAAGGCTGAGTGCAACTGAAGGAGCACGGGGGGCCATGGGGGCAGCAGCGACAGGGGTTGAGGACAGGAAGGTCCCTGGGGCCAGAGCGTGCCGCTTGCTTTGTTTTGGTGTGTCTGTGTCGGTCTCCTCCATCATCATCCTCATGTCTGAGGCATTTGCCTTTCAATCCTGAGCCTTTCCTGCTGTCACGGTGGCCTTTTTGGCCCCACCACTGCATGTCTTGTTAACCCCTTGGTATTTGAAACCCTGCCGCCCTCTCCATTTCCAATACTGGTATTTGTGGTGCTGTTGCAGCCTGTTCACACAACTCCTGCTCTCCCCATCGGCCCTCAGATATCACCCCATTTTTGGGGCAGGACCAGTTGCCAGATCCGGGCTCAGCGCCCACCCGGGGAGCTGGGGCTCTGCCCCATTCCTGGAGGACAGCAGTTCCCTGCACGACCCCCCCTCGCTCCAGGTGCTACGCACCACCTCCAGTCACCGCTTTTGGCTGAGAAGCCCAAGGGCTGAATGGACGTAAAGAAGCATAAACTGAGGGTTGTTTTGGTCATTTCCAGCAGTGCTTTTGAATCTTTGCGTATCCGTCTCCCCTCTGCAACACCATGAAACATTTTCCTTCAGATACCCCTCCCCGCCTTTCTCCAGAGAAACGAGAAATCCTTTTTCTTTAACCTCATGGCAACTCTCAGTCTCTAAGACACGTCCGTGGACATATGTTTGCCTTTCCTTTTGTAGGGAATTGCACAATTTCTCTCTCCCTGTCCAGGTCGCGTAGCCCTTGTGTTTGAACGAGACCTTGGGCTGGAGCAGGACGGGTCACGCTGACCCAAGCTCGGCTCCCGAATCGCTGGCTTCCTCCAGGCCCTCCCCCATCTTGTAACATCAAGGTCTTTCTTCTTTGTAGCAAGGTTAGGCTCTATATGTCTTAACCATATGCCCCAAGTGAGGAATTCATTAGCATTCATTATGCATTCATAGGAAACAAATGGGCAGAGGAGTGGGGGGTATTGCCATTCGTCTCAGCTGCTCCTTCACACCCGGCCCGGTGGGAGGGGGACCCGCCGAGCGCTGGGCCCCCGCCAGCCCCACCAGCCCCCGCTCCGCCGGTGTGCACCGCCGGCCGCCCGCCCTCGCACACCTGCCCTGGCATGGCTGTCCGTGCACGCACAGCCTCGCACGCCTGCCCTCATGTGCCCACCCTCGCACACCCACCCTGGCACAGCCGCCCTTGCACGCCCACCCTTGGACATCCACTCTTGTATGCACACCCACTCTTGCACACCCACCCTGGCACAGCCGCCCTTGCATGCCTGCCCTTGCACCCTCACCCTTGCACATCCACTCGTGTGTGCACACCCTTGCACACCCACCCTCGCACTCCCACCCTTCAATGTCCACTCTTGCACGCACACCCTCACACGCCTGCCCTCACGTGCCCACCTTCACACACCCACCCTTGCACACCCACCCTGGCACATCCACTTGTGCATGCACACCTTTGCACGCCCACCCTTGCATGTCCACTCTTGCATGCACACCCTCGCACGTCTGCCCTCACGTGTCTGCCTTCACACACACACCCTTGCACACCCACCTTGGCACACCTGCCCTCACATTCCTGCCCTTGCACACCCACCCTTGGACACCCACTCTTGCATGCACGCCCTCGCACACCTACCCTGGCACACCCATCCTCGCACGTCCGCCCTTGCACACCCACCCTTGCACGCCCACCCTTGCACGTCCACTCTTGCATGCACACCCTCGCACACCCACCCTCACACACACACCCTAGCACGCTTCTCGCACGCCCTTGCACACACCTCTCGCGCTGGCGGGTGATTTACACCTTCGCAGCTGACAAGCCCCGTCCGCCTGCATGAGTTCCCCATCGGTTCATTTAACTCTACAACATAAGCTGATTACGGAGGGAAATGGCTGAAGCATAAATCTGGCTTCTTTCTTTTTTTTTTTTTCCCCCCTCTTCTTTTTTTTTCCCCCTTGGTGGTAACACCTCGCTTCCCTCCCCTGCCGCACTTCCCATTTGTTCCCCACGCCAGGAAGCCCAGGCAGACAGCTCTGGGCACTGCCGTCCCCGGGGTCCTGAGACATCCCTGCGCAGAGGGATGAAAAGAAAAGAAAATCTTGATGCTTTTAAACAGTAGCGAGTGGTTTTCACTGTTTCAGAGCTGCAGAGAGCGAGTCAGCTCAATCCTTAGCTGTAATTAGTATCTGGGTGAGAGTTTGGGACAAAATAAAGTCAAACAAATACCTTACTGCAGGGTAATGTCTCAGGGGACGGTGCACGGTGGAGGAGAGCTCGATGCCCAGCTCTCGGTTCTCACTGGTGCAAGGACTTCAAAGACACCAACAGCAATAGCAGTTGTGGGTTATTTTTTATTTTATTCCTTCTTTTCACTTGGGAATGAGAGTTTCAGGCTACCTGTGAGAGCATGACTTGAAAACACAGGTAACAGACAGGAGAGTGGTGAAATGAGCTCTGGTTCGTGTCTGAGGAGCTCCAGGATCAGGTCCAGCATCTCGTGGCAGGTCTCCCTTACATGTGATGGGGAACGTCCACCCAATCAGGGAGAAACTGCCTGAAGGGAGTGTTGGTTTTCAAAAAGCTCCTAAAGAGGAACACAACATGCTCTCTCCAGGATTTGGGCTCCCAGCTCGCTTGGGAGGAGGATTTTGAACCTGCTTGGATTTTGGATCATCCTTTCAGAGTAACATGGACCCGTTTTGGTCTCCTTTGACAAAGCCCAGCCCCTGGAACAAGAAAACGCTGCTAACGCTGCCACCTGCTACTCTGACAATTGTTTCAGTAAATCTGCTGAGCAAATCTAGAAATCCAACCCAGGAAAAAGTGTATGTGTCTCAGCTGATGTGCTCAGAGATAAATTGCTGGTGTCTTTGGCACCTGAGCATCATCTAGGACCCCTCCCTGGTGGAAGTCAGCTCTTGGCCAGAGCTGTTTCTACTCTGCTGTGCTGCTATGAAGCCCGACTTGCCTCCTGGTGGAAGGTCTCATTACAGCAAGGATGGTTTCCAGCTCCAGGCATGATCAGGAAAAGCAGGACATGAGCTGCAAACGCCTTCAGAGGAGGCTGACGGGGACGTGGGTTACTGGCACGGCGCTGAACCAGAGCCAAGAAGTCGCCGCATGGCCCAGCTCCACGTGCACCATCGCAGCACCACACGCTGCAGGACGGAGACGTCCACTTCACGTCCACCAGCGCAGGGGGTCTCCTTACCCTGCAGACCCCAAAAGCAAAGCAAAGAAAACGAAAGAGCCCACAGCCCTGGGAACTGGTGCGTGGCTGCTATGCCAGGGGTGACTCGCTCCTCCCCACAAGCTCTCCTTTGGACAACGGAACATGATAGAATGTCTCTTACAACAGGGAAAAAAAAAACCCAAAAACCTACTTATGGGATTTTATGCTGCTAAAAGAGGGCAGTGCCAAGCACACAGGTTCTGAAGAAGACCACACGAATGCAGCTCAGTGCCCAGCTGAACTTACAGATGGCTCACAGAGATGTTTACATGATGCTCAACCAGGTGAGAGGACCTTGGAGTATGTTTTATTTTGTAATCGGAGCGGAGGTTTCCCTTCCTGAATCGCAGCGACACCAGCACAGCTGCACACCCATCCTCCTTTCCCCCTTGTCGGTGATTCCCCTCTGTTTGCTGAGTTCCTTGTCCCCTACCCAGCCCCTTCAAAAAGCCTGCGCCATCGGGCAGGCGTGGGGGTCAGTCTCTTCTCCCAAGTAACAAGCGACAGGACAAGGGGAAATGGCCTCAAGTTGTGCCAGAGGAGGTTTAGGTTGGATATTAGGAAAAACTTCTTTATTGAAAGGGTTATCAGGCATTGGAACAGGCTGCCCAGGGAGGTGGTGGAATCGCCATCCCTGGAGGTATTTAAAAGACGGGTGGACATGGTGTTGAGGGACATGGTTTAGTGGTGTTTTTGGTAGTGTAGGTTATGGTTGGACTCGATGATCTTGAAGGTCTCTTCCAACCCAAGTGATTCTATGATTTTATGATTCTATGATCACTGCCGTGTGCGCCGCTCTCCTCACAGGTGGTAGAGAGCTGTAAGCCAGAAGCATGTTAGAAACGCGCCCATGATGAGTGACTGGGCTCCCCTTGGGCACGGGCAGTTTTAAAGCCAGGAGCTGCCAAGAGGCAGAGATCCTCAGAGGGTTTCAGGAGTGCAGGTCACGAGCGGAGGTTTCAAGCTGTTGGAAACCCCATCAGGTCTCTGCGCGTCTCCCAGCTCCCGCCCGCGCCAGCCCGGCCGCTGTTGGGATGAGCCTGCGCAGGGATCCAGAGCCATGTTGGACTGCTCCCTGCAGGCATCATTTACACCGTGGGTACAACCCCCAGTGCAACATCTCTGCCGTAGCTGGAAACTCATCTTTATTTTTTCCCCCAGCTCTGCTGTCAGAGCAGCATCTCCAGACCATAACCCAGAAACAGCCGCATCCCGGCCACTCTCTTCTTGCAGGCAGGGCTTCTCTTGTTTGCTTCTTTTTTTTTTTTCCTTTTTTTTTTTTTTTCATGAAACAAACTTCATGTTTGACCTGGAGGGAACTTCAAAGGGTTGGGAACTGCTCGTATCTATAAACCTCTAACCAGTACGCAGCTCCGGCTGTCTACCCGGCTCCACATCCCTGAAAGGGCAGCAAGGCAGGGAACAAGCGTTCCCTTTGCAATGAGAGCACAGGCACTCTCCAAACAAACAGGGAATCAGAGCTGTGTGGCCCCCTCATTAGCAGTCTAACATCAAGGACTTTCATGCAGCAAAATTAACTATTTTTTGTAGGATGTTTAACAAAAGAAGAGATACTAATGAGGTTAGTTAAAGGGTGGCCCTCTTTCATTAGCTCTGCTGGGCTAAGTCTGCCAGTGAGGAACTATCAAGAAGATTGCTTTTTTTAATTACTCTGTTAATTGATATAAAACAAAAAGGACGCAGATTAGTTGCATGCAATTAGCAAATTAATTCTTGGCAATTACAGACTTAATAATGGAGTACTTTTGCTGCTGTGTGTTGGATTCCGTGGCCTATATTCATTGCCTGTATGAGCTGAATAATTCATTTTTTATTTATTTTTAAAAAGGAACAAGAGTTAAATATAGACATGCACGCGTTTCTTTGGAATTGTCTCAATAGCGTGATGGGGAAGATAAAGTGCATTTTTCACCTTTGACAGAGCAGTAGCATCCGTACTGCCTTGCTAACACTGAAGCCTAAGGTGGTGGGTAAGAGCGCACTGTTTTCCTGCCGAATTCTGGCTCCTATGCTTATGACTCAAGTGAGACAAGAAGTTAGGCACAAGTGCCAGTTTCTTTCTGAATGGGGCCGACGGGCCGGAATATTGGAAATCAGGTCCTTAGGGTCTAACCTCAATCTAGGACTCTTCCCAGGCTGCGGCACTCAGGCAGAGCAAGTAGGCTGCAAAATACCCCAATTCTCCTTGAAAAGTCACGGTTTCAGGGTGGCTGCTGTTGAATGATTACAGCAGAGTAGTGACTATGGCAAATTCTCTTTGCGATCCACGGCTATGATCCGGCAGTCGGATGCTCTTCTCTTCCCTGGACACCGCAGGAGGAGGAGGAGGGCTGGCAGCCAGCTGTCTGGACAGCAGGATGTCTGGTTGTGCCTCTCCGCTGGCCTCGGGTGGGCAGGACGTTGGGATGGAGAAACAGTGGTATATCCCCACGCAAGGAGTGAATGAGCACTGAGACTGAAATACATCACTGTGTCTGACTCCAGACTGGGTGAATTATATGTTATTTGGTGTTCGTGTTCTCTAGAAAGACTGCTCTGCAAAACCGCCTGTTGGGTTGCAGTATTTTGGAAGAGGAGGAGAAAGCAAAGCGGGTGGGAATGCCTCCTCTGAAATCACCCTGTTGCAGAGGAACTGGGCACCTCCATGACCCACAAGGGCAGTGAGCCAGTAATCCATGCTCATGAGGCTCTCCTTGGGCTTCAGCTTTCCTCCGTCTCTCTCTGGTTTTTCTCTGTCTGTGGTTTTTCTTTCCAAGCGAACTTGCAGAGAAGTCAATGGTCATGTCCGTTGTTTTGCTTCTATTGCTTTCCATTTTTCTTATTTTACTCACGACCGAGCCCCCGTGTCTCTGCAGGCTGGTAACAGGCAAGCAGGGATCGGGGGGAGAAAGGGTCTTGGCAGTGAGATATAGAAATGGAGATGGACACACACACCTGGAAATGCTTAATCCACACAAGTTGAGAGGAGAAGGATGATTCTCCTTCCAACTGTAGTCTGCTGGGGATCATCATTCTGGTCTGTATTTGGAGAGCACCTAGCACAGCAAAGGGCCGCGATGGGGGCTCCTGCTTCTTGTTTCAGTCAAATTAGGAGCAGCATTAATAATTCCTTATTTGGATTGCAGAATGTTAGTGGGGCTGGTCTGTGCAGCGCAGGTCACAGAGAGGTAGCGAACAAAGGCGTTCACGTCCAGTGTCATTAATTTACAAACTGAAATAGCGGCTGTATGTTCTGTGTTTCCCTCTGACTCTGGTCTTGACTGGGTGTATAATACAACGCAATTCCTCTGGTCAGCTGTCAAGTGCTCCAAAATGTCCTTTCTGGCAGTTGAGAGACCATGTTCTGCTGGGTAATTGCTTTGACTCCATATATTTAAATAGTCAAAATAGTCACTGAAGATGTTATTAGTCCATCTATTTCTTCCTGTACAAGCCCCCGTCTTGTAAATGAGGAGGGAATGAAACCGTTTGCAGAGAAAGGGCACGCAGGTTTGTGTGCAACGCGGAGACGTGGGGAATCTCTCATGGGAACAAACAGCCTCCCAAGGATTCACTGCAAGGGCATGAGGCTTTCAGCAGCCGTGCGTCTCCCTTCAGCTATTCCAGAGCTTCCCAGGCTGAAATCTACCTTTAAATCCTTATTTGGAGAGTACTTGTTTAATTTCATTGTCACTTTTAAACTCATATTAAGAGTGTTTTTGGGTTTTTTTCTTTAACCCATTCCTTTTGCTGCTAGCTGCTGTCGTGAGTTTTTAGCCAAGAATATATAATTTTCATGCATATAAACCAGGCTTTTTCCATCTCATTTCTTCTAAAACCCTTTGACTACTTTTTAAATTTTAAAATATTGGACACACTGTAAGTGACTCTCAGGCAAGCGAGAAGATCATCTAATGTGTTCGGTGTTTTGCTTCACATGAATTTTCAGTATTGACAGGGAGGAAGAAACCTGCAAAGGGAATAGATCAGACTCACTCTTAGAGGACTCTTAAACAAGAAAATAACCCAGCAGTCAATAATCGTAGAGTCACAGAATCATAGAACGGTTTGGGTTGGAAGGGACCTTAAAGCCCATCTTGTCTCACCCCCTGCCCTGGGCAGGGACACCTCCCACCAGACCACGTTGCTCCAAGCCCCGTCCAACCTGGCCTTGAACCTCCAGGGATGGGGCAGCCACAGCTTCTCTGGGCAACCTGTTCCAGTGCCTCACCACCCTCAGAGTGAAAAATTTCTTCCTGAAATCTAATCTAAATCTCCCCTCTTCCAGTTTGAAGCCATCACCCCTCCTCCTGTCACTACCTGCCCTTGTAAAAAGTCCCTCTCCAGCTTTCCTGTAGGCCCCTTAGATAGTTTTCTTACAACTTGCCAAGCCCAGAGATTATTTCCAAAGTCTCACTTCCAAGTACCAGTTTCTCAAAGAGTTGTTTAGCAAGGAATTGCTGATTAGTTCAAACTTAAAGCAGTGGCACCATGAGCGTTAACAAACAGGATAGACATGGCTAATGTAACCGTGCCAGTGAGCACCATCGCTCCTCAGGAAGCACTGGGCTTCTCCAGGCTTCCAAACAGATATCAAAACCAGAAAGCAAAATCCCAAAGAGCCAGCCGTAAAATGAACTCAGGGACTCCATACCCAAGTGCTGAATGTTTGCATTACTGCAAATCTTGCATTTTCTCCACATTACTTGTGGCAGCTATGAGGCTGGGCAGCAGGAGTGGGCTGAAGCACCTGCAGAGAGCCAGCGACCGGGAAGTGTCATCCCAAGTATGTGATTGCAGCCCAAGGGTCAGATCCTGCCTCGCTTCCCGCTCCAGCCCGTCCCTCTGACCCAGAATAGGTTGTGACCCTCACTGGGTTTTTTCCCCCCAACACAGGACCCCAAAACAGAGACTTTAAAGTGCCCATCAAACCCCTCCACGGAATGTTCAGCCCCTGTTTGAGGTGCGGGGAGTGCACGGGCAGGACTGAACCCTCACCTGGCCCCAAAATGTTCCTGTGGGAATCGCCAGGGGTGGGCAGAGGGGCCTTTGTACTGAAACAAAGGCCATGGGGCTCCCCATGCCCAGGCACCATCCTGGGTGTCTGCTTCAGGCAGAGCCACCAGTACCACCCAGCGTATTTGTCCTCCCTCCCCAGTCCTAACTGGGGCAGGGGAGAGCCAGCTGAAATGATATTTTCCCCCCTCCATGAGGAAATTTGGCGGCTGCTTTTGAGGGAGCAGCCACATGGGAAGGGAGCTTGCTGCCTTGTGCTTTAATTTTGTGCTGTTTTCTCTTTCCTCCTCTCAATTGTCTTTAGTGCCCAGCAAAGCCCAGCTATTGTTCAAGATACATTCCTTCCCATTTATCCAAGCTTTTCAAGGGGAATTATTCCATGTAACTGACCTCTTTTCACTCACTCTTCCTTTCCTGCAAAAACATGTGCCTTATTTTAAATGCTTTTCTTTCTTTTTTTTTTTTAAACAAGACATCTTGTTTATTTTTTTTCTCCTGTCTTTTCTCCCCCTCTTACTGCGGCTGCTTCTCCTGCTGGTGCTGCATTGCTGGTTGCCAGAGAAATGTTTTTCTTTCACTTTTATTGTAATTTATTGATTTTTTTCCTCCTTATGGGCTCATAACCTTTTGCTTCTACCAAATAAGGCACTAGGCATTAAAAACATACTTTATACAACTTATAGTTAAATTAAAATAATGAGGGCATGCTCAAGTCAAATGCAGTCAGATAGAACATGAGAAGACCCGAGCCGCAAAACAGAAGCCGGCAGCATTATCTCTCTGACCTCTCCCTCTCTTCCCACACATCGAGGACATTTTTTTCTCACACTTCTGAGGGGATTCGACCTCCCCCTGCTCTCTGGCTCCGTAGCCAGCAGTCCCGCCTGCTCCTGTCTCCGTGTGTAAACGGGCTGTGATTTGTTGGATTCAATCACTGCTTCCTCTCCGGTCTCTGGGAAGGAGAGCCATGTGCTTTTGTGTGTGGTTTGCACCATCCCCTCTGTTTCTGATGTAACTCCCTCCCAGCCAGTGCTCACAGTCCTTCAGGAGAACTTATATTGTTATTTCCAGGGAACCTCTACAGAACCGGAGGGATTTGTTTCTTCTCCAGCCCTTGCTCGGTGTCCCATAGAGTCATACTTCCCTTTCCTGGACCGCTTTGGTTTCCACCCTGTCTTGCCAAGGGCGATCCCCACACACGCATTGATCTATACGATGATCTAGGAGGGTATGATCTTCCCCATTGCAATTATTTCAGTCCTGATTATCTGAGATTATGTTCTCCCACAGATCCCATTGGCTTCACAGTTTTGTGGTCTGAGATCTTACAAAATCCAGATTTTTGGGGACTAACTTCTGCTAAATCCATCTGCTAGTATCTCTTCTGAGATGACTCTCAGCTTTCAGAGACCTCTGTCCACAGGAAGCACGGCACGCAGACTGGAAGCGAACTTACTACAATGTACTATATGTTTGGCATTAATTTAAATGAGAAAAGCAAAGCTTAGCCAAAGATTTCTATGGATGGTGTCACCTTTCTGCCCAGCTGCCAACCTGCAGATCCCTTCTGCTGCTCGTCCCTCTCACCTCCAGTCTCTTGACACAATGTCATCTCTCTGTGCAGCAGAGTAGGAATTGCATCTGTTAGCGTCCAATAATGTCGAGGGCAAAACTCTTCTGTAAGTAGTTTTTGGCTGTTTAATCTGAGGAAAACACTTGTGGAACAGAGTGCTGCTCTGGGGCTGGGTCTTCTCAACACTGTCATAGTAACAATAATTAATGTGTTGTTTTTCATGATTTTTTTTCACTGACTGCAGCAGGACTGAACAACAAAAACAAAAAAACCCCACAAGCCACCATTCAACGTATCAGCATCTTTTTTGCAGATTTTTGTTTTCACATACACGAACCTTCAGGGATAGAAAGATGCATTTGCCAGTTTGAGATATACATTAGTCTTCCTAAGTATCGGTTCAAGAAGCTCTGTCGAGTCCTCCGAGTTTTTCTTACACCTACAACCATATTTCATCAATAAATTTGCTATCTAGACAGTACACAAAACTAAAATTGGACCAGCAGCTGACAGCCTGGGGACTGAGCTAGGGACTGTCAGAGCTGGCAGTGTTTGCTAATTGAGTTAAAAGACAGACACCCTTTTTCTTAACCGGGAGATTCTGACACATTTTCTGGGGTCAGGCACAACGGGTTTCCCCGCCAAACACTTCCCAAAGGGTCTCTTTTTAAGCAGCAAGACAGGCTTGAATTCAGGTATCCAAAAGCTTGCACGGCTCAGACTGTGTTATTTGCTTTTTCACAGTCAATAGGCAATCGTACATGACAACAAAATATTGGATCTCGCCTGCAGCGCCATATAGCCTTTTTATTTAATGTGCCAGCACTGAGAAAGAAACTTCCACAAGTTCTGCAAATCACTGCCGGTCAAACTAAAACTTCGCTGTAGCATGAAATGCAAAGTGGCACCTCAGCTACAACTAATGGAGCTATCATGGGCGTAAAAGTAACTCTCAGGGCACCTTAAAGGGATTCGTTTCTTCACATTCAGCCTCCCTGTCTTGCGGGGACATTTTTCATTGCTTGTCTTTTAGTCCCCATTTGGCCGCCTTGTTAATCACCAGGCGCTGGGACTCCCGGGCATGTAAGAGCGTGCTTGGAGGAAGCTTGGACAATGCATCATTTCGGGTGAGGATAATTCTGAGCTCGTTATGACCATGAATATACTGCCCATAAAAACACAGTGCAGGAGGGTTTGGGGATCTGTTCTTGGAGGAAGAGTTCAGCTCGGACCAAACATCAGGAGTGCTGGAGCAGGCACCGAGGGCTGGGAAGATCCAGGTGAGGACAACAGAGGTGACTCCAGTGCAGAGCTCAGCCCCAAACTGGGCTCCACTCTGCAGGCTGCCTCTGCCAGACCGGCGCCAAGGACGGAGTCCGGCCACAGCCCCCCATGGAGGTCCAAACCACTCCAACGGCAGTGGAGGTGGCTTGGCTAACTCGCAGCCCATCTTTAATATGCCAGAAGCTCCTTCATAAAGAGAGGAACCTGATTGTGGAAATGGAAGCGGAAACATCATCACGTTTTCAGAGTGATGAGCAAGGCCCCCACCCTGTAGCTAATTAAAACTGTGGAAGCCGTGTTTCAGGAGTAATCAACCTAAATCTTAGCTACAAGCACAGCAAATATTTTTTTCGGTGTGTGTGGCTTTACTTCTATGTTAGTAAATGAGCACGGAGAGAGACAGAGTGTTTTCCTCCACGGACGGAGAAGTTGTTTGTGGCTTATTCCTTGATTCCGCAGGCGAGGCAGTTCCCACAGGGGCAAACGCTGTCATTCTGCTCTTATTTAGGTACAGTCACCAAACGTGGACATACTGCCGTGCTTCGGGTTTTCAACCTGATCTCCGATGGGCAGATGCTTTAAAAATAATAATCAAAAAGGTAGAAAAATAGGTAGCTCATCTCTCTTGAGCCTCAAAAATGGGTTGGTTCGAACTTTAGGTACCTTGTTTCTTACTTCATCTGTGCTGCCTGTTCTCCCCAGCTGAGCCACGTTAATGCAGAGATTGAGATCCCCTTCCCAGTATTTCTAAATAGCTGGAGGAACCCTCCTGAGGCACATGTGAGGTGAAGATGTGTAAGAAAAACCTCAGTTTTGTATTGTAACAAGAATTAGGCATCCGGGTTTCTTAGACAGCTTTGCAGTATCAGGCATGAAGCACAGAGGGATCTTCTCCCCAGCTCAGGGGCACGACACAGAAGAACTGCTCCGATCTTCCCCACTCAGTAAATTATAGTTTTCTTCCTCAAAGGCGCTTAATTTTATTTATATCACGAAATACAGAGTTGCGGAAAAAATCCTGATCCTTTAGAAAGTTGCAATACTGGCCAGTGGACAGATGCTGCGTGTGCTGATAGAGAAAAAAGAGAGAGACCTTTTTCTGCTAGCTTTTTTTTTTTGGGAAAAAAAAAAGGTATGTTCAAAACGCTAAACATACAAACGTGCGCACACACAAACCCTCCAGCCTCTGCGCATGTATTCACCAGGGGTTCAAATTAAACTCCAAATCGTGCAACTGTGATCTGTACAGATTAGAAGTGAGTTTAGATTGCAATTAAGTCAAGGAAAGTCAAGAGCTTAGATAACGATTATCATTTTTTCCTACTTGGAAGAACCAATTGGGAAAAAAAAAAAAAGAAGAACGGAAAAGAAGATTAAAATACACTATGTCTGTGCATATGCACTAATAAGTTGTCATTAAACAGTTCCATCCTTACTGTACAAACGGAGATACAATGAAACACAATTTATTAAAGCCACACTGTCTTGGCTTGGTGCCGTTTCACAACCAAATGCACTTTGGGATTTTGCAGCCAACCATTTTTTAATCACCGGAGCACTTCATTTTTTAGTAAATCCAACCCTAATTTTTGTTATCCCCTGCTGGGCTTTACTCAAAAAAAAAGTTTAATTTGGTTGAGATCCCCTCAAAATCATCTCTGCTTAATGCCTTCCAGCCTTCTGCAGCCTGTCTGCCCATTTTGTACAAAACATACAGGCAAGCAGTAATCAGCAACTACACCCAAGTCTTGCATTAAATGTCAGTTTTGTGCTTTGAGATTTTTCATGTGCTTTTGAAAAGTGCGTAGCATGCAGCCCACATAAAATGAGAGATACAGCAGAAAAATAGTGTTCATTATCGGAGAGAAGTAAGTAAATGATAAGAGATGATTTAGAGATCCTGAATGTACAATGCATGATCCAAACGCTCAGAAATGGACTGCACCTAGACTATTAGGAGTTGAAGGTCATGCCACATGTCATTGCAAAGGTAATTTTCTCTAGATTTTGAAATAGGATCTCGGATTTGACCTATGTCCTCTGTGTCAAGAACATCTGGGCATCCTTAATACATCTATTCCTTTTCCTTTTTTCCTTTTTCCTTTGTTCCCAATGCTGGAGGACAGACTCGGTTTGAAGAAATAGCAAAAGAACCCCTGAATTTCAGTTTTAGCATTGCTATGGACTTATTTGTGACCCTGGATGAGTTATTTCATGCCTTTTAGTGCCCCCTTGTCAGTAAGATGGGTTTGGTGCAGAAATGCCTAGACAGCTCGTGTTTAGGTCTCAGTACTTCATTAATTAATGCTCGCAAGTTATTTTGTGATCCTCACATGAAATAAGTTACTCACAGTGCATTCAGAAGTGCTTCCGTTGGTTTAGTAGGTTTGGGAATGAGATTTGTTTCCCATAAATAAAACAACCTTTTTCGTATCAGTAGGAATTGAAGTGTGATCCCACAGGGGGAAAGTAGTATGAATAATTTGAAATACTTTTATCGGATACTCTTGACTATCTCTGGAAACAGAATTAAAACAGCTTTCTCTTAAAACTTTTTCTGTTGTTGAGCTCAGCTAGAAATACAGATGCTTTATGCGTCTGTAAGCCAGGCCATCACTTTCTGAAGTCAAGCATCCAAAAAATGTAGTTCTCTTTGAAAAATATAGATGCCTATGTGCTTCATTTTCCCTCATCTCTAGATTGGGACAAGTGAGATTTATCTATACAGACTAAAGGGAGAAATGAGGAAGAGGAAGCAGAAAAACTTCCAGGCAGTTCCTGCAAACGCCTTTCCTCAATATTTTGCGACACGGTCTCCATGTAAGTCACAATTTCTGCTTCTGTGTGAAAAATGCAGCTCTTCAGCAATCTTGGGTTCCTGATTTCCAACAAAGTCTTCAAGAACTAGAGGCCAAAATTGCTCCAAGGTTTGAATCAAAATCCTTTACCTGCAAAAAAAAGTTCCATTTGCAACCTTAGCAATGCTGCGGTGTAAAGAGGGCAAAGATCTATAAAATCAATGTTTTCCCTCGGGTAACAGGGGTGTTTCAGGAGGGGGAAACTCTGCTGGCGTTGTGCGTTGGCCGAATAATTGCTGAATGAGCCTGGGGGGGGCTCTGCACTGCGGATCAGACCTAAGGTCATCAGTGCTTCATTTCTGCTGTAGCACCAGCCTCGTCAGGGTCCTGCCTGAGCCTGGAGAAGTGTCAAAGCAGAGCCCCTGCTCCTCTGGGATGCTCTTCCCGACACCCGGGCTCCCTTATTCCCCTGGCCCTCACTGGGCTCCTCTCCTCGGCTGCTCCCCTTCAATTCTTGGCTCTGTTTATCTTCTCCTTACGAATGGAGCCGGGCTAAGCAGCTAGATGGCCAGGATGCATGTTGGAAAACACATAAAAGGATTTAAATCCCTTTCCCTGCTTCAGGAAAGCTATTCCCTGCAGTGGGAAAGGGGCTGGTGCTTCTGACTGCCCCCGTGGTGGAAGAGAGCAGGGGGATCGGTCGTGGTCCTGGCGGCAGAGCAGCTATTTGCAGACGTGGACTTGAGGTTCACATCAAATTCCCGGCTAAGCATCCTGTCTAAGGTGAACTTAAAAACAAAGTCATCTTGCAAATGGTTCCCCCAGCAGGTTGAGACATGCTGTTGAGGATAATATTAACTCCCTGCAGTCTCAGAGAGACAGGGAGAAAGCAGCTTATTTCCATATCTTAATTAAAATTTCCATTAATCCCATCTGAGGCCTCATAACTTCAAAAACTTGGACAAAAAACCCCGAAACTTATTTCTGATAAATATTTTAGACTAATTGTTCTGAGGTAGCAGACATCTCTTGCTGGTGAATATCAACTAGCCATGGGTCTTGCATACTATTTAAAGGCGAACCGCAAGGGTTTTGTTTGTTTGTCCTCTGAAAATTACTGCACATCTTAAATGGCAAAGATAGGAGGCACAGAGAGCGGATGCGCTGGGCTGAGCTGCTCACGTAGGATTGCTGGGATGGCACAGAAATGTGGTTCTGCAGTTTGGAGGCTGCTTTTGTGTCTTGCCCTCACCTTCCTGCAGGCTCCGAGCCCTGGACACTGGGAGCTGCTGGGCAAAGGAGCTGCTGGCCCAGGGCAACATCTCCCAGTGATGCTCCTCCCTCCTGCAGGAGGGACTTGAAAGCAAAACACCCAGTTTCCTCAGCCAAACTATGAGCCCAGAGGAAGTGCTTTTTGAAGGGAGACACGGGATTTGTGTGGGATGGAAAAGCCATCGCTCCCTTGGGTTTTTATTAGGAGCTCAGATGAGATCAAGAGTTTTCCGTCTGTGGAGGGAGACAGGGTTTCTCGCCCTTTAAGCCAAAATCACAAGCACTGCTTAAACCCTCTGCCTTAATTCCACCAGTCTTTCCATCTCCCCATAGCTCCTGCAGCTTTTCCAGCAGTGACCCCAAACCTCCCTAAAGAAACAGAAGAAAGAGTGTAATTAATGGCAGCTTCAATCACCTGTCTGGTCACAGGAGATGGCTGAGAAATAGCAGCAACGTGTAGAATGGGTTGAAAAAACAACACCACAAAGCACAATAAAGGATTTTCCTTTGCCATTTAAAATCATGCTTCTGCCCCGTTCCCAGGCTGCCTGGTTTTAAAGTCTGGGTTGGAGAGGCTGGAGTGGCATTGTTGGTGCTTTTCATCAGAATGAAATCTAACATTTGGAATATTTTTTAATTATTATTCAGTGCACTCAAGCAAAGAATTGGAAACATTGGGTTGGGCATTGCCTGACAGCAGGACTCTGCAGCCGCTGCGCTCCAGCCAGGTCTATAATTAGAGCCTAATGGGGCAAAGAACCCCTTCGCCCACCTCCACGAGTGCAAGGTCTGTATGTGCTTAAGGACTCACTGCTCCTGAGAGCCGAGCCTGCAGCTGGACCGTCACCTTCCGGCACGGCTCCGGGATCTTCAAGGATGGGTGATTTTCTGTGCGCATCTTTGCCGGGGGGTGAGAACAGAAAGAATATGTTGTCCCCTGCAGCAAATTGGCGTTGTGCATCTTAATTATCTAAAAACTCTGCTTTAACAAAGAGAATCAAGGAATAATGGTTGGTTTACGTATTAGGAGTATTTTGTATCCAGCTTGTGGCTGTAACTCCCCCAGGTCCAGCAGCCCTGGAGTCACGGCCGTGCCACCGAGGAGTGCCTTTCAGCAGGGATTTGGTACCCCTTCAAACTCCTCCAGAGGCAACTGGAAAGCCGCGAGTGAGGAGGAGAACCAGGGTCACTGTTCCTGCGCCTCTGCCGCCTCAGGCACTGTGGCAAATTGTCACTCCTGTGGCAGTCGGGGGAGCCTTCCTAACACGTTCACCGAAAGGCATCCAAACCGCTCTGGTAATGCAAAGACATTTTTAGCGTTAAAGCGCTGGCTGTGAGGAGGCGGAGAGAGGCAGGCCAGGGGAGCAGGACCAGTGACAGCCTGGGGGACGATCGCTGGGGCTCCCGACTGTCCCTTTTGCACGGTGCTAAGATCACCGGGGCCCAAAGCCCACCTCTTGCATCCCCGTTTCCCCCTCCGCTCTCTTTCCTCGCCGCCCAAACGTAGGACATTGGTTTGGGATAAGAAAATATTGATTCGGGCTTGGTGGAGTGCAGATACGTTTGGGGATGGCACAAAAGTGGGAATCGTCGTATTGGGCTTGGGCTCTTTCGCACGTACAACTCAGCTTTGTAGACAGTTTAACAAATGAATTTAATGATCTTCCACTTAATTTTAAATGCTATTAATTTAACACATGGAAAGACGTGTTTATTGCTGTTTGAATGCATGCAGGAGGAAGCAAAACACGTTCAGGTTTCTGTTGGGCAGCCGAGTGTATTTGGGGATGCTCAGGGAGGGCTCTGCATCCCCGGCGCTGCATTGCACAGGATCAAGCCTGGTTAGTGGCTTCTCAGACAGCTGGGGGAGAAACGAGCCAGGTAACTAAGTTGAAG
The DNA here is from genome assembly GCA_013398295.1 of Chionis minor. NCBI lineage: Eukaryota > Metazoa > Chordata > Aves > Charadriiformes > Chionidae > Chionis > Chionis minor. The sequence continues at coordinate 554,666 of VZSF01005152.1, forward strand.
CCAAAAGCTGGAGCAGGAGGGATGGGGTGGAAGACGGCGCAGGTCGTTCAGATCTTCTGCTGGGGCAAGGCTGGGAATTTGCATGTAACCTCCCGTACGGCACGGCTGCCGGCGTGTGGGAATGTGGAAGCGAAGAGCTCCTCTCCGGCTTTGCACTTATCATGTAAGTGGCAGCCAAGGAGAAGAGCAGCCATAATTAAACCGTGATGTTGAGCCCCGGTGCCCCGGAGGTAACATCCTCGAAATGAACTGAACATTGAGAATGGCAAACTGCAAGGGACGTGGTGACAGATTTCTCCGTGGTCGTAGATCGCCTCTGAGTGACAGAAAATTGGACGCAGATCACGAGGAAGGCAGGAGAGAGCACTGGGGAGCGGGGAGGAAGGGGAGAAAACAACCATGCCTAAAACGAACCTGAAATCTGCCTGGTTGCTAGGGAAGTGGGACTCCTGGTAAGTAATTTCAATTTGTACCTATATTTATAACAGTATGAAGATACGTTTTATAATCTGTGTAATAAAGAACCTCATCAGCAACTTCTCAAAGAAACTTGTTATTACGGAGAATGACACTCTAATTGCCTCCAGACATTTAGCTTGTCTAGTGAGTGAAGTAACCTGATAAGCTATTGAGCTATTAAGTGATGTAGAATCAATTAATGTAGTTAGATAAGAAAGTAATACCCTACCTAGGTAAACTAAGTAATATGTGTCAAACTAGTCACTATTAATTCGGGTCCAGAAATGCGTAGTAGACCAGTATAATTCCCAGTAACCTTCATAAAATTGAGGAGGTTATATTTTGTCCAAAGAAAACTAGTTTTCAAAAGATCATTTATGAAAAACATAAAGGCAAATACAGAATTCACTACCATGCTCATTTTCTCCAGAATATTTTCCATACTTTTAAGATGTAAACAACTGAATAACAGCACTGCAGAAATGGTTAAAATTGTAGGCCCTGAATTCCCGAGTCTTGGAAAAAGAGAGAGACTCTTGTGTCTGACTCTTGTGTGTGGGGAAAGCACACTTTGGATTTCCGTGCCCGCGTGGAGATGCACACAGGACTCGGATAACAGGGTGTGCAATCGCTTGCGTCCCCTCTTGCATGCCCGGCGGTGGAGAAGAGGGTAGATGTCACCGTTAATGTCTCAATATCCTTCCAGCTCCCCGGCAGAACAGGCTGGCGCGGCGTGGTGGGGCTGGGCTGTTAGCTGGTACGGCTGACGTCCGGACAAGGTGACAGATGGGGACGGGTTGTGGTGCCTTGTGTAGATACAAGCAAGAAACGCGTGAGGACCGAGTTCTAGTTCCAGTTAATTTTGTCCCTGTCTGATCTACCTTCGGGTGTGATTATCTGGAGTGTGTTAGAGCAGAGGAAAGGAGAATGGGCGAGAAATTATCAGCCTGTCTGTCTCGCTGCTGCTGCAGGTTTCTGTCCTGATATATTGTCTCGGTAGTTGGGGAGTGCAGAGGCAGGTTAATGAATCTTAAAACATTTGCAAGTGGCAGAGCATCGCTCCAAGCTAGCCGGGGTACGCAGGAAAGCAAGCGCAGGTCCCCGGCTCCGTGTCGCTGTGCTAACGTGCTGCTCAGCGAGCGCTAATTAGCCCTACCTGGGAGCGCACAGCACCATGGGGACACTGCAGCGCTGCCACCAGCCCCGCTCTCTCCACGCCCCCCTTTTGGGGGGTTTCCTCCCACCTCCTCGAGTTTTTGGAAAGAGATGCTTTCAGCTATAAAATGACAAGCTGGTCTAGGTCTTGCTGTATGGTTTCCTCTCATCCAAGTCTCCAGCCTGCCTGTATTATGGGCAGGATTATAGATATAGATAATATCTCTATTATCTCTATATATATTATTTTATATATATATATAATCTATATATTATAAATAATATCTCCACCCTGCTGCTGGACGTGGAGACCCCTGGAGCGTATGGGCCAGGATTTAGGACTGAGTCTTTTGAGACTTTCTCCCAAGACCAGGTTCATTACGGAAAGGATGTTGTCGTGCACGTGTCTTGTTTGTTCAGACTTTTTGCTCCACTGAAGGACTGACGGCAGTCTGTCGGAGGTGGGGGAACACCTCCAGGTCCTGATGGGACAGGTGGCATTAGTTTAACCTGCTGTGGTTAGGTCCCAACCTTGCCTAAAGTTCTTCAGAAGTCATTGGAATGGCTATTTGCAACTTTGCAAACTCACAGTCCTTTGGAGGTCCTTTGGGGGGAAGGACCCCCAAAGTTTTTTCCCCCTTCCTGTGGGGGAAGCGGCAAACTCTTTCTGGAAACTTTATTGTGTATTACATTGGGGATGATCTGGATGATCTTATGACAGAAGAATATTTGGGATAAAAATAACATTAACATCCCTAAAATGTTTTCTTTCCAACCCATTACATGAGGCGTGACCACATGGTATACTTGATATTTCTTCTGGAAAGGACCACAGCAGTTTCCTATGAATCAACAGGGCAGCAGCAAAAGACCAATTGGCTGTGTTAAAAGCAGAAAAATAAAATTATCGATAGTGAACATTATATTGCTTCAGCTTTAGCATTTAGATGTGGTAGAGGATTTGAAATTTTGCTTCTGATATTCTTTAAACAAGAACAACTCAGAGCCATCTGAACTGATTTGCTTAATGTGCTGTTCAGCATTCACGGCGTAAATTGAATTGTTAGCCTCTCTGTCTTTGCATTTGAATGTTTTGATTCTAATATTACCAGCAGAGCAACCTTCCCTAACTGGATTGTTCTCACAAGTAATGTTGACGCTTTGCACTCCCACTCAATTGATGTCATTGCGGCTACTGACAAGAAGGTGCCTGTTAGAGCGAACGGGTTGAGACCAGATAAGAGGAGAGCGAGCGACAAATCAGAAATATCTCATTTTTCATTGATGTCCTTTATTTCAGAAAATTCTTTTCGCCAATTTCCAGTTACTTGCCTCCCACACTCTGACAGAGATGGGCCTGCAGTTGCTTTACGCAGCTTTTGTGCTACGCCTCCTTGAAGCCATGCAGGAACTAATCCTGTTAGATTACCCAGCTTTGTGCTACCACAGCTAAAGCTGGTGAGGACCTAGCTTGGATGTGCCTGCACCTTTGCGCACAGTAGAAAGGTCCATCATGAAGCTTTCTTGCAGCTGAGCATCAGCCCCGTGGCACTCGTGTGCCTGCACAGCCTTTGTGAATGGTGACAGGAGAGGACCCAGCTCACCCCAGGCCAGCTACGGCAGATTGTCCACACTGCTGGAAACCAGCATCTTCTGGGGTGGGTGAGCTGCTCCCAAGTCATCTCTGGGTCCATATGGAGCCACTGGAGCTCTAAGATGGATGGATGGGTGGATGGATGGATGGAAGGATGGATAGACAGACAAACGGATATATATAAAAAATAAATATCACTGGTTTTCAGTGCATTGGACCTGAAATAACAGAGGAACATGCAGCAGCTTGACAGCTGTGGGCTTCCAGAGAGCAGTTAAAGGTGGTGTGCAGGAGTTGTGCAGGGAGCCTGAGGCTGCAAGACCTTCTGGGGCTGGACTGTTAGCACTGCTGTGCGGAGAGGGATATCGAAGCGTGTCTGTGGTGCAGATGTTAGCAAACAGCTGGGGCTGGGGCTGTCCATGTTGGATCTGGGCAGCAAACCAGCATGGGTCCAGGAGACACCAGGAGGGACCAGAGCCTTGCAGTGGACAAGGGGGCAGTCAAAGCGACAGCTCAACCATACCCACCAGGAGCTGGGAAGCAAAAGGAGGGGATTTGCAAGGTAAATGTAAATGCTGTAGAAAACAGCATGGAAGAGTGAGTGTAGGATTTTGGATATAACAGAAAGGAATTGTCACTACTAGATCTCTCAGCAAAGTTTTAGGGATCTATTACCAGAGAAAGGGAAAGGCAAGACTCTGCTCCGGGATCCTTTGTACACGAGTAACTGTTGAGACCTACATGGTTTCCAGTCCTTTCCAGAGTTTGATGTTTCATACGTAGACAGTTGCCAGGGGAAATTTTGCTTACACCGTAATTTTCCATTTGCTGCTAGACTTCAGACAGATGAGTGCAAACTGTTCTTTCTGCAACTCAGGAGATAATTTTGCAGTCAGTGTGAACACTGCGAACCTTTTAATTTTTTTTTTTCTCTAATAACAGTTTGGCAAATCAAAGTGTCTGTTCAGTTAGTCAGGAAAAACACCTGGGAACCTTGCAAAAAAATACACAGGCATAGATATGGACTCTGTGCTGGCTGTATCTCAGGTTAGATACTCTCAGTGATTAGGGGTATTGACCTTTTTTTAATTTATCTTCTCTGCATTGAAGCAGAAGTGTCGAAGATGACTATAGAGGGAAGAAACTAACACACACACATTTTCTAAGTACTTTTATTTACACAAATTCCTTTGCCATGTTTTCCATCATGGCAAGAAAATGGTCATCAAGATAAATTCAGAAATCTAGACACTATTGAGAGGAAGGGAAATGGGGAAAAAATAATTAGAAAGAATATTCATGCTTTGTAGAGTAGAAGTTAGGGAGACATGATTGCATTTCTTGCCTTTCAAATAATTTCCATTTTAAGCCAACAACCCTGATGGTGGGACAGCAAGTAGGAGGTAAGGATTTTCCCAGTGAATGATTATTAATTATTTTTAAAAACTGGTAAATTTTGAGACATTCACCTGGATTAGTATATCCACAGTAAATAACAGCAATAAACTCCTCCCCTCTACTTATGTTTTGCATATATCCAAGTACATGCAAGCCCAGGTTAGCAAAATCACACTTTCTTTTGTTCTCTTTGTTCCCTTTGTTCAGGATGCAGTAATGAAAAATGACAGCCATATTTATTGTAACATTCCTCCAGGAATGCAGAGATAATTACCTGCCCTTAGCATGGGAGAGGAGAATGAGCGTGAGCTCCGTCTCCTTCCAGCTCCCTGGAATCCAACCGACGCGTTGGCGTGAAATGCAAAGTGGAGGAAGTCGGGAGTAAAGAAGATCCGCTGCCTTGACAGGTTGTTTCCAGGGTTCAGTTTTTTGTTGTTTGCAAAATAACACCTGAGAAGAGCTCAAACACCTCTGTTAAAAGCAAACTGCTTTGAATTCCACCTATATTCTCACCCATTTCTAAAGAAAAGGCCTCTGCCTGTTTATTTGAAGTAGGCTTGACTTTATCAATAATATCGCTGTTTCCATGCGGACTCTTGCAGGGTTTGCCCAGGCAGATCTGACTTCAGCCATGCCCGTTTTAGCCATGAGTGAGTCATTCCACTTTCCATTAAAGGAAACCCAAACTATATCCCCTGTGTTAGTAAGAGGGGTTGTGGTGTTTCTGAAAAGTACTAGATTAATAGACATAGGAACTGAAAATCGCTAATCCAACAATTAAAAAAAAAAAAGTCATTTTGGTGCTGTAAGATTATGTGTGACCTGGTTCGTGTTCACCCTTCTGGTGTGTACGTGGTGGTGGGCTCAACCATCGCCCTACAGCCCATGCATGGGTGGGAAGGGGGAACCGAGCGCGCTCCTGTCCCACCGTGCGGACGGCCGAGCTCTCCCTGCGGTGGGACCCCCACTGTCAGGAGAGCTCCCACTTCCCTCTCTGCCTCCGTTTTTTGGTGGAAACACCCCTGTATGGTCATTTCCCCATACCTAAGATCCAGTGCAGAAAACTGGGGGGTATTCTATCACTTTTACTCTTCTATTCATCAAGGACAACCTATCCCAGTGAGGTCCATTCAGGTAACTAGGTGCCTCCCTGTGGTTTTTTTATGATTATTTTCTAATATATGTTCCTGCTTAACAGGAATTTAAAAACAAGACCTATTTAGCCTTTAATAGGAAAAATCTTTTAATATCTTAATATTTTTGTCCTCTGCATTTATTTCCTCACTAGCTGGGATTTTTCAGGCTGATTATTTTTTAAGGTATTAAAAATATAATCCATATGATATATTAAAATATAATTAAAAGTGTTATCATATTTTCAGCAGCATGTTATGCCTAGGGAGATTTTACAAGGGCAAATCCATTTTTGCATCACCCACATTGGTGGGGGAGACCAACTGCCCATTGCTAACCCTTCTTACTCATAGGAAAATGGAAACAACAGAAAAAGAGGGGAAGGATTTTTGATGCTTCCAGGTGTTTCACTTTCAAACCATTTTCTTTCTGATCCAGAACGTCTCCCAGTGGTACAGCAAAAGGAGATAAGAATTAAGTCCATAGCCTGGATTTCTACGTTTTTCAGGTTGTGATAAAGAAGTTCTGGCAGCATGATGGGGATGAGGGTGGCCCAGGGATGTGGAGCAGTAGCTGTTTTGCATGGCCTCATCCCCTGCCTGGGGAGAAAAGCATAGCCTGGCAGAACAGCTTCTTTTGGTGGGGACTCGTGGAGCGGGGGAGTTGTTGCAACGCAGCCCTGCGGGTGGGAATGCATGGCTCAGTGGGGCTGCGCGTTCAAAGGAGTTCTGATGGAGACCTTTCTGTGCTCAGAAGGACCTCTTTACCTTTGATACATGACCCAACACTTCGCCTTCCCAAACTAAAGACCTTCTGGGGCTGGAGTTTTAGTGCTGCTGTGGGTAGAGGGATTTCAAAGTGTGTCTGTGGTGCAGGCAGCAGCAAACAGCTGGGGCTGGCGCTCTCCATGTTGGAGAAGCCCCAGTCTTGGGTGTTTGTTGTGGTTGTGCCCTCGTGGCCAGCAGAAGGCTGGATCATTTTGCAGGGCACGGTGGTTTGCAGGGTACGTGGCATAAACCAGGCAGAATGGATGTGAATTCTGGGGTTTGCAGCTGAACTCCCCAAATCCCCTGCCCACCCCTCCTCTCCATCTCTTGGCTCTCCAGTGCCGTTTTCCAACCCTTGGGTGAGACAGAGAAGGCAGATGTTCGTGACGGTGTAGCAGTGAGTGGTCACGCAGGTGACATCTGGCTGCGCAGAGGACGGTGAGGATTCACTGCTGAGAGGGGCCAGCAGTAAATTTTCTTTGTGGGGAGGAAATGGGAGGAATCACAGTTCACAAGCGGGTCTTGAGCTGGAGGCATCTTGGTGCAAACAAGATTGAGTGGCTACTAGAGCTTTTTTGGTGGAGGGCCCCCAATCTCCCATGTTCTCTAGCCCGTGCCCAGAAGGGGATGGACTGGGAGTGCTGCAAACCCATTTATTCCTCAGCTGCCTACGGGGAGAAGAAGGGCTCAGAAATGGAGGGTTTGATGGCTGGCAGATGAATAAGGAAGCGGCATCACAAATGGCAAAGAGTTAAACCATTGTGGGAAAGTCTGCTCGCAGGAGAGTTAGCAAGGGGAAACTAGTTGAAAATAAGTAAAATTAAAGTGTCCAAGTGTTTTAGGAACCTGAAAGTCGTCTCTTCTTTTATTCCTCCTCTCTTCTTTTTCTCTGTACCTGCAGGAACTACCTGTGTTCCTACAGCTCATCTTTTCAACAGTCTTTAAATAACTGTTTAATGGGATTTATAAAGCCACCTGAGCAGGTTAGACAGGTTAGAATTCCCACTGATTTCACTGACCTCTCTGTAGATGGGACACAGGCTCCTATATCAAACTGGCTTATTTAAAAACATAATTCCAAGTACACTGGAAATTGTTAGTCGGTTTAGATTTGTTGGTTTAAGTTCTGGAAGGTGCCATCAGAGTTGGACTGATGGATAGAAATAAAAATAAACACAAGGGTATCTCGGTGCCTGCCTGTGCGTGTGTGTGTATAGTCTTTATTGGTGACTGAAAACCCACTACCTGCTCTTTGGTTTTCCATTTTAGCTGGCCTATTATCAGAGATTTCTGGAGTGTGAGTTTCATAAGTAGAGGTTATCATACATTGCAGGCCATCTCTCCTGCTGGGGAGCAAAATGAAGGTTTGATAATGAGATCGCCCAAAGGCAGATAAGAGCTCTAGCTTGCTGAACAGTCCCTCAAGGTTTCCTGTGATGGCAGAAAGGAGGGAATGCAATTTATTATCCTTCCCTGCTTGTACCTTCCCATTGTTTGAGAAGTCAAAGCAACAAACTACGCACATTCAAAATAAATAAATTAACAACCAGAGCAGAAGACCCAATGTGTTGTTATTTTGCTCTGAAGAAGAAGGCCTGTGATTTGGTCTAACACTGTGAAGGAAGTCTCTGAACTCCAAATCCTGAAATCCCATTTAAAGGACAGGCTCTCTCCCCCTCTCCTCCCACCCTCTCCCTGCTAGGATGGATATTCTAAAATTGAGTCAAGTGCTTTATCTTGATAGAGGGTGGAGAATGGCTCTGTAACCACTGCTGATAACCTCCCCATCTCCAATTCTGCTTGCTCTTCTTTCATGTTAAACACTACAAAGTACATTACAGTAAAGCGAAAGGTCAGATTTAAGCCATAAACCACGGAAGATTCAGAGCCAAAGTTGCCACACCATTAAGTCACAGCATCTTCATGCTTATGTTTTCTAGCACATATGGTATATAAAATCACCTAGTGTTTCACAACCCTCTTAAATAATTAGGCACAACAGGGTTTGCTGGGTGACCACCTGGATAAAGTCAAAACAGTGGCATCTGCATCAACCAGATGGGAGTCTGCTCTTCGCTGCCATCAGGAAATGGACAGACGACTTCCACTCGAGTGAACCAAAAGCTGCCTCTTCCAGACAAGAAAGGGAAAGGAGAGTTTAGGAGAGAGCGATAAATGTGTCTCCCTTCAATTTTCAGGTTACCGAGTCTCTACTGAAGCCAAAAGGAAGAGACCCTGTTCCCCAGCCTGAGAAGCAGCGGGGAGGAGGTAAGATAAACTTGTAGGTAATCAGAAAAGCATGTACCTGGCAATGGTTTTTTGACGGCAGGTTGAACAAAGGCTTATATTTTTATTCGTTTCTGTCATTTAAAAGAAAGAAAGTAGGGGAGGGAGAATATTAGCAATTTAGCGTGAGGCTCCATTAGATCAAATCAGTGCCAATGATAGTCACTTATTTCCTCCGTTTCATAATGATTTACTCTATAAATTAATGCCCGCCTATTTAAACACAGTCAGTGATTCCGTTCCTGGGTGCCATGGCAATACGTGACAGGGAATAGGGCTGAACCCACCAGTCATATGGCTCTCCGTGCTGTCGTTACGCTCTCTGTGCGCCGACGCTCCGGTAATGGGGGGCTATGTGGGAACGCAGACAGATATTATGCAAACATATACTGACTTAAGTATCAATCTGTCACTGGTGTAACTCATTGTAACGGCTCCACCAAAGTCATTACGGAGCAATACGCATTACAGCGTGTTAAACATCTATCACAGGCGGAGGTTCAGAGGAGCCACGCGGAAGCTGTAAGAAGCTGCCAACATCCAGATCTGGGGGATGTAAGTTCCTCAGTTCAGCAAATCCCCAGCAGGGCGTTCATTTCTCGCCCCCACCCTCCCCTTTGCACTCCAAAAAGATGAATCTGAAAAAAACGTCTCACAGCTCTAAGAAGGCAAAAAAAGAACATCCTCTTGAGCTTGTGTGTATGAAGCACACACAAGGTAACTGCAGCAGTTAAATTCAAATCTCTCTCTTCCGTAGACATACACACAGACACAGACAGGATTTGATGGTGGGAAAGCTGTAGCCTGGCTGTGCTACACAGCAGTTTTAGGATGCGATTCCTTCTCTCGCTGCCTTTAGAAGTCACTCAGCCTGGTTTTGTGGCACAGAAGTGGAAGGAGGATGTAACCTCTGTGTCCCTCTTCAGCTCATCCATGTCCTGTCCCCCTGACGCAGCTGGGCAGTGTATTAGCACATCCATAACCCCAATCGGTCCTTTCTATAATCCAAAATTACCCGGGTTAACAACCACCAGGAACCTTCAGTCCTGGGTTTTGCAGTGGGTCATTCCTCTTGCTGGTGGGCAAGGTCCTTTTCAGGACAGGACGGGGTAAGACACCTCTGGGATGATGATGGTGCCTTAGGTGAAGCTCTTCCCCTACTTGGCATTTTTTTGGTTGCTTTTCAAAGAGCAGCACTGCAGCACTGGCTCAGCAATCTAAGGCGGAGAGAGCGTTGGCATGGGCAGGTGGGGATGTTTCATTGTTCAGTGCAGACCTGGCTGTTTCGCTCGCATGATATACGTTCTTCAGCCAAGCCTGTGGATTAGGAAAGTACTGTACTTAAAGGGTAAATAGTTGACGCTCCATCAACACGTATGGGAGGTGACACACAAATCCAAAGCGATCCGAAGTGATTGGCTCAGTCTCCCACCAGCTCGGTGGTGTAGCCAGGGATAAATGCGAGTGCACAGATTTCTAAAGTGAGTTTACTCACTGCTTGCTGCTCAGCCTGGGCACTCAGCGGTGCATTTATTCACTTTTTTTGTATACTAAAGCAGTACTGATACAGCTCACAGCATCCTCAAGCAGTTGTATAGAGGGTCAGGAAAGAGGCTTAATAGACTGAAGGTGCCTGAATGCAGCGTTACAGTAAGTAACCGACTCTCTTAAAAAGAGAAACTGGTAAAAGAAAAAGCCCAGGGAACAAACACTGGATCTGTTGTGCTGTTACCATTTAACCTGCATTCACTGCCAATTGAAATGCACTTTACATTACTTCAGTCAGATACTTCAAAGGAAATCCTGGAGATGGGAGCACTTAAGCAAGAGCACTTCTGGTGGTAATGTGTGTATTTGAAAGCCTGGCAATTGGGAAGGTTGTGAATGCAGCAGCGTATCCAAATATAGCTGTAGCTTGTTATATGTAAACAGCAAGACTCATTCTGATATTCCTGCTCTTATCCTGCCTTTCCTTCCCGCAAAACGGTGCGATTTCTCCATCTGTCAGTGTCTCCAGTATTTGTGTTTGCTTGTAACAGCGTTCACCTGTACACATTATCCCACTCGGCAGCTCGGTGAGAATAGCTGCTGTAGTACCAGGTTATAAAAAGCCCAAAGGAGACATTCAGGAAAGGCTTTTTGAGGAAAGTATCGCTACTTCTGCAGGGATGCCGGAGCCTTACAGGCCCATGGGGGAAGGCAGAAGTGCCAGGCAAAGCCAATGCAGCAGCTGAGGCGGGCAGAGGATACCCAGGGTTGGTGCCAACTTTGGGCTTCTTGGGTCAGGCATAACCCAGAAGATTATCGGGTAAAGGTGCAAAGCTAGAGCAGGTGAAACCCTCGTATGGAGACTCTTAGCTCACAGGAGTTAAATCCTCCTGATTGAGAGCACCCACATGGAGGTTTAATGTGTTTTAGTTTGTGTGTGCTGGGCGTTCAGTCCACGTAGCCCCACCACATCCTGCAATGTGAGATGAGGGGCTTTCCACCCTCAGACCTTTGTGCCCTGACATTTGCACCAGGAGTGAGAAGCAGGCAGTATCGGCATCTGCAATGAACAGATTCTGTGGAGTTTGCTGGGACACAACCTCTCCCAGTTCCCACCACACGATGGTGCATGCTGAGACTGGAGAGTGTGGCCGGGAGTGCACGTGAATGTGCAAGATCACACTAGTGAGTCTCAAAGAACTCCCTGTTAGTTAAATATTATTATAGGGTAGATCTGCTGCAGCTCACCATGAGATATAAAAGACACGGGACCAAGTGGGACATACAAAGTACATCCTATGGCAAGGGCAACCTATGAAACACTGGACAGCATGTGGGCAAATCCCAGTGACCCAGGGAATAATGTATCAGCCAAATGTTTCTGTTTAACTTTCTTGGAGAAAAGCTTTTGTTTCATTGTCTTTTACATTTGGGTACAAGCTGGTCTCTGTCTTCGTTGTCATGGTGGGTGAGAGTTTAAAAGATAAATTCTTTTTGGGTTCTTGGGTTCTCTTTACAGAGTGAGTTCATAAAAAGTAGTTGAGAATGCCTGACTATAGAATAAGAGAGTGTGAGACCTCGGAGCTGGGGAGAAGAGCCATAGCTGCTCTCTTTTCCCTGACAAAACCAGGAAGATTGTGAGAACACACTGACCTTTATTCAGTACAATTAAATGCCATACGAATAAATGGCTAATTCTGTTTAGCAGTGTTGCTGCTTTTATCTCCCTGTGGCCATAGCCAGGTAAAATTCCCCTTTGCTGCTCTGACCGTGTGTTGACACATTTAGGGCTATGCCATGCAAAGGAAAGGTCCTGTTTTCTTCTCTCCCTGAGCAAGAATGTCTTCTCCTCACTCCAAACTCTCACATATGATTTGGAATGGCAGCTGAAGGGCAGGCGTTGCTTCCTTTCCAAAAGGCAAGGAGTGGGGAGGCTGGGAGGAAAAGTTGTGCACCACAACGATGGAATGGTTCCTGCTTTGCAGGTGGAAAATCACAGAACTGTAGAATGGTTTAGGCTGGAAGGGGCACTAAAGATTATCTTGTTCCAACCCCCTGCCATGGGCAGCAACACCTCCCACTAGACCAGGTTGCTCCAAGCCCCGTCCAACCTGGCCTTGAACCTCCAGGGATGGGGCAGCCACAGCTTCTTTGGGCAACCCCGGCCAGGGGCTCACCACACTCAGAGCAAAGAATTTCTTCCTGAGATCTAATCTAAATCTCCCCTCTTCCAGTTTAAAACCATTACCTCTTATCCTATCACTACTGGACCTTGTAAAAAGTCCCTCCCCAGCTTTCCTGGAGCCCCTTTCAGATACTGGAAGGCGCTCCAAGGTCTCCCCGGAGCCTTGTCTTCTCCAGGCTGAACAACCCCAACTCTCACAGCCTGTCCCCACAGCAGAGGGGCTCCAGCCCTCCCAGCATCTCCATGGCTTCCTCTGGCCCCTCTTCAACTGGTCCATGTCCTCCTTGCACTCAGGACCCCAGAGCTGGACACAGTACTCCAGGCAGGGGTCTCCCCAGGGTGGAGGAGTGGTGGCTTTCTGGGCTGCCAGTGCACGTTGCGGAACCTCCTCCAAATAACTGACATGTTCAGAGAGCAGCACCTCTTAAAATTTATCGTGAGAAGTCTGGTATCTCCACCTCCTATTAATTCTGCTTGACTTGCAAAGACAGTTGTAAAGGCTCTGGTTCAGTATCTACAGTATCTGTGGGTTTTGAAAGTATAATGACGTCAATTTTGTGCCGTTCACATATTCATCCATAGGGCTGAAATGGCTGAAATCTTCTTCCTGAAAAAGCCCATCCCATTCCTCATTTCATGCTGACATCCTGGGCTGGAGTATGATCAGCCTGTGGTTATGGCACAGCTCCAAGCTACTCAGGTGATTCTCTAGAGATTTTAGCTGATAAAAATAAAATGTCTCTACTGAGCATGCGCAAATAGTAATTTCACAAATGCACTTAGCACAGCCAAATTTGAACTGATATTCATGAGAACTTCAAAAGGCAAAAGGCATATTCCCAGCATAAAATGCTACCACATTACCCTGTAATAGTCAAAAATTTAACAGAGCAGATTTTTTAACATGGGAAAACCTGCTTCTTTTCTTTTTTTTTCTCTTTTCTTTTCTTTTCTTTCTTTTCTTTTTTCTCTTTTCTTTTCTTTTTTCTCTTTTCTTTTTTCTCTTTTCTTTTCCTTTTCTTTTCTTTTCTTTTCTTTTCTTTTCTTTTCTTTTCTTTTCTTTTCTTTTCTTTTCTTTTCTTTTCTTTTCTTTTCTTTTCCTTTTCTTTTCCTTTTCTT
>VZSF01005152.1:568269-626354 GCA_013398295.1 Chionis minor
CTCAGAAATCTCTAATCTCTATTACTTGATTTTTTTCAAAATTCACCATCATGAAATTTCAAGCCAAGCCATAAGTCCCAATAAATTCCCAATAAAAACAACTACAAAGGTAATCCTGGATTTAAGACAGGAGCCTCTAGAGGCACAGGTAATATACCCACTTCTACCTCCCTCACTGAGTTCCTACACAAGGTGCTAACATTTCTAGAGTCATGAATAGGTGCAAATTGATTATTTTGGGGTTGATATCCTGGAATCTGGTCCTGGAGGGGTGCTGAGCTACTCTAGATGCATCCAAGCAGTGTAACAAGGAAAACAGCCCGGGGCATGAAATACCCAGTTCTGCATCATCAAAAATCGAGTACTGCAAATTAGTGCATTTTGGTGAACTTTCTTTTTGTTACTCAGCACTTTCCTCCATGAAGAGGCAATAATGTCACCCTTCCGCTAAATTGAAGCTAAATTGATGAATACCATAGAGAAGCCCGAGAGGAAATTAGTCATTGCCTCCAGAGTGGGGTTTGAATAGTTTTCTGGAATTAAAATATAGAATAGGTGCTCTGTATTTTGCGCACATGGACACTTTGGAAAAAAGTGGCATGTGAACATTTAACTTAAAGATCATATAACCATGTATATCCCCAAAGGAATTAAATTGAAATTGTTCAGGTAAATTTAATTTGACATTTCCAGGCTATGCATTACACAAAAATTGCATATATAATATCTTTATGCTCCATGGTCTCCCTGAATCCCAGATTTCAGTGTCATAACGCGAGAAAGGATGGTTTCCTGCTGGTATCATATCGCTCCAGGGCCAACTACCCATCTTCGTGGTCGTCACTCCTCCTCCTCCTCGGACCAAGCTGCCAGCTGGAGCATGCTCTTGGGAGAGTTTCGTATTAAAACTAATCAAAAGGACACACTCGATTCTGGCCATTTTTGACGCTATGATCAGCACTAGGCTCATTTACTAGCTTTATAATTTCTTCCCTCCTTCCACAATCTCAGCTTCAAAGATTCAGTTCATCCTTATCTCAGACCAGAGGGCTGCATTAAGGCTGGCTTGCTCCCTGTCCCTAGGGCCAGCCCAGCCATGGGGGTGTCTTTCCAGCTGGCCCCGAGGACTGTGGTACGAGTGTGGCCAATGTAGGAAACATCCTATGGATTTACTGCTCTTCCCATCGCCCTTTGTCTTCTCTTCCTCTGCATTTCTGCACTGTGCCGTGGCTGGGTGTGCTCTGCTTGTCACGTGGAGGCTGGGGAGGGACTATATAGCAGTCGTTAAGCGCTTGACAACTTCCCACGGCCTGCCATGAACAGTTGTTATCAGGGCTAATTAATCTACGGATGTATTAATTGCAAGAAATGCTTACTGGGAAAGCGCGCCTGTTTCCTACCCTTTTCAGGAGCAGCTTCCTGAGATCCATACGCAGGACCTGTGAATAGCCACTAGGAATGGGCAGATGGAGAAATTACTTTAGTAGCTCTGCTGCAAAGCTGATAAATAGCCCTGAATTAATGTATATATGTATACACATACATTTTTAAGAGGCCTATGATGAGATGTGCAGCTTTTGTTGAGTCCTTCCACACCCCCAACGAGTCTGGGATCCCAGCCTTTAAGGTCTGTACTGCTGGGACCTTCCTGACATCACCCAGACCCATGTTTGTCCTCTTTGAAATGGAAAGTTGGCTATTTCTTGCTGTTTGGGGCGGCTTCCCACGGCCAGTCCTGTTTTCTCCCTCTCCCACGTGCTTGTTGAGCACTCCCTATCCAATACACGCTCTACTGATTCAGCACAGCCAGCTGGATCCTGGCCTGGGGTCCTGCCCCTGGCTGAAAGATGAAAACGATCACGCAAAACCTCTTCAGGGTGATCGGGACTATCATTCAAGTTCATACTTTAAAGTTGAACTTCTGGATTAAAAATGCTGGTCATCAACCAAGGAGAAGTCAGGAAATGAGATATTTTTGGTAATTACAATATACTGGAAAACGCCGTGCAAATTCCCTCGTAGATTTGTTCCTACTGCACAAGCAAAGTAGCTTTGTTGCCATTTTATTTATCATTTCAACAGATATAACCTATTAATTATCTGTAGCGTGTTCAACAGTAAACACACACTCCAGGGAGGAAGCGAAGGCTTTATAAAGTTCAGCTGTTTCTGGCTCCCTTCTCCTGTGCACAAATGTCCTGGGAGCACCGCAGGCAGGGCCACAGTGCAAACAAGAATTCGTGTTTGTTTGCACTTTTATCCCCACTTTATAGGTAAAGGTACTTTTTCAGTCCATAGTCAGATATTCCATGCTCAAAGTAAGAAAAGCAGGAATGCGTTTCTACCTTGGCAGCATCATCTCAGTGCGGGTCTCTTGACTTTGCTAGCAATCAGCAGGGACAAATCTGTGGGCAGAATTCCCCCTTGTTCTCATCTTCAAACCCACAAAACTCTTGAATTAATTTTATTTTTAATTTAATAAAATAAAATTAATGCTTCGAGTAGGAAAAATTTGAGGACAAGTTTCAGCTCAGGGTACTTTATTATGGCTGAGTTTTAATCCTCGGTGCATAAGAAGGATTATGCTGAGAACACTGACATCACCTTAAATATAGCAGCATGAATATGCCGCCGTCATAAATCTTTTCAGCTTTTAATTTCAATTCAAGAAAAATGTTGGTTGAAAATATCTTCTGCCCCAGTAACCGTCCCCTGTCTCCAACGTGCCCACACTCCCAGGCACCATCTGACACAGCCTTGTTGGTCCGGAAGGGGAAGAGGTGCTATCTCCACCCAACACAGCATGCTGTGAAAAAATCTTTTGCGGAACCAGATATGGCAGTAAAATGCTGGTTTTACCTGTTGCAATTGCTGTCTGGGGAGAAG
Organism: Chionis minor; assembly: GCA_013398295.1. Taxonomy (NCBI): domain Eukaryota; kingdom Metazoa; phylum Chordata; class Aves; order Charadriiformes; family Chionidae; genus Chionis; species Chionis minor. The sequence continues at coordinate 571,156 of VZSF01005152.1, forward strand.
GGGTGATAAAACATCTTGTTAAGCCATAACAAAAAAGTTCGACCGGTAAAACCTGAGCTGACACTGGGAAAATTTCCCCCTTACAACTTTTTTTGGGAGACATCAGGAAGGTGGAGGTGGCCTTGGGGCATCGCTCCCCGGCTGCGTTCCGCAGGAGTTTGCTCCCGCAGCTCAGGAGGGGGATGGGACCCAGGCAAGTATCCAGGAAGGGGAAATTTGATTCATAAGTGAAGCATCAGCAGATGTCTTAAAAGGTCCCCCGAGAGTTTGCAATACTCTGGAAGAGCCGACAGTAATAAAATGGAATAAAATCGATTAGAGAGGCAAGTTTCTCTCCTGACTGCCACACCTAGAGGAAAATGAGCGCTGCGTCTCGCAGGCTGAAGGGACTCGGCGGCCGGGCACTGAATGCTTTCCTCCCCCAAAGGAGAGAAGTTGGGAATGGTCCAGCTCAAGCTGAGGTCTGATGACCTGTGCTTCCCTGAGTATAGGCAACGTCCTCCCGACTGTTCCAGTATCGCTCGGCACTTTTGTGATTCCCCAGGGATTTTAATTCTCTCTTTTGTCTTGAAGATATCATGAGACTGCAGATATGTTCAGAGGTTTGCATGGTGACTAGAGTGAAGATAATATCTAGGTTTCTCGCAGAAGTGTCAGATGTTGAGAAATTGGTCTATAAATAACGCAATTTTGCGCTCATAGAATATTTGCTGGTTGTTTTTTATGAATCGGCGTTACCGTTATCATAAACGGAGTGCTGTAGAGCCAGCTACTACGGTACATTCATATCACCAGTTTTGGCCTGCGAGTGATGTGCTAGTAGTATCCTCTCTGGCAAGCGATGCGAAATGTTACAGCACTCGTTTTGCTGGGGAAAAAAAAATAAATATCCCAGCTACGGTATCATCCATCTTTTACTGCATATGGAGTATTATCACCAAGCGTTGACGGGAGCCCCCGAAGCATTAACGGCTGGCCTGATAACACACCTACCATCCAAGCGACGTGCAAGACAAACATGTGGAACGGCCCCGCCGACCGCCGCTTTGGCAGCCAACCGTAATGGTATGGTTTCGTGGAAAAGCGCAATTCGCAGCGTTTGCGGGTGAACATATGCAAATCAGCATATAAATCAGGCTGATGAAGCTGGAGCAGCCACCACAAACCAAAAATAAGTGTCTCTTTTCCCTTTAGGCTAACACTAGCACTCGCTGAAGTAACAGCTGCACCAGCCTGATGAGGCCCATGAAGGCCATTAGCGTCTCTATCTGTGGTTTCGAGCACAGTGGACTGAATGCAAACCCTTCTTTGCAAATTTGTGGTCCTGCTAATTTTTTTTTTTTTTTTTGGTTAGTTTACTCAGCATTGTGCCGTTGCATATGTTTTCCCAAAAGGCTCTGTACTGGGCCGTTACTTACACGGTGCGGAAAAAAATGCCTTTTAGTTTGAAATGAACGTTGCAGTCGTTTAAAACAGGCTTAGTTTAGAGTTGGTAAAAGCTTTGGTTCAGCCTGATCTGTCTCCTTTAAGGCTGTCAAACTGAAAGCAATTAAAATGCAGAGAAAATTATTTAGAGGGGAAAATGCAACTTTGCAATTTAACTTTGCTACAGGGATAAAGTTTTAAGAAATGATTAGCAGTTTGGGTGTCTTTCGTCTTGGGAGCCTGAGGTTGGGCTCATTAAAGAGAAACAATTTTCAGAAAATATTGAACACCCACCTTTGAAAAACCTGTTCTCTGCAGGTAGCTAAAGATGGGCTCTAAACTCACTGGTCTGTTTGAAAGGCTCGGTTTAGCCTTAAATTAAAATAAAATTAAACCAGGTACAATGGAGTAACTGTGATACTCCGCACGCAGGAGGGCAAAAAGGTGCTTTGACAAAGGGAAGCACCAGTGTAAAGGCAGCGGTGATGCTCATGTTAGAAGGATATGAGGTGGAAATAAATATTATTCTGGGATGGCAACAGTAGTCACAGAGTAGCGGTAGAACGAGAGGGAAAGGTGGCCAATCTTCCTCAATTATGTAGACAGAGACCATGAGGTCTCCAGGATCCTGGGACTTGTTGCTGCTAGTTCTGAAATAATACAAATTTGAGAACCTCTGTTAGTGTTTTTAAAAGGATCTGGCTGGTTGACTTCTTTCAGGATGATCATTTCGATAATGTTGGGATTCTGGTGTTTTAAGAAAGTTGAATTGGGGAATTTAAAGTCATAGATGTGCATCTCTTCTTTTAATTTAAGTTTATATAAATGAATAGTTGGGAGTAAAACCAGAGAGATTTGGTGTCACTTCCAGAACTGAATAAAATGCTGAACCTAACTAAAACCCACCGATGGTGAAATATAAAATATGAGTTTAAAAATTAATCCCATTATTGTCCTCTAAAACATTTTTAATAGGTGTAAAGGTTTTAGTAAATGCTGGTACTTTAATACTATCCTTTCTCCTAAATAATTCATAGCCAGTTTTTATTTCTTTTACTAAATAGTCATTTTAGAAGAAAGATAAACTCCGTAATAGTGAAGTTCAGAAGCGAACAACCTGCAGGGCCTAGTGATGATGATTTTTAAAAGGGTCTGTAGGAATTAGCAGCTGTAGGAAAGGAGGAAAGAGGAATTGCTGTGTGTGAGCTTCAGGCTGGGCACCGCGGCATCACCCCATCTCTGTGCGGGCCCCAGCACAGGGCTACACGTCACTGCAGGACGATAATATTGCATTTGCAAGATGATAATATCATGCTGATCAATTCAGAACCACAGAAGACCATATTCTGTAATCCCTATGCGCACAGAATAATAACCGCACTTTGCAAGTAGTCCCATTCATTCCAGTGGGACTCTCTTGTAATCAATATATTTGTTTCCAAATTATAGTGTTATTGGTCCAACTTGATCTTTATTCCCGTTAACCAATTGCATGTGCAGAAGGCCTGGAAACGATGCCACAGCGAGGGCTGCTCTCGTCCCACTCCCATTGTTCCAGGACTCCAGTCCTCGGAGTTATTGTTCAAGCTGCCAGTTATCTCTGAGTGCTCCCAGCAGATGTTGGGGGGAGGGGGCAATTTATTTATTTTTTTTAAGAAGTTTGCCTCTTTAAGGACCAGCCCTGATGAGAGATTAATTCTGTTTGCTTTCCCCTGCACTCTGTTTTGTCTCTTTAAGTTGGAAAATATTTAGAGAGGAAAATATGTTTTCTCCCTGTTCAAAATAATAATAATGTGCCAGTGGAAATTTGTTACCGACTTCAAAGGAATCCCTAAATTTGCTGATAGTAAATAAGGGGCAATCCTGCTCTCACTACAGTCACTGCACCTATTCTTGTGGGGTTTCATGGGCACCGCTTTGAATGCAGAGCTGTCCACAATACGGTATTTCTGTTCTGTCAGCATCCTCCAAAGGTCAGCATTTTTGTCTGTGGTGGAACAAACCCGAAGAATTTTGAAGACATAGGATTGTATCAAAATGCTAGTTTTCAAATCAAAACCTAGGCATTGTAACAAGGCTTCCCAGATTTGGGATTGTTGGGTTATCTTAATAAATAAAAGAATCTTCTGGGCCATAACCTGATCTCTGGGGTGGTGGTCTCAGTCTTTTATGACTGAGACCTCTCTTCTCAAGAAGAGCTTTTCCCTCTGCATCTCCTGCTTGATGATCCACTCAACTTCAAATCAAGTGATGGAGTATGACAGCTCGCTCTCTTCTGCTCTTCTCCACATGCACATGAGAAATAAACAGACAAGCCCACAAGAAAGCTGGTTGATACGGATTTACCTCCATGGAGCATTTTTGCCTTAATGATCCATCCTGTTTTGGTGTTATTTCATGAAGGTGACGATGTCCCAGCCAATTCTGCTGCAGTGATGGTGAAGGTGTGGAGCACCTCAATGAATGAAGCCCACAAGGTCCGCGTGGAGAGCTCATGCCTACACTCGGAAGTTCACATCCCATCCAAAGGGACCTTCTTGGCTTAGCTCCCTCCCTAAACCTAACCTTATTGCTGAATATTTAACCAGAAACAAACAAACAAAAAAATTAATCCATGCCATGCCTTGATTAGGGATTAGAAATGTTAACCGGCCAGTGCCTTTTCCTGCAGGGGTATGCAGCCCCTACACCTTTAATTAGAGTAGCCTGTGGTACTTGCCATAAAGCTGATAAGTAATAAATAGCTGCCTTTGTCACATGCAAGTTCAGCATTGTGAAACGGCACACGGACGGCTTTAAAAAGCCTTTGATTAAACCCAGCACTACAGTAAATCTACAAACACAGAGGAAAGAAAAGAAGCTATTTAGTCTGTGCCAGTTCCCGGCATTAAGTATGCAAATTTCTCGGTGTCTTCAGCTCCCAAGAACAGCAGGCGCTGAATGCAGCAGCAGCAGCAAGCGGCACGACATCATTCATTTCAATCATTAAAACAAAAGCGGGATAAATCGCTACCTAATTTGTAAAATATGCTTATCATATAGGCTCTTTGGTCTTTAAGAAAAGCACCAGCTGAATGAGAATGACTGAATTATTTTGGAAAAAAAAAAATGCTTGAATCAATTCTGGTTTTCCCCCTTCTCCCAATGATTGTTCTTTTCTTTCTTTTTCCTTTCCTTTTCTTTCCCTTTCTTTTCCTTCCTTGTCACTTCCACTTTTCCTTTTCCTTTTCCTTGTCCTTTTCCTTTTCCATTCCAAATTCAGGTGAAACCCACTCATAGCCTTCCCTCCAGCTCCCACCTCAAGCCACTGGAAAATCAGCCTTTTTTCCTGAATGAACACAACTAGACATTCCCAGGTCTGTCTGTTCTCTCCCTCTTTCCAAAAAAATGGGGTAACACCAACAACCATAGCCCATCCAGGAGCTTCGTGCTGAGCATCACCCATCTCCCCACTCCCACACGTGCCATCCAGCAGCCCCCACTGCCATCCTTGTGCAGCTGATCAGCGATCTCCATCCCCGCCTGCATGGCCAAATGCATATCCAAATAGCCTGATCCTGCAGCCTGCTGGGAGCCCCGCTTGGTGGTGTTCATCATCTCTGCTCCGAGGGCCATCTCTGGCCTCTCTCCCCGTTCCTGGCTGCTCGTCTCAGACATCACCGCTGGTTTTACAAATGGCAGCGGTGAGGATTGCTGGTGCGTGGGGAGCATCATTACTGGATCCCTGAAAAGGTTACCTTCTACCCCATCTGAATGCACGGTGGCCTGTAGATAACTTATTTTTCCAATTAGACTCTTCCTTTCACATCAATCCCTTCACCAGCTTCTCCGGCTCGTGGCTCCTTGGGTGCAGAGGACACGAACACTCTCGCTGAGGCTGCCCCTCTAACGCGTCGTTGCCTACGTGGCTCCTCTGCCTCCGCTCCACGATGCGTGTGCAAGGAGAAGCGGGGCCAGCAACCCTGCTCTTCTGTGAAAAGTGTCCTTCGATGATTTACCAGCTGTTCAGCCATTCAGCTGTTAAAGGATAGTGCCTCTGGCAGTACAGCTCCCCACTGTTGTTATGCTGGGGCGTCAGCAGATGGAGCATATCATGGTTATTGAAGTTGGATACAGCAACTGTCAGAAGCCTCGCGTTGCCTGGCATATGCAAATAGACCCCAGGCATCTGATTGCGTCTTGGGCCGGCCACATTAAAAAATATTAAAAGAAACCTATTGGTTAGGGAGACCCACTGGCCGCGGCTTGGATGTCACCGTGCAGTAGGCACCATGCAAGTTCAAGATGTGGTAGATAAGGCAGGGAAGGAGGAGCTTTCAAAAGTAGTAGGTGTATGGGTCCCCGGGGAAAATGGGGACCCAATGGCAGAGCTGGGCACTGCCGGGCTGGAGGGGTGCGATAGCGGGGCCGGGGCTGGGTGCAGCGCCCACGCCACCGCAGCGCCTGGGGGCTGTCGCCAGAACAGGGGTGCGAATGGAAAACGTGATGTACTTCACATGCGTCTGCCACCTTTTACTTCACTTTGGTATCCATTTAGGTCGTTGTTGGCAGAACACTCAAGAAAAGGGAATTAAATGCTAGCTTGCCTCCGACGTTCTTCAGGGTGGCTGCGTGTCACCCATCCGGTGAGCAGACGAACAACCCAAGGGCATGAAAAACCCAGGCCAACTTGGTGCAGTTTGCTTTTGAGAATAAAGTCCATGCCTTTGTACAGGGAGCTCACAGTGCTGTCACAGTTTCTACCAATTCCACGCGATCTTCTGCAGCCAGGCCTTAGAACTCTGCGGTTGAGTCTGAGAAAGGATTTTCAGCCTGGGTGCCTGGAGGATGGTGACTCTGGAATAGCACTGGAGATGTTCTTGCATTAAACAGCGTCATGGCAAACCGGCTAGAAACCACAGCTTGATGCGAGAGCACTGCCCTTGGATATCCGACAAGGGAGCACTGAGATCAAATATCGGGATGTACAGGCATCCCCGGTGGGGATAGCGTCCCGGCGCTATCCCATGACTTGGCAGATGCAGCAGAGTATAACCCCGCTCTTCTTCCCTGGGGCACGTTGAGAAAATGATCTTTTCTTTCCTTCTCCTGCAACGCCTGGCATTACAGAACGGCTACCCAGAGAGGTTTCTCTGCTTCTCCTCCGGAGCCGAGATGTGCTCTCCTCACCTCCCGTCTGCTCTGCTTCTTCCTGGCTCCGTGGAGGGTCTGAGTGGAACCACAGCATCCCAGCGCGCGGCGCAGCGAAGGGACGTCTCGGGCTTCGCTGCGGCACATCAAATCTCCACTCCTCAGCCCAGCAGAATCCTGGCACTCTCTACCATGCAAAAGCCTTTGCTAGCTGCTGCCTGCTCCCGGGCTTCATCCTTGGCGCCGTTTACAACATCAGAGGAACATAAAATGGGGCAAGGGAAGAGAAATAACATCCTGAATATTGTTCCTTCTAATTAGGCTGGCAGTGATCAAACAGCTTTTCAGGAGCACTCTGTGGTAGGATTGCTGGCACGGGGTTTGCCAGCCACGCGGGTTATTTCTCCGGGAAAAGCAAGCTCCGTCCTCGTGGGAGCATCCGCGATCTCCTGGGGTCACGGAGCAGCTTTTAACTGATCCAGAAAAACCTGGAGAAAGAAGTTGAAATCCAGATTCCTTCTCCGTCTTTGGTTACATTTTCCTTACCGTAAAGGGACTTGTAGAAACTTCAGCAGCACAAGCTGTTCCTGCGATGTTGTTGTATAAATATGTTTTATGTATAAATATGCATTTGAATCCGTGTTTGGACTCAAACCTGTCTGTTCATCCAGCTGTCGAGTAACCTCTGCAAACAGCAGGGTCCTTCGTGACAGATTGAAACCAAGAAAACCACTGCCTGTGCTGCAAAACGTATTTAATTTGTTAAAGAGTTGGGAACTTTGTTGAATTAATAAGATGTGCTAGAGAAGGGAGCCGCTCTCCAAAGAGCTGAATCCTGGTTACAAGTGCGGTTTGCAGCTTGCTGGTAATCCTGCAATTAAAGCTACAGTACCAGCGTATCACAAAAATGGGATTTGCATAATTTGAAATTTGAGGAAAATCTCTAAATACTTTAATTTTGATAGAAACTGTTTCCACTGCTGACATGTGTCTACACCTATAATTTCAGTTGATAAATTGCTGTAATTTCTCCTCCATTTCATGTTCTTTCTAACATTAATTGTCAGTTGTAGAGTAAAACAGTAGAAAGAGAGAGAGAGAGGGAGAGAATAATGTCATTGTGCTTTTGTGGTGTGAATAGCCTTCTGAGGAATGATTATCTTCCACACAGATGCAAATAATAAAAAAAAAAAAAAAGCTAGAGAGACCTCTTGGCTTGCACAAAACTACCACGGTGGGTGTCAGTGTCCCACAGCAAGGTAGGGAAGCAAGCGGTTAAAGCCACGTAAAGGTACCTGGGAGCGGATTTGGCCTTTTCCCAGGCTTTTGGAAGGAAAGACAGGCTTTCCACTGGGATGTGGAGCTGCAGAGGGTGCATGGTGGTGCACAGCTGGGCAGGAGGAGGCCTGAGCTGCCAGGTCCCAGAGGCCGAACCCTCTAGTCCAGGCGTCTCCTGCCCCAGGCGAGACCCTGGCAGAGCCACCATGGGCTCACCTGGCCACTGTCCCCAGCCGGGCGCCTCCTCCCCCTGGGTCTGCTCCCCATCCCACCTCCCCAAGCGCCACTTTTCAAGCTCCTTTTAAATAAAATGCCCTTTCAAACAGAGGGCTAGGGGTACTAAATTATTCTATTAATTTATTATTCATGATGAAAAATTATTCTAATAAATGGTGAAAAATTATTCTAATAACATTCTATCCTATTAATATTCTGCAGCCGAGCAGTTAAACTCACTTCCTGTTGCTGCTCCCCTCCTTAGTGCTGATCTATTTCTCAGAGAGTTTATTGAAATTAAAATCTGCTTCGTTGGAAATGTGCTGCATTTCACAAAACCAGTGGGGGGAGATGAGCTGTGAGCGGGGAGAGAACCAGGCGCCGATGTTTGCCTGCTGCTGACAGGGGACGGGGCTGCAGGGGGTGGTGGGGGCAGAGCGAATCCCTACAGCAGCAGGCAGGAGATGCTCCAACCTGGGCCATTTGGGCGCTGTCACCCTGTAGACCATGAACTTGTAGCACACAGTATTCCGGGTCCAGCGTCTCCCTACATTTCTCAGTGCAGGCAGATGGCTCCTTGCCTGTCCCTTTCCCTTGGCTGATGCCCCGCAAGCTCCACTCCTGCGCCCACCTCGAAACGCTGGGCTTGTGTCGCTTCTCACGCCTGTTCCCAGCTGCAGGAACATCCCTAAAGCCCAAGGAGCTGCCCCATCGGAGCCTGGACATCAGCATCCACAGGAACGAGTGGAGCTTGCAGCCAAATCAAGGATGAGGCTGGGGACCCTGCTGTCCCCTGGACCTCGGGGCCAGTCCCGGTAGCATCCTGCCGCCCCTCCTCCCTGCAGCCTCCCCGTGCGCTGGCACCACGCGCTTGCCAGGCTTCGTGCCAGAGAGATTTTCCTAATGGTTCCTCTGCCTGCTTTGCTTGCCGCTCTCCTCGCCTGCCAGCTGGCCAGTGTGGTCCTCTGCTGTCGCAGGCAGCTGGAGAGGGGCTTCATGGGTATGTGGGGCTGGGAGCCCTGCGTACAGGTGGCAGAGCATCCCCACCGCCCACCGCAAGGTCCCCCCGGAGCGGCGCTTTCTGGGTCCCCACTCAGCGCAAAGGGGTGCGGGAGGCTGTGACAGGGGAGTTCCTGGTCCCCAGAGCCTGGAGGTCTCACAGCCATCAGTGGTGCACTGAGGAAACATCCCACAGAGACGCTGCAGAGAGGTGTCTCAAGGGCTGTGGGTAGCTCCGGGGTTCTCTTGCAAGAGGATGCCCTGTTTGAATGATTTTGGGGAGCGCACAGCAGAAGAGCAGGTACCACTGGGCACCTCTCACCCTGCCTGATCAGCCACCGAGGTGCCGCATCATCTGGCTTTGCTCTCCCTGTCATCCATACAACTTGGGGGAAAAAACCCTCTAACTTTGCGAAGGAGCAGCACGTCCACGTCTGTGGGTCTGTTGGTCACGGGTGTTGCTTTCCTCAAAGCTTCCCTGGTCGTCCTCGGTTCTGTCTCCGCAATATCAGCCCTATGACAGAGCCAGACCTTCTTCTGACCCTTTCTTGTCCCCATCTTTTTCCGATTGTCTCTACAAACCTATTAATTCCTTGCACAAACATATGGGGTGCGACCTGCACCTCCCCAACCGGCACAGGTAGTTAGGCCAATCACACAGCAAATTAGATGCACAAGTGCATGTTAAATGTTCCTGCGACGCTAAGTCCTAATAAAAAAGCTCATCTCCAGGTAACGTTATTACAGCTTTAACAAGAAGAGTGCCTTAGTAAAAGGGCTTCATCTCAAAGGATTTTCACTGAAGCCGTCCTCTTCGTTGTGTGTTCCTCCCTCGCAGCGTGGGTAATTAAAGGACCAGCCACAGCTCAGAAGATTCCTTAACTTTTGCATTCGAGGATGTCTTTCACTCTGTTTTTTCCTTTTTCTCAGATGGCATATTAGATCAAGCCATTAAGCAACATCCTCGGTTTCTCCTGAGAATATTCATCAATAATAATGAATAGTACTTGCTCCGGGGCTGCCCCCTCCTTGCCCAGGAATATCGCTGGCACATGATACAACCCGGCTGGAATAACTCTGGCGTTTGTTTTTATTTCTGAGATTCATTTAATGTGTAATTTTTTTTTCTCTCTGGGACTGTGGAGGCTCCGCTTTGTTCAGGGTTTGGAAGCCGACAGTCGGCTGAAGCTGAGATTTTATCTGATCCAGTGGGGAAAAGGGTTTACATCAAAGTAATGCAGAAGTGGAAACTCCTTCATACCAATTGACTGCACTACCTTAATTACACATGGACTCGGCTGTATCGATTCATATCTCTTTTTGTCCCAGCAAAATATACTGATTTAGCGGGCGTGCATGAGAGCAAAACATAATCAAAATATTTTAAATAAGTGTCTTAATATTGGGTTATTTGCCCTAAACCCACATGGCAATCCCAGAGCCACGCACTGCGCAGCCTGCAGAGAGGCTTCTCTGAGGGATTGTCGGGCTCCCGTTCAACAGATGATGGATGAAGCCTCGGAATAATAATTCAGTGAGTAAAATAAAGGATTGGCTTCGGGAGATGTGGACAGTGCTCCAGAATTAGGAACGGGAGCACAGGTCTAGAGACTCTTTGAGCACCAGAGAAGCTTGTGCTGGCCTAACTGTGCACCCCAATCTTCTCTGCCCTGGTAATTTTCTGGATTCAATCAGACTAGGAGCGATGTAAATCTGGCTTTGCACCTTCCAGCGTGCCTGTTGCATAAGGGATTTTCAAGGGAGTAGCTGCATCAGTTATACAAAGGGAAATTACTGTAGACAGTGCCTTAAGCTCCATTTACCTTGGACCGCTTATTTCCCCCTTCTCCAAGAAGTTAATCCAGAGGTTTAATTCATTCATGTTCATGAAGTTTTTACGGCTGACCCAGAGGCCCTGCAGCCGCCCGCTCCTGCCCCACTCCATCACCACGCTGCGCGGGGGCTTGAAGGCGTGAGGGGCTTCACCCTGCCCCAAACCCAGGCGAAACCCACTTGCGAATCAAACTAAGAAGCTCTTGCTCCTCAGCTCCCGTCTTTATCCCCCCCGTTTGCCCACAGCATCGCACGAGCTGCTGCATTCCCACCTTCCGTGCTGGTTACAAACAAGCGACTCCACCACTCCCAGCCTCGTTCCATAACTGGGACCAGACACCTTGGGCTCTCTCACTTTTTGTTAGGTTAATGTTTTGGTATTTTTAATTTTTTGCCCCCTTTATCAAGCATGATTTTAACTTTTGCAAGGTGCGTGCTCGTCCCCAAGACGATTATGGCAGCGGTGGAGGGCAGAATGCCTCTTCGGTGCCGGAGACTCCCGGCTGCTCCGGAGAGCCCTTGCGCATCCCTCCGTGCCGCACCGCTTTCACGCAACGCGCCGCCTCTTGAAGTGGGGATGTTTATCTTCCCTCAGTTCTTACCCGTTGGCACGTCTCTTGGCTAAAGTGCTTTTACTCAGCTTGTGAAACCCACTGTAGTCCCGTCTTTGTTAAGAAGATAAGCTACAGCAGGAAAGCAGCAGCCAAAAAATAAAGAGTATTCCTCTAGTGTGTTATATCTTTTTCTCCCAAGGAATATCGCACAACTCGGACAGCTACTGTGACGCTAATATACAAATCAGAACTCTGAGGAGCAAAATAGAAACATCCAACCGCATTAAATAAGTTTTTGTGTGTGTTTGAAAGCTCACAAAAAAATCTAGATATTAAATTGATGTCCTGGCACTTGTGCAGTGTAACGGGCAGATTCAATTAAAAGAAGAAAATATGTCCAGCCTGTAGTGTGGGCTAAGCAGCAATAAAAAAGCAAATCAATTTTTCAGGAGTTTCAAAGCCTGGTGCAGATTTCCAGAAGGCAGAAGCCAAAAATATATTTATTAAAAAAAGGCCCTAGGGGCTCAACAGTGTCATTGTAACACAACTACTGCACCTTCACTGTGATGAACTGTCACTATATTTGGAGAAATACTTTGTAAATAATCCATTTATATGTATAGATAGAACATGTTATATATGTATAGACAAATGCATATGCTTATGCTGTACCTATTCAATGCCATTGATTATTTGAGAGAGGTGCAATGGTTTACTGCAAAAAAACCACAGATCAAGCTAAGTTGGAGTCATTTGTGTTCTCAGATACCCAGTGTAACGGGAGCGTGTGGGGTTTTATGCAGCATTAGATTAGGCAACTATATATGTATATAAACATATACATATGTGAGTGTGTGTGTATATAATATATGTGCGTGTATTATATGTTTATATACATACATTTTGTTGATGGACTATTTGCAGAACGTTCCAACTATACCAAAACTCTGGGTTTGGGGTTCTCAGGTTTGTCGTTGCTGTTTTCCATAAGCGAAAGCCGCACAGGATGCTGCTCCGTGTGCTGGGCTGAAAGCGGAGTTTATCCCACCAGCCCAGTGCAGCACTGGGAACGGCAGCTCAAACTTCCCTGCTCTACTCCTGTCATGCACAGCAGCCTTCAGAAATTAAAGCGGGGGGTGGGGCGGGGGGGGTAATTCCTCCCTTTTAATTTTTAATCCTATTCCAACAAGATTCCCACAGCCAAGCGCAGTTGTGACCCTGTGGAAATCAACTCCTGGGTGAACAGGAGAAGAATTTCCACCAAAAAAAAAATATATATTTTAAGGGATCCATTTGAGCTCTTGGTCACTAGTTAGCTGGATCAAACCTAGAAATCCAGAAAATTCTGCGGCCAACCGTGGACTTGACCTGCTCGTGGTTAACCCCAACAGCCTCTGCACGCTCATCTCTCCACCGCGACAACAGGGAGGCTCCACCACCCAGCCAGCTTCTAGTGCTTGCAGGGGGGATTTTCACCATCTCTTTTCTTTCCCTTGTTGTTTTTTTGTCACCGTTGCAGCTAGAAACAGGTGATCATAAAGTGCTTCGCCGTGTTCAGGCAGCAAACTGAGAAAAAATAATTTTTTCTTGTTACACTGAGCCACAGATTTATTTCCCTGAAGAAAACTAAGTGTGACTGCAAAGATTAAAAAATAAAAAATAAAAAACAAAAAAAAGGCGGGGGGGGGGGGGAAAGCAGCCCGGGGGGGATGATTAAGGGGCCCTTCNGCCCGGTGGTGATGATTAAGGTGCCCTTCCAAGAAATATATAAATAACCCCAACCTCCTGGCACCTTGGCGGAGATCTGCATTGCGCCCTCTGTCATGACACCGGCTCTCTGTATAATCAAGATGGGAAAGAGCTCAGCGGAGTGAGGACCTCCCATTTCAGACCCTCGGTGCCAGGGACAACATCTACCAAACCAGCAGGATGGATGCGGTTTTTTTATTTAAAACACAGACAAACGCATACACAGAGGGAAAGAAACCCTGCAAAGCCAAATTTGCTGCTAAATCTATGTTTTGTGAGACTCAAGATCACCTTGAACCATCTTTGCTGTTTCCTTTCGTTTCTTCTTTGAAGTTGCAAGTTCTTCATAAGCCCTACAGAAGAAAAAAAAAAAGAAAAAAAACAAAGAAAGGAAAAAAAGGGAAAAAAGAAGGAAAGGGGAAAAAAGGAAATATATAAAGAAGCTATTTGTGATATGTATTTTTTAATACTGACATTTTAAAAGGTTGAAGTGTTATGGTGTCTTTTGCAAAGTTATGCCATTTCAACAAGATAACATGGCATTTTACCATTAAAGAAAAGACCCTCTTTTTCACTCTTACCTTTGAACAGTTTATCATTTTGCAATAATATCCTTCAGCTATGCAGCGCTCTGTTCTTTTTCAAATGGAGGACAACATCTCTTCTAATTGTGCTTATGATACCAATTAGCATTGGGGTTTTCTGCTTTTATTAAGAAACAGCATTTCTAAGAGCACCATGGCTGCCTAAATATTTTTTTCTCCTCTATGGGATTCAGGAAGAAATCGTAATTAATTCCTCTTTCAGTGAAAAAGCAAAGCTATTTTTAAATTGCATGCCTGATTGAATTAACAAAGTGTTAGACAATTAACAGTCTTCCTTTTTATTTTTATGTTCTTTAAAATGCAGATTCAGTTTAATACTGTTTTCCCCTTCATCCTTTTCATGTGTCCTAATTGTTAGCTAAGCAGTGTCAGGGCTGCGTGTTATCGGCCAAGGCAGGTGTCAGGTTTAATATTATTAAAGATGCAATTACTTCTTTCTCAAGCACAGCTTGTCAGTTCAGCTCATCAATGTACATATCAATACATTTTTAAACGAAAAAAAATATCTCTGTTTCCCATCCATAATTATCTCCCTGGTATCTTGCCCCGTGTTTTGGCCACGTCTCTCTCACCTCAGTACGCAGGAGCCCTGGGGACCGTAACGAGGTGTGACGGACCGAAGGAGCTGCGCAGCCAAATCCTCCAACTTGGAATCATAGCATCACTTAGGTTGGAAAAGACCCTTCGGATCATCCCAAAATACAGCCTGCGAGCCTCTGAGGACGCTCTCTTCTGTGTCATCTCCCAGGGATGCGGCTTTGAACGTGGGCACCCATGAAAGCTTGGGGGGAGAAACCAACAGCGAAGGAGCTGCCTGATCTGTTGACATTGCACCTGCGCCAAGTAAGGGCAGAAGGAAAGTTGTGAGGGAAAATGTTGGTTTATGGTGCCAACACCCATAAAGGAGACAAGAATGAAGGGCTGGGAGCTCGCGTGTTGCCAAGGAGGGCTCCCGGTATCCCGTCTGCACAGCCCAGGAGAGCAGCGCGGGGGAAACCCCCCAAGTTACCTGGAGCCAGGAGCTGAATTCCTCCTCCTGTGTCCTTGGAAGGCCTTCAAAACACCACCGGCCCTGAGAGCAACTTTCAGATTTGGGTTTTTCTCCAATCACGGTTGCAACTGACTGTCCCAGAGAATGCAATGGATGGATGTCTTAGTCACTAAAAATCTGATTCAAAGTTAATCAAAACTGTTCAATAAATATGGCTTGAATTCATAAATCATTTTAGCTGGCAAAGGTGAAAACACTGAAACAGGATTTTTTTTAGAAATTTCCTAAATTATATACTTGCAGATTTTCAAACTCATGCTTTCTTTTCATCACTGGCTAAATTTTATTTTGAAGGAAGGTTTAAGAATCAGACATTCCGTTTTGGCTTGAACAACGTGCTCCGTTTGACCCAAAGTGAAATACAGATGCGCACATCCCTGCAATTTGGCCACCATTCAAAAAATCAATTATTCTCAAAGCTTCCACTGTGCCCCTGGAGGGAAATTGTTCTCTGACCATGCCTGGTCAGATGAACCATGTCCTGAAGGATATGTAAGCCATGAACAGATAGCAGCTTAACAGATTGAGTTGTGGTTTATTCACACATCTTCTTCCAGCCTCAGCACACTAAAGGTATTTTCACTCTGACACTTTCCCATTAGACTACAGTAAGCTCTTCTGCAAGACGGGTGCCCAGAGAATCCACACCCTGTATTACCATCCTGACTTGCATCTTGCAGACTGGTCATTTCAGCGTGAGGATGATGCACGTTGCCAAGTCAGCTTCCATTTACCCTGGAACTTTGCAGATATTCTTTGCTGCGGGACCTAATCCGCAGCCAAAGAGCTTCCCAGCAAACCCAGCTGAGAGTTCTCCAGTTGAGAAAAATACATAAAATGCAGGGGGATATTTTACTGAAATCTAAATGTTTATGGGAAATATATATTCTCCTTCACTTTTCTCTCAGAATGTCGTGACTGAAAAGCATTTTCAGCAAAGGAAGCTTCAAAAATAACTGGCCAAACGTGAAAAAATAGCTAATGCCCCTTTCCTCCCCCAAATCTTTCCGCTTTCCACTGATGAAAACTAAAGCGCAAAAGCCTCCCCCAGCACGACGTTGCTTCAGCACGTGCCGTTCCCTTCACCCTGGGAATGCGGAGGCAGGTTTCGGCACCACAGCTGGAAATCAGCTCATCCGCTTGGCCGTGTTGCACATCAGTGGCTGCTTTTGGGCTGGAAGCAGAGTGGGAAGAGAGGGGCTTGGGTTTGGGATCATTACTTGGTTATTTCCTGGTACCCTTGATTAATGACAGAGGTTCCCTGCTCCGTAGGGTCACGCATGTCCTCGCATGGTCTCTCCACGCTCCTGCGAGCGTGCCGGTGGCCGCACAGGAGCTGGGTCGCTCCTGGAGAGACCACAGGATCCTCCTGCTGCCGGCTCGGCGGTGGATGGCTGGAGACTGACAACTAATGGTTAGTTTGCAAATAGCTGCATAAAAGATCAAAGGATAATGTGTGAGGGGTGGGGAGAGGAGAAGGAAGGAAGGGGAATGACGGGTAGTACTTAAAGAAAATTGGTTCCCATTTAATTTTTATTTAGTTTGATATTAATTCTCAACGATAGGGTTCTCAGTGCAGAATTTTGCCCAGCTTTCCTGCGGTACCTGGTGGGGGTGGTAGAAACTGGCTTTAATAAAGAGAGCGGCACATTCATCTCAAACTTAAATTCTCCAGGCTTCATTCTCTTCTCAACCCAGGACAAATCAGAAATAATTTCATTTCCATTAATACATTTCCCAGCCGAGTGAATCTGATGAAACAGCACGACCGTTCAAGTCCTGCATCCCCTGTTAAAGAGAAGACATTACGTGCGCCCCGGCATTGCAGAGAATAGGAAATATGAGATCATGAGATCAAAGTGATGGAGCTTTGTGTTTTAAGTTTTTGCTAGAGAGAATAAGGAAAAAAGAGAGAGAGCGACCCTTTTAATGAGAGCCTTTTAAAAACGGGGCAACTTGGGAAAATTTACCTTCATGCAAGTAGAAAGTCTGATCGGTTCTCATATTGTTACAGGCAGGAAGAGAAGAAAAGGGAAGGGCAGGCGGTCTCCAACAGGAGGTATCCATGGCTCCTCACGTGCTGCCTGGGATGTCAAAGCAGCTGTGTCTCCTCACAGCTTGGCCAGATCCTTCAATCCTGTCACCTACCGCCCCTTTCCCAGAGATGCTGCAGGAAAAGCTCCTACAGGTACCATGGTCCAGCCACCTCTGAGGAAGCCACATCTCACCACCTGCATCTGTGGATGGTAGTGGGGAGAGGGTGGGGAGTCTCCAGTAGAAAATGGGACTTCGGGGAGAGCATAGGTCATTTTGGGAAGACAGGGCAGGAGGAACAAGAAGTCCTGAGTCCGTGGGCTGGTAACGGAGACTCTGTGTGCAGGGATGGTGATGGAGAGGTCAGGAAAGGTGGGACCTGCTGCCTGGAGGTGTTCCAAGCTTCTGCACCAGAGGCAGAAACAAGAGCCTTGTGCAAGGAGGAACGTGGAGGAGGAGCCTCTGAGACGTTGAAAACATTCATTTCTGTGGGAGCTACCTGGCTAAATCCTTTCCTCACCTTTGAAAATCTCCACCCGTGAATTTTAGCTCTGAAATTTGCTGTCACGAGGCAGTTGTGTTACTGCTCCGCTATAAGAGCCTTTGCGTTATATTGGCAATAGCATTTGATTGTTGCACTTTGATATAACTGAATAGGTAATCAGACCACTCTTTATTTTAGCCTGAGGATATGCCTTTGATTTGTAGAGGCTGGCCATTTCTTATCTGAGTTTGAAAATGGGATTATTTAAATGTGTATTGATGTTTTTCATGTGGTCTAACTGTGCAGTTCAACATGGTAATTCAACTCATAGCTATACCAGATTGTTATCTAATCTGATAAGATATGAACAGCACAAAGCCGAGATGATGAAACAATCAGGATTGTTGACTCACTGGGGTCCTGCTAAATCCAGTCTGCTTTCATACTTAATTATCCTGTCAAGTTACTCGAATCTTAGCTCTTCCAGCACTGCAATGGCGAGAACGGTGGTAGTGACACCACTTGGTGAATACATAAGTTGATCAAAATAATTTCAGCAGATACAATGGCTATTTATGCCTCAACCGCAATATGAAAAGCTACTGATTCAAATACCCTAGACTGCAAAATTGGCCCTCTTAGCATTTCTAGGATCACTGAAGACCGTTATTAAAGGCCTCTGTAAGTTAATGTTTTGCTAACACGAGCTGCCGCCTGACTATCTCTTACCAGAGGGGAAAAAAAGACCAAGTAAAAATTCAGCCTTCCTAATTTTCTTCCTACGCTGGTCTTTTCCAGCTACCGAGACCTGACAACTTTGCTGGAAATCTACAGCCCATTCCTCCTGGTGCTGCTTATGTCCTATTTTACTCTTACTACGACTTCCACTTTAATTCAAAGATAATTAAGCTGTATTGATGAGATCTAAAAGATAAATTTTAAAGACTCCCCCCTCCACTTGCAAAAAGATCCTATTTTCAGTCTTTTTTCTTGATCATCTACGGGAATAATCACGAGAGTAACTGCTGTGTCGCCAGAGGTGATGGCAGAGGTCATGGTGTCCATAGCAGGTGAAAACAGGTGTTTCAGGTATTCAAGAAAACAAGCATTAAAGATCAAGCAGAAGTAGTGGAAATATTTAAATAGTCTGAATTGAAGTCACACTCCTGTAAGTTTTACAGGGATCTTTTTTTTTGCCGTTAATTCGAGGTCAGTATTTTGCTATCGGGCAGCATTTAGTTGTAGTGTCATCTGGGTATGAATGAGACCCATTGATGGTAATGTTTTAAATGGTCAGAGAAGGAAAAAAGGGGCCCATAAGTGTTCACAGAAATCCCAAAGATCAAAATATCACTGTGTCAAGCATCTTTTGCTGATTAACTCGCTGGCAGATTCACCTGTGGATGTATCTGGAAGAATCGTTAAGAGCTTTGGTACGGTATAGAGCAGCCAGTCAAGCATCCTTGTATTTAAAATCGACACTAAAAAATAACCAGATATTGCAAGATCCTGCTATCTGTGAGGCGTATTTTAAAGGGAAAAGCACTGCTTTCCTTAAAGGCGTTATCAGCTGTGAGACTGAGTGATTTAGATCAAAGCTGGTAACGTTCCTTTCAAGAGGCAGCACCGGGTAAAAATACCCGATTTTCAGAGCGCTGAGCTCCTCGCCATGGATCTCGGCACTGCCACACTTCTCAGCATCTAGACCGTGGAAGTTTCTGGCCACAAATGGTACGGGAGCCTCAATTCACTAGCCTTTCATGTTGGTCCGCTTGAAAATTGTAGCTATTATGTTTAAATTAATTATGTTATTTTCTGTCAAAATTGCAGAGTGCTGTGCGAGAGAGCCTTGCCCAGCCCCGGTACAACACGGGGTGACAGGAGGCCCTGCCCTGGTCTTTCAGAAAGGCTGTAATTAGCATGGAAAGGAAAGACCAACTGTTGTTTGAAAATGTTAATGCCAAAGGTCTCGTTTGAGCCAGTGTCTCCCGTAGAAACCCATGTCTCTCATATAAGCTGATGGAAAAAAATGTTACTTTTCTGCTCTGGCTTTTACCTCCCCCCCGTGGGAAACTGTGCCTTCCAGGGGCCCTTGGAGGTGGGTTTGAGCATGCCCTCCTGCTCAGCCCCCTCCCTAGCTCCTTCCAACGTAACAAGGACCTGTTGGAGCAAGTCCAGAGGGGAGCAAAAAGATGATGCCAGGGCTGGAGCCCCTCTGCTCCAGGCAGGTTGAGAGAGTTGGGGTTGTCCAGCCTGGAGAAGAGAAGGCTCCGGGGAGACCTTACAGCCCCTTCCAGTCCCTAAAGGGGCTCCAGAAAAGCTGGGGAAGGACTCTGGATCAGGGAGTGGAGCCACAGGACAAGGGGGAACGATTTTAAACAGAAAAGGGGGAGATTTAGATTAGATATTGGGAACAAATTCTTTACTCTGAGGGTGATGAGGCACTGGCCAAGGTTGCCCGGAGAAGCTCTGGCTGCCCCATCCCTGGAGGTTCAAGGCCAGGTTGGACGGGGCTTGGAGCAACCTGGTCTAGTGGGAGGTGTCGCTGCCCAGACCAGGGGGTTGGGACTGGATGAGCTTTAAGGTCCCTTCCAACCCAAACCATTTTGTGATTCTGTGGTTCTATGATCTGTACCATTTGTCCAGCTTTCCCAGTTCATTTCCATGCAGCCTCGATGCCAGGAGCCTTTCCCAACCCCTGCTGCTGACCATCTCTCTTCCGTCCCCTCCTCAGCGCCTCTTCGTCCTTCCACCAAGACACCCCACCAGTGAAGGATGTGGCTTAAAGCCAAGCCAATGGGAAAACCAGTGGGGACTGAGCAGTAGCTGCTCTTTAAAAAGTAAGATGATGGGGAAACTCCCTGCCTGGGCAGGTACTGAGGCTGTGTGCCACCCTCTGCTTGACTGTCACCTCTGATGGAACCCCAACCTGATGTTTGTCCATAAAGGTATAAACAGGCATTCAACACCACAGACAGACAGACAGACAGGCAGCAGAGCAGACAGATGTCGCGGTGGCAGAAAAGGGTGTTTTCTCTGAGAATTACAGCCTAAGAAACCCAGGTATGTGCATGTGCATGATAAGGTTTCTGAACTAGATGGACAAAGGTGTGTGAGAGGATGGGGTCAAAGAAATACTTTCCTCTGCTCGTCCATATTCTTTGCGTTTGAAAGCTGGGGGTTGTTCAGTGCAGGACCCAGGTCCTTCAATATTTTTTGATGTAGCAGAATGACACAAGCTCATACCCATGCAGCATCCATCCCTTACACCTTCCCGGCCTGCAGACAGGCACAGAGCATCACACCTGTGGGTCCACATTAGTGTTCGGGCCGACCAAACCTTGCTCATTTAGGAAAGCACTGAGTATTTATTTTCCTTTTTGTAAATATAAGCCCTCTCCTCATCAGATTCATCTTCCAACCCAAGAGCTCCTTTGCGTGGCTGCCGCCTCCCAGGGCTGCTGTCACATCCTCGCCATGCACGTGGACCTGGTGGTGACCCTCATTCCCGACCACACCTGGGCTTGCTGATGAGGTTCAGAATGCCTTAAAATAGGTTAATTTGTAGGAAAGTGACAGAAATAAATTGCTGGCACTTTTGTGTGCTGATAAGTTTAACCTTTTTTTTTCCCCCCGAGCAGCTAAATTGCCAATCATCCGGAAACACACTGGAGTTCACCCATTACATAAAGGAAGCTGTTAGTCTCATTTAAAACAATATTGACCTTTTTCCCGTCCTTTCCATTTTGACTAAATTACAGGGTACATTTTTTGAAATGTGGCTTTTGTCTGACTCTAACCAGGTGACCCTGATTTTTCCTCTTTTTTTTTTTTTTCTCACTTACAGCTTTCAAACTTTCCTTTCTACTTCTGACGCTGTTCTTAGTTTAACCACTGAGATTTTCAAGTCCAAAGATATTAGAAAAAGGGTTTGCATGATGCATATATTTTCCAGTTACAGAAATCTACACTTGGAAGTTAAGGAAAGCTTAGCTGGTGCACACCGAAATACAGGGCGTGGGGGTAGCACGGGGCATTTTGAAAATGACTGAGAAGTGTCTTTGCTCTTCCAAAGTCAGGTCGGTGAATGTGCATGAGCTTTCAGTTTTCCTCAAAGTTAATTTCAGATTACCAATATATTATCTTCTGGGAGCAAAAGTATTCATGCTAGCAAAGAATCAGGGTTTTAATCAGGGGTTTTTTCCTTGTTTTTATCTTTAAGTCAGGCTGTGAGAAGGTATGGCTCCATGTAAAGCCAACGTAACTCATTCTGAGAGATGTTTTTCCTGCACAGAAATATTTTTTAGTTTATTCAGGGCCCTGGGCTGAGCCTCCAATGTCAGCTTCTGAGGACATTACAATATAAGAGTGAAGCTTGTGTTGTTTTTCTTGTACCCCAGCCCTCTGATAGCAGCACGGCCTTACAGATATATTCTACTTACCTTTCTTTCGGTATTTCCTGAAGAAATACAAAGAGACAAAGCCTCCCTGCTCGGCTTCCTTCCTTCCCAGTTAGTGCCCGTTGGCATCAACAGTATTTCCGCAGACTGAGCTGAAGCCTCAGCTGGGGTAAATCCCTGTATCTCCATTGCAACAAATGATGGAGGCTCAGTTACATCAGCTGAGGATTTGAACCATCCTCCTGTACATTCATGATCTGCTTATGGCGTTTGTTTCTTGTATTAACTTCTCCTGGATAAAAGCTAAAAATATTCCCGTGTACATTCTGCTAGCTCTTGGCTCATACGGAAACGTGTCTTCTAATGCCAAACTTAAATTAATACAAGCATTTTTTTAAGTTCAGACGTATGTTGGTTCTTTATATTATTTTTTTCTAAATCACTGAAGTGTGGGTTTTTTCCCCAGCCAGTCCTATTTTAGTAGTTCCAGTGCTTTTTGCAGGAATTCAGAGATGCAGAAAGATTTAGGATTCCCTGATAAGGGTAGCATTGGTATTTCCATTAAAATTAGGAGATATAGCCCCCTTCTGTGGAGCATTTATCCCACAGGTCTAATGCCACAATACTGAGAGCTCAAAGAGAACATGGTATCTTCCAGCTTTAACCCCACCTCTTCAATATTTGATTAATCTGAATCAGTGGCATTGAAAATGGTTTGAAATGTTTAATCTTGTTCTCTAGAAAGAGATATTCAGAAGCTAGAGTGCCTTTCGAATCAAACTGCCAACAGAGAAAATCATCTCTTCGAATTGCTCACTGGTACAACGTCCAGTCTGTCGGTGAAAATATTTGGGTTGCATCGCTGGGGTTTGATTGACTCTCCCGCCAACACCAAAACTTTAATAAGCTGTGAAGGGACAAATTATTCCAACCACCGTCTCTATGTTTTGTGACCAGGCTTTGGGAAGAGGGTGAAACGCTCGCACTTGATTGCAGGTGCGACTGTGTCGCTGCGGCAGCTACGTGGGCTGCAGGCAAACAAGTCGCCGGGTTAACTAGCGCCTGCTCCCGCGCCGTGTCTGGCCTCTGCTCCTCCTCCTCCCTCTCCTCCCGGGAGAGAAGCGGCCCCAGCCCTCCTCCTTCCTCCGTGGGGCATCACATTCTCCCTTTGGGCTGGCAGAGCTGCAGAGATGCTGCCTTACCAAAGGTTTCGGGGTTTGCATTTCGTTCTGGTGATGCTGGTAGAGCAATTTCTTACCTTGTGGCTCTACTTTAGAGCACAGGATCTGAACGTCCCTTATAAGCAATGACATGCACAGTGGACTTGGACAGTGACAGGAATAAAATAATCCTGCCTGCTGTATACAGCCTTTAGATTTTCTGGTTTTGCTCAGCCTTAGTATGTGCCTGCCTGTAAAATTGCCCCGCACAATTATTCAATCTCATGACAACTATTCAGTTTGCAAAGCAAAAATAATCCTGTGATTACCCTGTAATTAGCTGATAGTTACTAATCAATTACATCTGCAGAGTTTGCCTTCCATCGAGGAGGTGCTTTGCGGTGCAGTGCCTGCCCCGAGCAGCTCACAGGCGCCCGGCTTCCCTTTGCTCCATGGCTGAGCAGTCGCCGGGGCTGGAGGAAGAAATCCGGGACCAAACTCCTCGTCCGGGCTGGCTGGCAGGAGTCGGGCGTCTCACCTACCAGGTCCGGTGTCAGCAGGGTCTGGGGAGGACATGTGTAATCTCATTAGGGGGGATTAACGCTAAACAGGTTGGCTGCAAAACAGTGGTTGAACAGGGCTCAAGTGAAGGAAGCAAACGCATTCCCAGAACATTTGGATATTCCTGTTGTCACTTGGCTTCTCAAGTGAAGCCCCCGGCCAGGGCTGCTTCATTCCCTGGGGTGGTTTGACACCCCTGCGATAGAAGTAAGCACAAAGTAATGTGTATTCTTCAGGTATTTATTTAACTTGACATTCCTCCTGTCCTGTCCACACACAGGCAAAAAGCACATTTTAGTACGTAGCTCGGCGGTGCGGGTTTGCTCTTCTGGCGTGAGCTGGGTTGATCTTCCCCATTTAGTAAGAGTCTCCACGTCCGGAATATTTGCAACTGGTGAGAAAACGAGATTAGCAAATGCCCTTGAATAAAAACAAAAATCGGGTAGAGTCCCTAATCTCCGGACGCACACTCACCAAACTCTCCCAGAGCATCCTTGGCTTGAACATTCCTTCGGCACGTGGAGGAAGGGAGGATTTTGCAATGTTAGGAACAGTGCTGGGAAAAGTGAAGGGAGAAGCGAAGCTACCGGCAGGTTTGAAGAACAGTTTGATAAATATTTCTGCTGTGAAAGAAGGAAATAAGACATGACAAGAATAGAGATGTGTCCGTGAGAAGTTAAGTAGGAGTTTGAAGGGAAGGCTGAAAAGCTTGAACATGATGCTGCAGGGGAGAAGCTTATTTTTGAGAGACATGGGGGAAAAGGGTGAAAATATGACAGAAGAGGGAGAGGGACAAACCCTGAGGTTACAAATCAGGCAGAGCCGTGCTCGAGGGAGCAAGCCGGGGGAGGCTTGGGGCCCTTTGGGCAGAAAAATGTGTAGTCGGGTGCAAAAACATGTCACCTGCCCAGCCAGTCATGAAGCCTGGCAGGACGGAGCTGTGGTCCCACGGCTCTCATCCCAGTTGGCTGCTTCCAGCGTGGCTCTGCCAGTGCTGGACCATTGTCCAGCCGGGAAGAGCCTGTCCTCTGGGGAGCAGGGCTGGATGGACGCACCCGGGCCGCTGGCACCTGCACGGAACGGGGGAAATTCATCCTCCTCACCGGTGCCTTTCCCTTTCCCTTTCTATCACCCGCACCTCCTATTAAGAAAGATCCCGATGACACCATTAAAATGTCTCGTGTCGATGGAAAATTCATCGTTCGCTAAAAGCTAATCAAAGCGCGGGTAAACACAATGGCCCCCTTTCCCCCCAGCCCGGCGTTTCATTTCCACGAGAGCTGGAGCCCTGGCCCCGGCGCGCTGCCACGCAGCCGTCAGGCATTGATTGTGCTATTCAGCGGGACGGCTCAATAATTACAGCCCCGGATCTCCAAACCACACCAAAGAGCAGGCTTACCACTGCTAGCCTTTGTTACTAATTGTCCTTCAGGATACTTGAGATGAATTACCGTGGCTTACATTTTCCTGTTTTTCCTTTCTCTTCTATTGGGTTAAAAAAAAAGAGAGAAATCTTTCCACTTAGCGGTGCCGGACGGATGAGACAAGTGTAGCGTTACTGTTGACAGCACTTCATAAGAAAACCCTCTGACTGCAAACTGTCTCATTGATATGTTCAGCTTGACACGTCGGATTGATTTTTGATTGTTTTACAAAGCTCGCTTGTGCATGTTTTCATTATCAAGGCTGGGCAGTTTTCATACTAACACTTACCAAATGTTAGAGCTTTTAATATAATTTGATATCATCTGTACTGCATCTAATTGTAACAAGTAATCCAACAAATTAAGCCTCTTTCAGCAAAGCTCTCCAAAATGGATTGCACTTCTGATTATTCTTGTAGTTTGTTTTGTTTGGGAACGCTTGAAACAGTAGCAAAATTATTTTAGTTCTAACTTTTTAATCCTGCTAGTTGCGAAGGCAGAATTAGGGCTGACAGTTTTATATTCAAGACAGGCAAATGCGATCGGTGCCGAATCCATGCTTCTCCCCAGCAGATTCCTTGGGATCTGGATCGGCTTCCAGGCAAACCATGCCGGGCTACGGTTTGGGAGGCGATGGCAGGCTCAAGGAAAGGACACTGTCAAACATTCCCTGCACACGTGGACCGTTTGGATCGATGCTTGTCCTTCATTTATTCAATCTGCTGTCCCCAGCCATCCCTGCAGCCACCCCCATGATCCCGTTCCCCGTGCCCAGCCTCCAGGCTCTGACCCACCATTTCCCTTGCTCTTTTTCCGAGGATGCTGGCTCATCGTCAGCCTCTCTGATCCTCCAGAAACCCCAGGCGTGGTGGAGCTTGGTCTTTCCCGTGCAACTGTTGTGCTCCTGCTGGTGACCCCAAAGAGAGTTTTTGCACAGCAGTGGCCTGGAGCCAATACGAACTCCCCCAGAAATTTAGGAGGAACTTTCCTTCCTCCTAAGATAGATTGAAGACACGGGTTACGGTTGAGTAATGTGGCTGCTGGGGGTAGCTGGCCCACATAGAGAATCCTGTTTAGCAGTTATCCCTCGGGAAAAACACTGCCAGCACTGCCTTTGCCTTTTTATATATGTAAAAAGGAGGAATGAAACCATCTAAGCTGGATTTGAGAAGGTGGAGGCCCACAGTCCGTATGCAAAACTGCAACTGGTTTTGCTCCCGCGTTGGCTTTACTGGTGTCCGCAGCTGGCGGGATCACCCGCTCGGAGCCGAGCAGCGCGCAGCCACCGGGCGCCCTGTATTGCACAAGGCTGTCCTTTTTTTTTTTCTCCAGTCACAGGAGGAAAAAAAATTCATTTCCCACCGCTTTTCCCCCCATTTTTCCCCAATAAATTAAAATTTAATATTCCTTGATGCCACATGTCATTTTTCTGAGCCTGAGATACGATTACCCCAGTTTCCATCAGCTGGGGCAGGGGCTGGGAATTTCCACTCGTGAAAAAATGCCCTTCTTGGTTTTCTTTTTTATAAAAAAACGTGGCTTTAAATAGTGTGTAAGCACTCTCCTGCAACTGCGCGCTCTCTTCATAACCCTTCCACTCGAACAAAGTGATTGTCTGAACTGAAATCGCTTCACTGAGATGATTAAATTAGTTCCTACATGCCAGAGATGTACAGAGGTCTTGACATTTATATTTGGGTACTAGAGTCTGACATTCAAATGTATTCGTGTTTGAAAACAGCGTAATTTAAAAAGTAGCATAAAAATCCATTGATATAATAGCGAGAGAGGGCGATGCTTTAATTTGTTTGGGGCCGTGCAAAATGCTCATTTCCAGGGGCTGCCGCAAGGGCAGCCCTGCACTGGTTGGGCTGGGCGAGACCAGCTCTCCCCATCATCCCCCAGTCCCGCCAGCACCCCGTGTACTGGGGTGAAACGCTAAACCCACCGAAACCAGGGGAAAAATCACCCCCAGTCTGCGCGGGGCTGAGACAGCCCCAATCGCAATAGGTTTATTTTGATATGATATAATCCCCCATTTCTTCCCGCAGCTCGGAGCACACCTGCGGCTGGGCTGTCAAACCCGCCGCCACACACGGGCTAAATCTCCAAAAAGGCGAAACAAACCGTTAACGACGTTCTCGGTCACCCCGGCGAGTGACAAGCGACGCCGCATAGGCAGGCAGCTCATTGCAAATTCACCCCGCACCCCTATAAAGAGAACCTGACCCGACGTTAAGTTCTGTATTATGCAATGAGAAAGCTGTAGGCTGTTGGTTGCCATTATTTACAAACAAAAATTGTATGGTCTTTTAAGTTATTTTTGGCCCAGCGATACGCTTATTTAACATGTATATTAAAAACCTCTATAAGAATCCAAATCCCATTGTTTTATCACGGCTTGGATGCCCCAGCAGACAGTGTCTTTTGCCTAGAAATAGGATTTTTAACTTGAACGCAGAGCAGCGTTGCCACTTTTCGATGTTACTTTGAATGAGTGAATGCAAATGACATTAATTCGATTTGCAGAAGGGGTTTCATTCATGAGGTGACATTAGTATCTGGCACCTAAAGGAAACATTCTTCACCAACTAAAATAAAGAAAGTCTGATCCATTCCTGAGAGCAAATTCCCCACCACACCAGCAGCGAAGCAGCCCGGGAGTTTCATTCTTTTGCATCAGAACAGGACTCTGGTGGGATATTTATATTTTTCCCAGGATGTCCCTCAAATGTGGGGGGGGAAAAAAGAACTGTAAAGACCTAGGCTGAGGCACGCCAGCACGCACGACCCAGCGGAAAGGAAGAAAGAGGGTGTGATAAACGTGCGTGCCCACATTTTGCTGGCGTGTGTCTGCACATATTTATTATTCTCATCTGCAATATTGATGACCGAGGACCGATCTCACTGCACATGCGTCTTTCTCGCCGCATCCCTTTTCCGTGACTCGCGCAGCTGAAAAGCGCTTGGATATTTTTGTCGCTGTTCTGTTTTTAAGCAGTGAGCAAAATGCCCTGATGTTAATGCCGATTTTGTTTTCCCAGGTGGAAAAAAAAAAAAAAAAAAANNAAAAAAGGCAAAAAAAAAAAAAAGCAACGAAACAAATCAAAACAGCAAAGAGAGGAAGCGGGGCAGGCCACTGCGATCACTAGCGAGCAGGGCTGGGAGACGTTGTTTCGGCAGTTGGGAGCAGGTCAGTAGAGGGGAAGGGATTGCGAGTGCTAAATACCAGGATTTTATTATGCAGGGGAGCCCTCGTGTTAAAGGGGCAGGATAAAACCGCATTCAGGATCAAGATCAGCCTTCAAAATTGTGAAAATTACTCACGTGGCTAGGACGACCAGTATCTCTTTTTTTTGGAAAAAACAACTCTTAATTAATTGGGAAAAAATTGGCACAGGAATAAGTGAGAATATACATATGTATACATGGGTGTGTGTACATATACATAATACACTTATTATGCACGTGCGGGAGTGTGTACGTATGATAAGAATAATGAGCTATAACAAAAATGAGGGGACAATTATTCTGATCTTTTGTAACCCATCTCGGCGGCGCAAATTATCATTTTGAGCAGTCTGAAAACAGAAAACTAAGCATAATAGACTATAGGGAGGCATATTTAAAAAATAAATTAAGGAATAAAATGCATAGAGACAGAATGCCATGTTTTGTTATGTCATTCCCTGCCTGCCTTTCTTCAGGAGAGAGATTTCAAATTAAATTCAAAGACTCTACTTTTAAATAAACAATGAAAATTGAAAATAGGTCTCCTTGTTAAAATATATATCTCTCTTTCCTCTCTATTTTTCTTTTTAAAGCAATGCAGCAGTGTGCAACTGTACAAAAAAAAAAAAAAAAAAAANAAAAAAAAAAAAAAAAAAAAGGAGGGCATTAGGTATTAGGATTCCAAACGGAATAGTACATCTTTAATGATACATATGATAATTAAAGAATACAATAAACACAATTAGCATATGTTTTAAACAGTTTATTAGTGAAGCTTACCATAAAATCAGAATATATAGAGCTCCAGGGTTTGTTGGGATAACAGCTTCTAATCCTTAGAGTCATAAAATCCCTGGCTTGGAAGAAATGGGCATCTTTAAAATGATTGAATCAGCAGGCCTCGAGTGAAAACACACAAATTAGCAAACCCCAGCAGTTGGGCACCGCGCGATGCTGCAGCGCGCGGAGGTGAAGTCATCGCTGACACTGCCCCGGCAGCTCTGATGGAGCACAGCCACAGCGGGGATGTGATGCTGCTGTGGACATCTGAGGAGATAATTACTTTAACTCCTTCCAGACCAGGGATAACCCAAAAAATAAAATAATAATTACAAAAATTCAAAAAAAAATAAAAAATGAAGTCACCTTTATTTTGCAAATAGGATGAGGAGAAACGAATGTCTGAATAAGCGATGGGTATAAAGGAGATCAGGGACTCCAAAAGAGCAGGGGGGCTGCTCGGCTCGCTCTGGCCCTCCATCCCTCCGGCGCCCCGGCGGCGTTCCCGAGGGCACCCGCAGGTGGGTGGCCTCCACCCAGGGCTGTGTGGCCACGCTGGACCCCAGGGGACTCACCGCAGGAATTACCGGGGGTTTAAACGTTGAATAATCTCGTTAACCTGTCCCGACAGGGCTCTGACAGCGCGCTCGCGCAGCCGACAAATAATTCTCTTGGCAGTGGCCCTTAGAATTCCTTCCTCTCGCCCCTCTTCCCAACATCCATATTCTGCCTTTATCTCTCCGTTTCTTTCCATCTGACTTCAGGGTGGTGTGAGCAGTTGGGATGGTTTTTTCTGCTAACGATTAACGTATCAGCTCTACATTCATCTCCCTACCACAGAGATAATTTCTTCCCTCTTTTTTCATTTGTTTGTTTGTTTGGGGAGGGCGAGGATGGGTTTAATCCTGCAGTTCAGGTATTTTAGGTTTCTTAAGAGCAGCAGGGAAGGCTTCGCATGAGAGTCGGTGTGGGCTGAAGGGAACGAAGCTCTGCTGAGTTTTTTTGAAGGGAAGGGGCAAATTGTCAACTTTATAATGAATCCTCATCAGACGTGATGACTTCCCAGCTCCGCGGCAAGGGAGAAGAATAGCAGTCAAGCGATGTTTGAACACATTCTTATGGGGAAATTGGAGTGTTTGGATCCTGAAATTAGATCTGAAGACAGCCAAACATCTCCATAAAAATGGGAGCTTCACTCAAATGAAGGCATTTCAAGTTTGCTCAGCTCCCGGTCTGATCCGAACAAATTCAGTCACAGCTCAGCACAGAGCGAGCGTTTTGCTCTCCCTGCTGCATGGCAGAACTGGCGGGCACGACAGAGGCTGCCTGCTAATTTGGGTGGTCGGGAACAAATTCTTCTGAGTCATCTGAAACATGCAAGGAATACTGAAAACATACGGCATGTGTGCAGGCATAGAGACACACCGTTGCTTTACATTCATCCCATAGCTTGGAATTTGTGCTGGTACTCTTTTCCTTAACTTCTGCCTGAGACCGCCAGTCCAGGAGATGGATGCTCTGTGTAGCAGCGATGCAAATGCCCAGCCTATGCCACGTTTTGCCCCAAAGATATGTGTCTGGTTTTGCCCCCTATTAGTCTAAACACAAAAAAATGGAGCTGGAGGAGAAATGAAGGTCCAAAAAGATGAAGTGACTTCCCCAAGGTCAAACAGCAGGACAGTGGCAAAGGCAGGAATATAAACATGAATTATATTGTCACTCTGCTAGAGGAAACGGTCGAAATGCAGCTCTTTTTTATTTTTTTCCCTGTAGTTTAGACTCAGCTTGACGTATTTGACCTCTATTCAGCTGGCCAAGGTCCAGGGAAAGAAATATGAAAAATAGGATTCTCTGTCTACGCCGGGGCAAGGCACGAAGGTGAACTGAGGTGTGTCATGGGTTCACGCAGCAGCGTTGCCTGGTTTAAGCAAGCCCAGGGGTGAGTCAGGGCCTGGGCAACTGGTCCTTCTGTTGATGTCATTGGTGTTGAGTTGCGTTCGAAAGGACAAAGAAATTTGGCCCAGCAGCCTGGGAGGAGGGGAGGGAATGTAACTGCACCCATTTTTTATTGTAATGTTTCCCTATTGACATTCCCGCGCTGATTCATAGCCGGCGGCGCTCGCCAGACGCCGGTGTCAGCACAGCGCGAGGAGGTTTGATGGCGAGCCCTGAATTTTAGCTCCGTCTCCAGTTTTTAGCAGAGGAATTCAGCATCTAGTGGAGCATTCACAGCCAACTGACAAGGAAGCGCAGAGCAAAAGCAGCTCGGGGTTCTGCTTCGGGTGGTCATTTCAGCCCGGAAAACCCTCACCCAGGGCTTGGCCTTGCCTGGAGGAAGGTTCTTGCTAGACCTTCATCCCCGCCTTGGCTTTACACGCTCCTCATGGGGAAGAGTTTATCATCTGGAGGTGTCACATCATATGCAGCCCTCAAATTATGGCTTATAAAGCCTACTGGGACACAAGTGTTGAAGAATAATATACGTGCCAGCCGTAGCTCAACTGGAGGTGGCTGCGCTGGAGGACACCGGTGGCTGCTCCCTTGTGCCGGTTGCCCGCCCATGTGCCCTGCGAGGGGTAAAGGGCCACTAGGGCAGAGCTGCCATACCTGGGAGCACAACATCCTCCCGAAAAGCGCACTTACAGCAGGAAGAATGAATCTGGATCAAAATCAGAAACCAAATTTAGTGTCAGCTACCCCTCTCCGCTCTTGCCACGGTTTTTTGCAAACCTGAGATTTTAAAGAAAACGTCTTAAATAACAACGTGCTCACTGTTCTCTCTTTCATTCAGGTGTAAGGATTAGCGCATTTTATTTTTTTTTTAGCCAACCAAACATGTGGCACAAGCATTTTTGCGTTTTGAATATAAGGTCAATTTAGCATCTGCAGAATATTGTCCTGTTCACTCTCTATTAGCATTTTATATTTATTCGTGAGAAACTCAGAAACTGCGGATACCTAATGCAGATAAAAACTAATTCTGCACTGAATATTTGACTAAGACATTGACTTTAAACTGTTAGTTATTTTTATAGGTATTCTAAAAATAATACCATAAGGTTTATTACCTAACCCGTATCACACTTAATTTGACATTTTAATGTTGAGGGCTCATACATGTGTTAAAACAGTGAGCAAATATGCAGAGAAAATTTTTGAAGACTTCTTTAAAATAAAAATGAAAAAATCAGAAAATTATTACGTGCCCCAACTACATTACAAATCAAAAAATTGACAGTGGCGGGTAGCCTGTACACCGACATTTATTAGCTCAGTTCCTCTGCACAGACTTTTAGGATGCTCTATCACGGATTAATGTCTCTCAGGAAAGAATGTGCTATAAAAAAATAAGGAATGCAGCTGATAAAATTAATGAAACAAATCATTGTTGAAAAGCATTTGGTGAGGTGTGAATTTGAAAGCTAGTTTCCTAATACAATATTTGTAAAATAAACAGAAATTAATATCCATTAATATTAACATAATTATCTTAACTGAGAATGTTGAACTGTTGCCTGTTTTGTTCTTTTCAACTGCAGCGTCTCACTACAACTGTTTTTGTAGCTGGGGAATAATCTGCTTGTGTACGCTGTAACGACACAAGAAATAAAACGTAATAAAAGGAATAAAATCTGAATTCCCATCTCAGCAGAGTAATTCCACAATCCATATATATTTTTTTGGTGGCTTTCCTATAAGATGAATACTTCTGCGTGGCTTTATTTCCTAGGCCCATTTTCACTGCCACCTTGAGTTGGGCTCACATCAGAAACTCATTCTGCTTAATAAAAAAAACCTTTCCCCACATCTTAAAATTACCCTGAGTGATCCTAAATTTCCTAAAGCCTGGGAAAGTGATGTGAGTGGGTACAAGCACACGCCACCCCCTTTGCCCTCCGGAGCGGTGGCTTCCCCATGGGACATCCCCTTCTCTCCACCTTTCCCACCAAGGAGGATGGTTTCCCAGGTGAGCATCCCAGCTTTTCCATGCACCTCAGAAGCAAACTTCAAATCTTCACAGCTCTGTGCATAGCTGCCTTTTGGACCTGCTAAAATGTGAAAAATGTGACATTTTCCTTGAGAAATGGCTTATTTTTAGTTCTGCAGATACCGCAGTAGCTCGCGAGTGAAACCAGGCACTATGTGGACTGAAGTAAAAATACCGATACCTCGCAAAGTTAAACCACTGACGGAAAAAAGGGAATCTGGTCATTTAATTGCCAAAGCAGCGTGACACACGTTCACATCCTGATAGGTCGTTAGGTTGCAACCTGCTGAGTCCAAACAGTATGGTGCCAGATAGAGCCGACGGGCGAAGGGACCAGGTGTCCCGGGCAGGGACAGGACAAGCCCAATCCACCCCTTTCAGTTTCAGATCTCTCGGTGGTAAAATCAGGGAGCCACCAGTTTTACGGCGAGGCAGCCTCAGCAGGCAGGGTGGGAGAGGTTTGGCTTTGGTTCAATAAGATTTCAGCTCTAATTTGCAGTCTGTGAGGTCCCACTTTGGCGTGTTCACGCCGGCCCACCCAAAGCGGGTCGCGCATGTCTTAGGTGGGATCTTCTTGAAGCCAGATGAAACGCTCAAGAGTTTCTCAGCAAATATCTCCTTTTCTAAACCCTTCCTGGTCCATCTCACGCAGACAGGAGTTAGTGTCTGTCCACCACATCGCCACTAACGCTTGTGTGAAGCGTCCGTCAGGTCCGATCTGGAGATCCTGGAGTTGTGGCAATAACTGACTCCTCAACTCATTGGCTCAGCAACCTCATTAATTTGGCCTTAATCAAAATATTTCATCTGACCTGAAAGAAAACAAATAATATTTTACCTAGACATTTCTTAGTCACCTCTATTATTACTCTCAAGATTTTCAATGTTGTTTTGAGGGAGAAAAAGCTCTGAAACATTTTGTTTTGAAAGTGTGGAAGTGAAACTTTTTTTAGCCTCTTTTCCAGCCTGCCACGTTGCCATATTTACCGCGGCGCTAACAGTTGTCAGAGATTATCTGGCTGAGTCACAGCTTTTATGGGCTCCACTCCGGTACTAGAGACGCGAAGCAGCTCCTCTGCAACCCAAGGTTTATGTTGGCATAAGCGAGATCAGAATTCGCCCTTCTGTTTACCATTTAGCTGAATCACCCCATCACAGACCAACTGTCATCTGTCACTCCATACTTTTAATGGTACATTGCACTGATGTTGTCTATTTTTTCCCCTTCCTAGCAGCCCTGTCACTCTGGTATGTGCTAATCTCTTCTTCCAGGCTTCTGTTGGATCTCTTAATGATGCCGCCACTGCAATTTAGGGTGGGGTTTTTTCCCAAAAAAAAAAAAAGGCAAGAGAGACTTTGGGGAGCTCGAGGCAGAATCAGATTTGCCCTGTAACTCAGACTGCAGACTAAACGGACCTCGGTCTTTTGGGAAGCGCTTCCCAAGACGTGTTTGTCCCAGGCACGGCTGTGGCTGGGGAGCGGAGGAGGTACCCTTCCCACCCTCAGAACGGGGCTGCGTCTCTCCGACTAAGCGTGTTGCGGAGAATTAATTAATTTTAAAAGTACGTTCTGTTTTTCACGCTAGGGCCTCTCTATTCCTCTGGCCAGTGGACCAGAAATCTTTGCCCCCTGCTTGGCTTCCTTGGGACCCCGGTGGCGAGAGCGCCTTGATGCTTATGAACCCGTGTGGTGACAAAGGACGTGCGTGGCCCCGGCAAGTGCCTTTGCACAACGTCTAGCGCCTGGTTGGCATCTCCAGATGGGAAGGTGCTTTCCTACCATCCACAAGACGAGTCACCTACTCTTTTTGTATTGCAGTGAAGAAAATGGGGCGAGCGGTGCCGTGCAAAAGGCAATTCAGCTGGGGGAGGAACTGCCCACCCAGGGCAATATCAAATATTTCAGCTGTTGAATCTCATTTCCGGCCCTCACGGGGGTGTGGGTGCGTGTGGGTGTAGGAGGGAATTTAAGCTACAACAATCTTCAATGAGTTTTTCTACCCGTTTTCCATTTATATAGTTAGATGGTTCGTCTAAGAATTTTAGGGGGGTTTTTTTTTCATTTTTGCAAACCTCTACGAACAATTCTGAAGTTGGTCCGTGGTCTTTCCAAAATTACCCATATGCATGTGAAACAAGCATTAACACCAAGCGGTGAATTTAGTGTGAACTATCACTTAGCTACTGCGGGCAGCGCCTGTATTAACCTATTTTGAGGGGGGGCCCCACACGTTTTTGTGTTAGCAAAGGCTTTTTTCCCTGCAAAATACAAGTTAACGCATGCACCATTTCGATGAGTCCAAGTTCAGGATAAAAACTGTTCCGCTGCTCCAATCGCTATAGGGATGCGACATATAGTATACATAACTGGTAGAGGTCCATCTGGTAAGAGAAATAGTACTGTGTCATTGCATAATGTGTGTCTGGGTGTGCGTGCATTCCTCTGCACTCCTTCTTTGTCATGATCCCACAGTTTAATTTAAATATGTGTTTCACTTCTCTCCATATTTCAGCTTTATTACAGAGTAGGAATATCAGGAAGCTTTTTGTTCACTTCATACATCTCTTCCAGCAAAGCCAGACATCAGAACCCAGCACCGACTCCAGAGTGATTATTGTTACACATGATCTATGGAGCAGATAAATTACAGCTTGATTTTTATAAGGTATGTTGAGCCTGCAGGCTTCGGCGGAAACAAAAACAAAACAAAACACAAAACCTTGGTTTAACTAGTAATTTGAGGAAATATGACAAACCTGACATGGAAGTCACAGAGCAAATAAATATGCACATCCATCATTTTGTAAAATAATGCCTTCGCTAGAGAGACCTCTGCTTGCTGCAGTCTGCAGTGTAAAATTTCTTTGTGGTTTACTAGTCTCAGATCCTGCTACATGAAGAACCGAGTTAGTTATAGTTGAAAGAAACAATCGCATGTGTAAGACAACCAGTGTCGTACAGTAAAATAGTGCAAATATCAATCTATGTGAATCAAGACTAAGTTGATTTTAGGACATATTGTAATATTCCTAGAATGTTTAGATATGATTTTTCTTCGTGGTATGATTGCTAAAATACCGATCAGAGAGTCTTTTCCTTTATTGTAAAATAATCTAGTTCCTAGAAATAAAATCACCTGATGGTTATTGCAGATATAAAATCCTACTTCACTCAAAATACAACAAAAGGTAGTTTCAGAGTCACCTTCTGAGCACAATAGTTCTGCTGGTGCGCTGGAAAAAAATGACATGAAATTCTCGCTTCCAGAATCGGCTTTTGGTACCTACTATTTTTTTTGCAGCTTGCCAATATTTGGAAGGTTTTGTGTAATGTTGAGGAACGCCGTTGGTGCCCATTGTGTGAGACCTGCCTCGCCAACGGCCCTGTCCCTGCAGAGTCAGGGAACTGCAGGTGTCACTGAGCTGATGTCCACCACCCAGCAGAGCGTCCCTGCTCAGAGAGGAGGCTGCAGGTGAGGGTGTCGCCTTTGACGTTGGGAGGAGGCTTTTACTCAGAGTTCAAGGCTTAAATCTAACAATTTATGTCCAATTCCCTCTGCGTGAAGCACAAAACAGAACCAAATGCTCCACTCCTGAAGAAGTGTCTCCATCAAAGCCACGACGCCTTTCATGCTCCATTCCTGATCCGATGAGTCCTTAGGTTTTTCTCCATTTCCAGGGATGCTTCTTGAATGGACAGGATGGAGAGGAGCCAGATCACCACCTCACATACACGTGCGCACATCCAAAATACCTGCCAGCCTGGAGAAGAAGACACTGCCACGTGCAGGGATGTGAGTCTGGGTCCTCCCAGGCAGTGGCAGGACCAGGATCTCCAGCACCCTGTGCCTGGTCTCCACCACGTTCAGTGAAATCCAGCAGATGATGCCTGGAAGAGCGAGGAAGAGCCTCTGTGTGCAAGTTCCTAATGGGGCAGAAGAGCAAATCACAAATTGAGTGGCTCAGCCATGTCAAAACTGCCATAACTCTGAGGATACACAGGATTATTGCTGTCAGTATCGGAGAGCTCTGACATCCAAAGTTGGAGTGCGAAGAAGTAAAGGATTTCAGATGAATAGGTTGGGAAGTAGGGCTGAAGTCCCCTTTGAGGTGTCAGCCTCTTTTAGTAGACATGATCCCCATAGCCTGGCTGGGAGGTCTGCAGAAACTGTCTAAATTGGACTGAGAGCCTCATATCTTCTACTCTTGACCACAAGACCATCCTACATATATAGCAAAGGTGGTGGTCAGAAAAACAAGTCTGTGTTTGACCTCTACAGCAGCTGGTTTGGTCTGATCTTGTAGTTTTTGGTCAATATGTATGATCCTATGTCATCCTGCAGTTCTTGGTCAGGAAAACCTTACTCGAGCCACTTGGAGCACAGTCTGTGTGAAGAGTCCATCATCTATTCCACTGTGTCTTCCAAGCCGCATCTTGCAATTTAAAAACCAAATGCACGTTCACTTCTCTTAGCATTGCAAAACCAAAAGAACTGTTTTGTGCCTCATCCATAAAATTGCCAGCTGAAAATTTTCATTCTGGAATCATTACTCCAGGTGTTTGTCAAGGAAGATGTACAAAGCAGACAGAACATGTTTAGCATTTCACATACGAGGTTGAGCTGCGAGAGTGACAGGTTGAAAAATCTTGTTTGGACTCATACACTGAAACCGTTTAATATAGAAGTCACTGGTGGACTATAAATATGGAAAATCAATGTGCCATATTTTTATAGAATCCCCATTCTGCATGTCTTTTAAACATATTAGTACTTCTGGGAAACTGTAGAATCTAAACTCACCAATTTTTGCTTTGAACATCTACAGTTCTTCAGTGGATGAACCCTCAGAAGCCCCAAACATCTGCACAATATGCAGTTCATTTGAATGTGCACTTATATTAACTGACCCCACAAAAGCCAACTGTGTTCATTTAGGCTAGGAATTGCCCAATTTGCTCACATAATCTCAGCAATTACATGTTCATCTTGTTTAAATATCAGACCTATGGTGTCATTTACGTAGTATCTGATCTTTCTACTTAACCTCAAAGATATTAATCTTTATTAAAGGGGGCGAGAGGCAAAGAGGGGGAAGAGATGCTGGTGACAGATATTCTGACAGCTAGGAAAAGTCATTTATAAAGTGAACATCAGTAAACATTAGGGGTGACATATTGATATCAGCAGCGAGTGAACGGATGGCCAAGCTAGGATGAGGTATTACACCTTAAATCGTGGCAACCATTTTTTTTTCCCAAGGTTGATCTTTTATATTTTTAAAGAGAAATTTACTATTATGCCTCCTGTTTCCTCTATGGTAAAATGCCAGAAATTTGACCGAGATTTACTTAAAGTGACAGCAATGCCCCATTTTGTCCAAGAAAGATGATTACTAAATGTCAAGTCTATCTACTCTCATGTGGATCACTTATTTGACATGTTCATGTCTAAGCTCCATACTGCTTTGCAACATGGTTTTTGTTGCTCTAAGGCAATTTGAAACCTTTTGATGGTGAAAACGTGAGCTGGCCAATGGTAGCTCATTAAAATAAATAAATAGCAAAGTTGGGAATTGTTCCTCTTCATCCCAAGGGTGTCGAGCGAGAAGTAGACATAAAAAGCCCTTACAAAACCAGACCAAGAGCGTATGCTTCTGGTCAAGTTGCAAGAAGGTCATTGCTGGTGGGACGCTCTTGCCATCTCAGCTGAAGTAGAAGCACACCAAAAAGAAAGCACTGGTGTTTAAACACAGAATATAACCTCGTAAAATTTGCTCTTTTTATTTTTTATTTAGAAATCCGTGGAATGGTACAAAAATCTGAAAGAGGGAAGAGCCTGTGTTCTCCCACTCTGCTGCAGAACCAGCTTCTTTTTCCCCGTGTTGCTCAGTTCCTGGAGGGGGAGATGTGAAACCCAGCTGGGTACCAACGGGCCGGTGGAGGCACCAGCACAATCTCCTGCAGTGGGGAGTCTGTTTACATCTCCTGCTTTGCTGAGCCTCGGAAGTGACCTAAGGAAAGCAAATGGAAAACAAGGTAGAAGGCTTTTTGCACAAAATGGAACAGCAGTCATGAATAATTAATGGCTTTCTACCTTCTTTGCCATTTTAGCTCGTCTTTCTTAGCAGTTATTGCCTCCCAGTCCAAAAGTGGGTCTGAGAAACTAATTCATGCATATTTTGGAGATCGTAATGCAGCAGCCTGAAGACTGAAGAATTAAGGTGTGCGCTGGAGATGCGACCTCCCACCAGAGCCAGCTTTCTTCAGCGGTGCCCTCAGTCTGGGGGGAGGAAATGCTCTCACACAGAACCAGGCTCTGGGACCCTCTTACCCAAACCGAGCACTCTTTTTACCATCCTCTTCCAAAAATTTCTACCAGTCCTACCCAAATACAGCGGTTAAGAATAAAAGAGAGGGCTCAGGTTCTGCATGCAAGGACTTAAGTACCTCTAATGAGAATTACACGCCTTTGCATTTGTTTTAGCACCACCAGAGAGTCAGCCAGCCTGCGCAGATGCCCAAATATGAATTTGGAGGTGGAAATCCTACAGTCACAAAATATAGCGACACTATTGAGTAGTGGCTGATCCTGCTGACTGCCCAGTGCTATCCGTGCATTCGTAACCTCACTCATGTTTGCACGATCAGCCCGTCCCGGACTAATGGCAGCTCTATAAAATTTGAAGGTTTTTTTCTTGCAGATATTCCGCTAGATGCCCTGTTGCCAGTTCACACATCAGCCCTCATTTTAATGACAGTTTAACTCCCAGAAAACCTGCAAGAGCAACAAAACCAGCTCTAAATGTATCCTATGTAATAAGAAAAGAGGGCTGCTTTTTTTTGCTTTTTTTTTTTTTTTTTTTAGCGCATGGTGGAAGATTAAAGCCATTCTAAATGAAAGTAGAGTGTGTAACTGGATACAAGATTTCTAAATAGGTGGCACATGTCAGCAGGCATTACAGCAGTGTCTTTAGGTGAGCCTTTGATATAGACTGCTGAATAGTTCAGCGAGATAGAGGCAACCATGAGAGAGTTTCACAGCCTTGATTTGTTTTCCAGCAAAAATAAATCTGAATGGAATAGACTTAAATTACCTGTGATTTTTCTGTCTTTAAAAGGACACATAAAAGCACATGAGACCACTGGGCTCCCTGGGAAAAAAAAAGGGAAAGGAAAAAAAAAAAAAAACAAAAAAAAAACCCAGGAAATCTATGAAAGATTCATTTTAATGGAATCCAGGTTTAGCTGTTTCATATTTAATAATGTTTAATATTTCATTTACTACTGGGGACTCACCTTTTTCAGAAGAATGTAAGATTCGAGGCACTATCGTGCATTAAGATTTTATGTCTGACTGTAGCAATATTGTAAGGGTAGGCTGTGCAGCTGCTTAAGCCTGATGCAGAGAGCCTGGAAGCAACAAGGTTTCCTTCTTTTTTCCTACAGCCCAAAGAGGAGCCGAAGCCCCGGAAAGCGGTGGGGTATAGCTGTGAATCCTAGCAACAGGCGGGGAGAGAACTGTACGTTTCTTCACGTCCTCCAAGTGTTGGTGCCTTCTGGTACATAATTTACAGGGAGCAACAGAGACCTTGGAAAGGCCCTTCATGCCGTTGCATCAAGAAAGGGCACGAAAGGACAGAGTTTTTCCAGTGGGGTGGGTGAATTATTACAGATTGGGGGGGGAAAGCAAACAAAGCAACACTCCAGAGCTCATACTGTTGTTACCGTTGCACTCTCCTTCATCATAACGCCCTGCCTATTGCTGAGGATGTTGGGGGTTTTTTTTTTAAATTTTTTGTGCTTTTAGTCTTTTTTAAGCCCTTCTCAGCGATAATGTGGGCTTTTCTTTTTGCTGCAAATTTACACTCAGAAGTGTGAGCATAGGGATCTGCAAGAAAAATCCATAATTCTGCAGTCTGCAATGAAATCCTTGGTGTTAAAAGCTCGCGCCTGCATTTTGCAGGAAGGAAACTGAGACCTGAGCACATGTTTCCTGGAAGGAGAGGCTCCTTTTAAATATGCAGCAGGTCTGGTCTTGCCAATATTAAATGAGTTTCTCTTCCTGGAGAGTCTGTCAATACAGTCTGACCTGTCTCTGTGGATGTTCTTCAGAGCCTGAAGTGCTCAGATGATCTAAAAGGGTCCCCCAACACCATCCTAGGAAGGTGGTTTTTCAGCCAACTGGCTTCTACAGAGCCCGGAACAACAAGCAAGACAGGAGCTCCAGATTCCTTGGTCCCATCAGCCCATTCAGAAACGTACCATCATTTCCCAGCTGATGCTGGTTTGTTAGTTTTTGACACCAGTTTTCCTACTGGGAGAAGCTTGAGGATTCTTAGGAGTTTTGCCTGGGTGTGAACAGCAGGAAGAGGGGCACCGGGAAGACTAAGATGCAAGGTACTTCCTTGTGCAAGAGAGACTGCTGCTTTTGTTAGAAGATTAATTTTGTCGGAAGTAGCACTAGTGGGCTGTTGCCTTGGAGTGGACCAGCTGCCGCAAGGCTGAAGCACAGACTCAGACAGAAGGTTGCAGCAGAAGAGAAGGATTTGGCTCCCAGCTAGCACCAAAGCTGAAGAAGAGTCCTACGGGACCTTCGGTCTGGCGGGGCATGTTCAAAATACACCCCCCCTCCTGGAGCAGCGAGCTTCAAGATTTTCTAAAAAGATTTCTTGCTAGCAGAGGGCAAGCATTTTTTTGCTGCCACTTTCAGCATCAGATCTGATCGAGGGGCTCTGGCATTTGCATGCCTTCCCACGGAAACTGAATCAATGTTTGACATCACGGAACAGAATCTCAGGCGTGATTTAGCATTAGTAAGCCACTAGTCATCAGCATACTGTCATTCCCCTATATCTGACATCTTAATATAGTCAGCCCCATGCACACACATGTTCAGCAGCAGCAATTTCTTATGCTCTCGCCATGCACGAGCTTTTCAACATGGGCTGGCACATACAAACATCCAAAAGACACTGGTCCAATATGATCAATTTTCAGTGCTCAAAATGCATTTTCCTTTTGGGTAAGAAGGGAATTTTAAGTCCTCTTAAATAATTGAAGATACTACTGATACAATCAAAAGTCAAGCTCCCCAAGATGAAAATGTCTAGATGATGAATAAGTTAATGGAACTAAAATCCCAGTCGTAGCTGATTAGGGGACCAGGAGAGTTTATCAGAGATGGGAATGTACAAGCCCAGTCACAGCCTGACCTTGTAACAAATGAGAGCTGAAAAGCAATTAATTGAGAAATTATCAGGGAAAAGCGAAGTTGTATGGTTGGTTAGGTAAAGCAATATGTCAATGGGCCAGGGATTGCTTTGGCTGGAATACCTCAAGGTCTCTGTTCTGATGATTCAGGACTTGAAAGAACTGGCCCAAGCCAAGCAATAAAAATAAAACAGGGTCAGCTGAGGGAGTCATCCGTCAGCACGGCAGATCAGCGTTCATGTATTTTTTAGCTGATAGTTAGGGGAAGTTATCAAACAAGAGCAGTCTTTAAACCCAACTTTTTCCCCCAGGGGAGAGGAAACGAAGGTAGAAAGGAGAAGTGAAGAACCCCCATTGTGTGAACACTCACTGCCCTCGGCTAAAACACCGAGTTAGGAGACGGTCCTGGGAGCAAGAGCTGCCACGAGTGCCTGTTCGTGGCGAGGGATGCCCAGTCTTACTTGGGGCTGCAGCACTGACGCTCCATCCAACTCCATGCACAGCCACCGAATCCCAGAAGCCAGCGCTGCACCAGCCTCTTCCCTTGGCTTTTCCTTCCTCCCTTTGCCTGCCAGCCGGCTTGTGG
This sequence comes from Chionis minor, assembly GCA_013398295.1. Classification (NCBI taxonomy): domain Eukaryota; kingdom Metazoa; phylum Chordata; class Aves; order Charadriiformes; family Chionidae; genus Chionis; species Chionis minor. The sequence continues at coordinate 613,854 of VZSF01005152.1, forward strand.
TGCCCATTAGAGCACAGGCAGAGCGAGATGCAGTTATTCACCCTCTGCCCTGCTTTGGTTTGACAGTCGGCTTCTTTTTCTGCCATGAGATTTTCTCCCTTCCTGCTGCCAGGGGGCTGCAGAGGACTTCTACTCCCATCTCCAGCAGATACCAGCACCTCTCTCAGCCACCAAAGTAAGTGACCTCCTGCCCCCTTGTATCTCGATTATAGCAACTCATCCACACACCAGCCTCCCACGTCCTGCACATTTGGGAAGCTATTGCTGAGACCAAAGCTTTAGCATTTTCATCGGGGCTGCAAAACGTGGCTGGAAGCACAGTTCCTCTCCTTCACAAGATACTTTTGGATCTTGAATATGAAACAACCTGAATGAGAACGTAGTATCCTGTAGCTCAGGAGAACACCAAAGCAAAACAAATTATATATAAAGTCTTCTAGAAAGAGCAGTGGGTTGGGTGAGAATAGCTGTCTCTTTGCTTGTCTTGTGACAATTCACTAAATAACACTAAACTATGTCTCTCTCTCTCTCTGAAGGCAGAAGAAAACCCCCGCAGAACCAGCCAGCACATGTTTCGTGGCAGGATCAGGGCCTCAGACACCACAAACTGTTCCTTTTTGAGATCAAGATCCTGAGAAGCTGCAGAAAATTTGGGCTGAAGGTTTGTTGGAAAACTACAGCTAGCTTTCCCGTCAGGGCAATATTTTAAGTTCCGGGGGTTTTTTGGAGAAAGGCTTTCTAAATATTTCGGATTTGATACTGTGTCTTTTTGTCATTTCCTTGACAAAACCTAAATGACAGCCGCCTCTGTGGCTGAAAATAGGAACGTCATCAACATCGTAGCTATAGTGGGGCAAGAGACAAAGGTTTGGCAGATAAATATAAAGTGTCCGGGGATGCAGATATAGGATGGGCGCTTTAATGTCAAGGCTAAGGAGCGCTGCCTGGAGATAACAAAATGAAGAAAGATTATAGCACAAAGAGAAACTTGCATATCCCCGTCACAGCAGAGAGGAATTGCACTGGGCTCTGCTCTTTGTGCTGTGAGGATGTGGGTGGGGAGGGTGCGCAAGATGCGTGTGGACCTGGTTTGGTTGTGGGTGTCTTGGGAAGGGAGATCCCAAACTGAGAGCTGGAGGAATGGAAAGAAACTAAGCTGCTCCCCGTGGGAAAACAGTTTCCTTGCTGAGACTGGTCTCTGACTGCAGGGAATGGTCAGAGTCCAAGAACACCAGAGACGGGGAGTCAAAACCCCACTAATTGAAATAAGAACAAAGCTGTGATTTCAGCTCGTTAAGTCTTAATATGTAATAGAATCATAGAATCACAGAATGACTCATGTCAGAAGGGACCTTTGAGATCATCGAGCCCAACCGCCACCCCAGCACTGCCCAACCCACCCCTGACCCACGTCCCTCAGCACCACGTCTGCCCGGCTGGGAAACACCTCCAGGGGTGGTGACTCCACCACTGCCCTGGGCAGCCTCTGCCAATGCTTGACAACACTTTTGATGAGGAATTTTTTCCTAATATCCATCCTAAGCCTCCCCTAACACAACTTAATGCTGTTTCCTCCTGCTTTGTCGCTTGTCACTTGGGAGAAGAGACCGACCGCCCTGGCTCCCCCCTCCTCTCAGGGAGCTGCAGAGAGCGAGAAGGTCTCCCCTCAGCCTCCTCTTCTCCAGGCTGAAGAACCCCTGTTCCTTCAGCCGCTCCTCAGGAGACTTGTGCTCCAGAGCCCTCTCCAGCTCCGCTGCCCTTCCCTGGACACGCTCCATCACCTCAGTATCTGTCTTGTAGTGAGGGGCAAATTCATTTATTCATTCATTCATTTATTTAGCATTCATTTCTAATAAATAGAAGAAATTCCAATATTTCACTGCAAATAGCCGTTGCTGCTGCGAACACAGGTTTTTAGAAGGAAATTCCAGCAGCAGCTTGGAGATAAAGGAATGACTTTATCCAGCTGCCTATGGACATATCTCAACAAGCACTCATTTCTGGGACTCACAGTATGTCACGCTCCATGTAATGCATTTTCCATTTGTCCTGACCCGAGAGCTTTGCATTCAAGGAGCAGATCCCCCAAGTGAATTCATCAGGAGGAATAATAACCAACACATGAGGAGGAGTTGCTGGGCCAACAGACCCATCTTGCAGTTGTCAGTGTGCTGAATTTCAGGGTTGCATAAATGCAGCCTCCCTTACTTAAGGACCAGAAGGAAACAGCAATATCTTCCCAGCCTATTCCATTGAAATGAGAGAAAGAATAAACATGAAGTCTAAGCAGCAGCAAACAAGACTACCTAGCAGTGCCCCGTGAGGGGGTCACCAAACAAAGTATCTATTGTGAATAAAGGAAAAAGGTTTAAATGGTTTGTTTTATTCCAGCAGATCCTCTCAGCGTTGCACAGGACACCAGATGTGATCTGCCTGGGGGATGTGGAGACACCTGGCACGGGATCCTCAGTCCCGTCGGACGGGATGGGACAGATGACTATCAGGTTCCTTCATTTTTTCCTGACTTTGGGAGCTAGGTGTGGTCTTGGCTGTCTAAATCCGAAAAGTTTCCTTGGATCTGTACCACTTGATGCTAGGACAGCATTCAGTCTGATGAGAAATGTATGCACTTCCTGGGGGGATTTACTACTTTACCTCTCCAAGCATTTCCATATAGGTGAATTCCACACATTTTTAAACCCGGAGCCAGAATTTGTGCTCCAGGATCCTCTTAAAGCCAGACTCAGAGCCACTACTTACTGTTAACAGGGTATGTGTTAACAGGTATGTGAGAAAGGAAAAGGGGATTTTCCCCACTATGATCAATACTGGTTTTTCTGCTTTGTTTCCTTTCTGGGATTGCATCATTCCTCACCTCTAAGGCTGAGCAGCTTCTCTGCAGCATCTCAGAGTTTACGAGGTAGTAGTGGAAGTGCTGGCATGTCCCAGTGCTCATCACATATTATCACCTTATGATAATTATCAAAGCTGATTCCGAGTGAATCCTCTTTGGAGAAGGTCCTTGGCCTGCCCTCTGCTCTGCAAAACGCTCGAGGTGCCACTCGTGCAAACACGGGTATCGCCAGTATCACCAGGATCACACCAGTGAAACCCTGAACGCGGTATTGCACCGCGTGAAGCAGCCAGCTGGGTATTATCTCTGAGACACAATAAATTCATGTTGTTAGGGTGGGGGTCAGGAAGCATTTGTAGATACCTATAAAAATTCTGTCTGAAAGGCTGCTGTGATCCGCTGCCATTTTGCATGTACACTTTGCAGTTAGTGGCACGATCTTGCTAATATGGGTTCGTGCACACACAAGCTGTGTAGCTGCAAGAACCCAGAGACCAATTCCTTGCCTGACTGTTTTTTTAACTTAAATGTACCGATACCTGGAATTCTTTGGTGCCTCAAATACCACTAGAAATAGGACAACAAAGGCAAAGCAGAGGTACCCTAGCACAAACGGCGGATTCCTGGCTTTTGAAGCATCCAGCTCCGCAGAAGGTGTGCTGGACTGCACTCTGATCTCACGTAGTGGGTGGGAAAGTCGCAGATTTGGCCTCTTTATTTTCCTTATTTTTCTCACTGATAGGCAAACGCTTTCAGTATAAAGGCTGCGATACACTGAGTTTGTCACAATGTGAAAGGCAGGAACATGCCTGGTCAGGATATAGTTTCCATTACAAATTAATGAAGAAAGCCCATCAAATGCATGGGACACTTCACACCAGTAGCAGATTGGTGTGTGCTTGTGTCTGCAAGAGACCACCGGGCGAGGGAAGGGTGGTCAGGTACTACTGGCCCATATCTAGGGCTCAAAAGAAATGTGATATGTTCCTCAATCTCCCATAGATTTCTTATACAGGTTCAGACAAGCCATTCAGCTCCCAATTTTCCTTCAAGTCCGGTAAAATGTGGACTCATCATATTTTCATTCGCAGCATCTGCCAAAGCCCTGATGGAGGGTGGAATGACAATCCCAGGCACCACTGGAGTGGGGGTCTCTGGGACCACCGGTGTATTTGCCCCCCATATTTGTAACAACAAATCAATTTATATTTTTCATTCTCTGAGGAGAAGGAAATCATTCAAGCAGGTAGGCTCTAAGCGTCAGAGGCGACCCTCATTTCAAGATATCGTATACCAGACTCAAACAGAGCTGGTGTGAGAGACAGCCCTAGATAAATCTGTAAATCTCCCATTTGGGCTTGTTGTTGCTGTTGCAAAGGGTTAACAGACGCTGCAAAACATTTCTAGGATGAAGTGCTAAGATTTAGTGCACTGAATTAATTCTTAAATTAGAACAGGGGATTTGCACATGATTTCTAAGGGAAATTATCTTCTGGATAAAATTAATACAGGAGATGTTTCAACATCTGGGATGGCATTATTATGAGCAATGATTACCCAGACATTGCCAAAAGAAAGAGATCGCAGTAGACTCTTTCTTTTCCTAACCGAAATAAGCTACTCACCCTGAAGGAAGATGACTATTTGCAAAAGCGCTAGCTTATTTGGAAATGCACAAGATGTAAATTCTATAGGAAAAAAGCCCCGACCCTGCATGCTTTGCTGATGGACAGTTGGGAAACAGAACGATGCTGAGGGTATCCTGCTGTACCTGGGCTCCGGGCCTCAGTCTGCCTCGTCTTTCAGCTCTTCATCAAAAAAGGTGCTTAACCTTTGGAGGTTAAAGGGGAAACACATTGGCAGATGTGACCTGGAAAGCCCCAAAAAGGGATGGTTGGTCTGTCCGCTCCCCACCCTGCCACCACAAAATTCATCCAAACGCCTCATCCTCCTCCAGCCTTTAGAGGGCTGTTTTTTTCCCTGCCTAAAATTTAAATAGGGCAGAGAGTAGAGCCCGAGCAAGACCTGCTGGAGTCATTTTTGCAAAACAATCCCACACCAGGAGGAGCTTATACATATTTATTTTGCTTCAGAGTATTTCATTTTGTCAAGAAAAGAGGAGGGCGCTTGAGTGGCAAAAAGACCGGTGGCATGCCGGCCCCTGCTCCTTTCAGAGGAAAAAACACCAATGTTTAATTTAAAAGGGCATAAATATAAGAGAAATGCCTCTTTACTTTCATGTTAGTAGCTGGCTACTAAATTACATCACAAGTGCTACGTGTGGGACTAGGCGACTGCATGGTTATTTCTGTCTTCTAAACCAGAGTACAAGTCTCAAGGTAATTACTTTGGATCCAAGTGTAATTACCAACTGATCTGCAGGAACATACACAGTAGTGACATCCATCCAGGGCAGCATTAGAGCCTGATGATAACACAGCATCATTAACACAGCTTAGCACTTCCATACGTGGCTCCAGGCCGTGGTTTTCCTCAGGAAAGGGCTGGAGGTGACCAAGTCTGGAGATGTCCTCAGAAGTCACCTGAGATCCCGCCCCTGGCCATTGCGTCTGCATGCACGGGTACATGTGAACAAATCAGTGCAGAAAATAACAAACATGATATCCTAATCATGGGAAATGAAGCCGGAACAGACTTTTTCCCAAGGTACACCTCCTTGCTTCGGCATTTCTGGAATCTGCCCTTTTTTTTTTTCCCCCAAAGCAGCGAACCCCCTGGGAAGAAGGAGGGTGCCGAGTCCTGCTGCCACCCCTGGGGTCACTACCTTTTTGTTCAGCTTTTCTCTGTTTTACTCTGCTGTGACAGCATCATGCTCAGATTTTGGAATATTTTCTCTTGAGCTCACACCTCATCTGTCTCGTTTTGCGAGACAGCAGGTATAGGGATTTTCTTTTCTTTATTCTTTTATCTTTTTTTTTTTTCCCAAGGCTGCAAGCATCACAGTAAACAACCCATTTATTCTGATGGTCTTGAAAGCTCTCTCTACACCTCCAAGAAGGTCAGAGAAAAGCTTCAGAAAGAGAAAAGGAGAAAAAAAATCCTCTTTTCTTTAGAAAATTGCCTGGTCTGTTACCACACCTTCCTAGCGATACGGTGCTCCAAAGACAATGCAATGGACCAATGTTAGAAATTAAGATGGTTTAAAGCAAAACAAAATATATATTTTTTTAAAGTTTGTGTTTGCAGGTACCTTTAGTTGTGTCAGTTCTAACTCATAAATACAAACAAATGAAAAGATGTCAAAACACAGCTTGACATAATTTCCTGTAAGAAGCATGGGACATAAGATTATACAAATAAGCAAGAAACTGCCTCCCAACTCCTGTGGGTAACAATCTATTGGCACACAGCTCAGGTTCAGTGATGTTAAAGTGAGACTGACAGGGTAACTAACCCCTGAAGGAGGTTTTCCATTTCGGGCAGTCCTGCTAAACCATGCTTGATGCTTTGAATGAGCTCAGTTGCACAGAGATATCTTTTTTTTTTTTCCCCTAGTTTTGCTTATAGGCTGGTTTTATCAGAGCAGCTCCGCGGATGTCAGTGAGACACATTTTGTTTTCAGTTACATCAGTGTAAATCACAACTGATCTAGTGAACTCCGAGATACCCACTTTACAGCGATATCTGTGACATTAAGAGTTTGGTGCCATGATATTATGACAGCTTAAAGCCCCTCCATGAGGAAACAAAGTCAGGTTCAGCACTGTCCTGGAACGCCTTACAAAGCATGTTTGTTATTGCAAAGACGACAGCATTTGCCTTGGCTGTGAACAAGAAAACCAGATCTATAACAGCTAAGATTTCATCTCTCCCATTTATCCAATGAGATTTCCAGTCCTCTTGCACAGATACCCTGCTGCTAACATAGCAGTCAAGATCAGAGCACTTAATCAATCATTCGCTGAGGACAAATATGCGTTACCTAAATTAGAACAAACCAAGGCATATTTTATATGACAGCCCTACAGATTTTTAAGAAAAAGCATTGGCAAGAAAATCGCATGAAAACAAAATTGTCTTGTGTTTATGCTTAAAGTGGTAAATTTCCTAAAAGCTTCTGCGGAGCTAGGTAGCCTTGAATACACAGGGACAAATTCTGCTCTCGCTGCTTTCACCTCCACATTTTCATTAATAAACTAGAGCTGCATTTGGCCCCTCTGGCTCTGAGTCAGAAAGCCTGCTGCAGACCTCCATATGATGTAGAGTCCTTCTTAAAAACCTTTCATATTTTATGATCACTGTCGATTCTCTTATGATCAGTGCTGGTTCAGGCTCTCATGAATCAAAAATCAGCTCGTGGCATGCATCTTAGAGCATCCTATTTGTCTGCAGGTAGCAAAGGAAAGTGGCACTTTGAAGAATAAAACCCCTCTGCCTTCAGAACGAAGCACAGGAGGCTGGAGCTGGAGCACGAGCTGACAACTTAGACCTCCTATTCAGGCTCAGCTCTAGGCATGCTGGGTGACCTTGTGTTCTCCCATTTTCCTCTGGGGGAGATATTATTTATCCATGATAATAAAACGCAGGATTCTTCAACTACAAGTCATGGTTTCATCTATTGTGTCAACTTGCACAAGCTCCCTTGGAAAAAAAAAAATAAAATAAAATCAGAGGCATTAAAAGGAGCAAAAAACTAAGCATCTCTAAGTGAAGCCACACAGCTTCCACCAGCGGTGAGGCCCTTGTTGCCCTCACTCTGCAGTGTGAGGTCTCCTTAGAGGAGCATCCCAGTGATGGCCCTTGAGAGTAGATGACAGCTACTGCATAGCCCACAGCGCCCATCAGTTTTGGGGACCCTCCAACATTGGGTACAAACCCAACAAGCTGCAGGAGAGCTTGAGCCCAGCCAAGCTACCCAGCGCTGCCTCCTGAAAGGAGAACTTTCACAAAAACGTTGAAAATATCTATGCAAACATCCCTTTCCCACAACCCTCTGCAGAGTGGGCTCTGAATAGTTGCTCTGTCTTAGTTCTTCCTCTGTTGCTTCCTTAGTTGCTTCTCTGGAAGGAGCAAACAGTCCCACAAAAGTTCACGCATCACCAAAACCTCCCATGGGGAGCAGATTGTGGCTTATTGCCAGGTTTTGGGACTTCTAAGTAAGCATTTCAGTCCCTGCACAAAAGCAGGTCTGATCTGGAGTGCAGCAGGGCTCATTTTCTCTCCTCTGACTCCAGGTTTTGGAAGGATTTGTGAGGTTTTTCAGGGATAACTATCAAGATGTCAAATTCTCCTACCAACCAGCTTGCTGAGCATTGCCATCGGGTGCTGCTAACACTGGCAAATTCGATCAAATTGGTTAGGGAGATGTTGATAGAATCAATGACCCAACATCACTTGAATTAAAGGCAATGGTGAATACCCCAGAAATGGCTGGAAAAACAGAGTCAGAGCAATGGAACTTCAGAAAGTTCTGAGGACTTTGGAAAACTTTATCTTGGGTGTCTGACACATATGAATTCATATGCCTACTCACTTATTTTTGCATCCAAATGTCTGATATGGATTTTACTAAGATCTTAAAGCAGGAGAACTGAGTCTCAGCTTCAAAGATCAAAGCTGAATGTGAAATATCTTTATGCTCAAGGACAAGACAGAGCCTTCATCTTGGCCTAAGTTCATCTGCGTGTTGAGAAAAACCTTTGCTTCTCTGAAGCCTCCTGGAGTTAAACTCCGAAGTGCAGATATCTTCCTGTTAGCACAGACACGTTCTGTAAAATGCGAAAACCCTGCCTCCCTTTTGTCTCCAGTAAATGAAAAAACCTCTCTGCCCCTTCCCATCCAAAACCAATAGGTTTTTTAAAGTGCTGACTTCTTCCTTGTTTGCATCAGTTTCAGTCCGCCACCTCTTGACAGCTCCAATCAAACGTCTGCCCAACTCTAGATGGCCCAAGCAACTGGCATGGTTGAGGCACGGTGCAGAGCGGTTGGAGCGATACGGTTGGCATCACATCTTGGTTTCACCAGCCTGATTTATTAGGTACCACTGACAGCCTGGAGGACTGGGGGATGCACGAGTCCAAACTGACACCATGTCCCTGGGAAAAAAGAAAATAGCCCTGTCCTTGTCAGCGTTGGGCCTTTGCCTTATTGTCCTCCCTCTGTTTCATGGAGTGTTTATGCAGACTGCAGCCAACTATCCAAAGCAGGGAGAGGAAAAAAAGTCTCTGCAGGTTCCAGCCACCTGGGAGCAGTGCTCCCACTTTTCAGCATCCATACAATTTCCAGAAATCACTTTGAATTACATTTTAAACTTACATGCTCAGTTAATTCCCCCTCAAATCCCTGCTAAAACACTTCAGTGCGTGGCCTGGCTTATTTTTCTAACTTAGCTTTGGGTTTTTTTTAACTTCTCAAGTTTTGACTCAGTCCCTTGAACGGGAGGCTGCTGCGTGAAGGTGCGTGAGGATGGACTGGAGCATCTAAATGGAGGCCCCCAAACGTGAGCGTTTTTCCCTTAACCTTCTTGCACCATTGGGAATAATAATTCCTTGCAGGGCTGTTGCACAGCTTGATTCATTAAGGCTTATGAAGTGCTTTTAGCTCCGGCACTGGAAGGCTCTGTGCAAGTTATTTTGGACTGCTCAGGTGTTAGGAGGAGAGGCACTGCAGAAGGAATACAAATAAATCAAGAAGAGAAACTGCCCCTTTCCTCCATCCAGCCCCTGCCCCCCACTGCTCTCCATCACTGTTGGTGTCAAACAGTTAAATTTACAAGCCCAGCACTTTACAAAGCCCCTGGAGCACCAATTGTCCCTTGCTCATGCAACATCAGCTCCTCAAAAAAGCCAGCTGAGTCTCCGGGGGGTCACCCTGCTCCTGCACTCCCCAAGGCAACTTCAGCCCCTATCCAAAACCCCCTGGATATTTCTTTTCCAACAATTCAGATCCAGCCTCAGCCCCTTGCAGCACGGGTGCTGAAAGCAGTGAAATAGCCCCAGGGTGCCAAGTGGCTGCTCTTGGGGCTCTGAAATGTGCCATGTGCCTGGCCAGGGAGGCAATGTTCAGCTGGGGAAGGTGACCCCGATATCCCACCCAACCCACCACCCAACCCCACCACCCAACCCACCACCCATGGGGGCAGCATCCCCGCGCACCGCACCAGAGCCACGTAGAGAGAGAGGAACGCGCAGCCCGGCAGGACAAACGGGCAGAGCAATAGATGAAGAAACTGGCTCGTGGCTTGGGGAGGTAAAGGCGGTGGATGTCTCACATGGCTTTTTTTTTTTTCCTCCCTCGCTCAGTCTCCCTCCCCTCCTCCAGTCTGTTGCACGGGAGCTGTCGGCCATGCTGTTCCAGTTCAGGGGCTCCTGCAACAGAAAAGATCAGCTGTTGGAGAACCCATGGAAAGCCCTGGGGGAGAGCCATGGCCGCAAGGTAATCAGCAGGCAAAGTTATTACCATTATGCTGCTAATTAATTCCCAGCTCATTACGTTTCCTGTGGCTAATTTGTACTCGCCGCTGATTTGATTAAACTCATCTCTATGCTAATAAATGTGTTTTCCATTTGTTTTAGCGACTGTAGGAAGAGAGCCCGGTATTTACATATTTTGACGTTTATCAAATAAAACGCGGCGCCTGAATTAATTCTGCTCTGATTTATAAGTGGAGGCGGGGGGAAGGGGAGCGGGGGGACGCTGAGGGTCAGGCGTGCATGGCGTGCGCGGCGGGGAGGGGGCTGCGCGGAGGGGCCGTGCCCCTGGGCATTTCATGCCCACCGGCCCCATCCTGCCCCGGGGACGGCTCCTGCCAGGTGTGTGCCACCTCATCGGCCGCTCCCCTGCCATTTATTTCCCCTTCCCATCCAAGTGTCGAGACGCGGGGCTGTGATTTACAGGCTCGTCGTACGGTTCACCGACACCTCGTGCAGTGGATTTTTCTTTGTCTTTCAGAAATTGCTCTAAATGAAGATTAGATTTACACTGCAGCACCTAATTATAAGCAGTGACTTTGTTTCCCAGTTCCCTTCGGCAGGACTCGCTACAGTAATACCGGATGGCTTGGATTTATAATCAGATAGGGAGGCACGGACACCTTGCATACATAAACGTATATATTTTAAGCATGTGTTTTACCCTCTCTCCCCCCGGTAAATGGCAGGGCAGAAAGATCTGTCTGGCCCTTAAGCAAGTGCCTTTTAAACCCAAGACTAAATCTTCAGGGCAGGTCTTCGCCAGGTGAAACTCCATTCAGAGCAGTCGTCCTGTTCCGTGTAATTAACTGCTGCAGTATCAGTCTCCTCTTCATTTGGGGCAAATTCTAACAGAAAGATACTCTGAGAGTGTAAGTCAGCGGGACGTGTGCTTTTACGTCACTTAAGGATTTGTGAAATCCAGTTTTCCCTTTTCTGGCAGTTATGGCCAAGCACATGCCCTCCCTCTACGTGCACGTATTTCTCTACATCATGTTATGTTGGTGCACACACATATGTGGGCTGGACCCCCTGTGAGGGCTGGGATAGGGGCAAGGCAGGGAAACGCCGGAAATTCTGGGGTTGGAAAAGGCGAGTCGGCTCAGCAGGGATGCCTGGGAGCCCAGGGCAGGTCTGACCCATCCCAATCCTCCTCTCTGGTTTTGTCTGGAAGTTTGGCTCAACCCAAGGAGGGAGTTTTTTCCCCCGCTGCGTGCTTGTTTTCTGCTGGTTTCTCTCCCAGGTGCTTCACGTTTGCAGGTCACACCAGCGGCCCCCGGGGCAGCCCACAGCTTTCATTCACGCTCCCAGCAAAGTTTCCCAGCAAAGAGGGGCCCCGACCACGCCACTTCTCACTCTGGCAGCAAGACACCTTCCACCGCCGCTGCTTCACCCCAGGCAATCTGGAAACAGCTTGATTGCTTAAGTAACAATTAACAGCCTTGTCTTTTGGGAGTGCTTCTGGTGCGCCACACGCATCCCCTGCTCCGGAGCCTGCGCTCTCCTGCAGCGTTATCCAAACTGGGGGCATCCCCCGGCTCCTTCCCACGCCTCATCCCTCCGCGGGGATGGACGGTGTGGGCTGCACCGTCCCCCCGAGCCCACCGCTGGCTCGGCCACGGCCGTGGTGACGCTTTCGCTGCTCTTGCTCTGAGGTTGCCCAGGCGTAACCTGTGCCGCTGCCCAGGATGCGCAGGATGAGGATGAGGCAGCTCCAGTCCTTCCCAGGGCCAGATCCAGCTGTGCTGCCAGCTCATAGCAGCAGCTCCCTGGCTTCTTTCTAAACCAGGTTCCTCCAGGAGGACCTGGAAGAGCCCTGGCTGGAGTGATCCCGTGCTCAGGCGTGTGCCCGAGCGACGGGGCGATCCTGATCCTCAGCTCCGCACCCAGAGCCCCGGCGTTGCGCAGGATTGTCTCAGCATCGCTAGAGCAGCAGCGGAGCCACGCGGCGGTGCGGTTGCTGGACTTTTCTCTTCCCATGAAAGGTTTTAAGCCTCTGCGAAACCAGGAAGTATTAGCCAGAAAAAAACCTGCCTCGTTTCACATTAACAGTCTTTGCTTTCGCTGGCGAAGGTGGGACAATAGCCACACGCTGCATGGTATCAGTGTCACAAAGAACCGACCCAAAAGGCTTCAGCTCAGGACAAATAAAAGTAACATTGATTCCTTTTTTTTTTTCTTTTTTTTTTCTTTTTTTTTTTTTTTTTTTTTCCACTG
>VZSF01005152.1:643823-680908 GCA_013398295.1 Chionis minor
GGGCGGGGGGGCCGGGGCAGCGAAGCCCCAAAGCCGGGCCGGGAGGGGGCCGCGCCGCAGTTGTTATTTTTTAGTTCTTTTTTGGGGCAGAAAGCGGGGTTCGGGCAGGTTTGTACCCTGTGTTAGGGATCACCGTACAAACGGGCCGGGACAGGGATGTCGCCGGCAGACGTGGCAGTGTCACGGCTCCCGGGGGCTTTATTCGCTGCTCCTGACCCCCCCGGGCAGTTTTCCCAAGAAATTTCCCCCCCGCCCCGGTTCCCATCCCGAATGACCGGCCTGGGATTTCCACGCCTGCCATCTCCGCAGGGTCCTGCTCCACCACGGAGCCTTGGGATGCCGGCGGGAAGTGGGTGCTGTGCCCCGTCCCCCTGGCCCGCAGCGGGGGGAGCCCGTGGCCAGCAGCCCCCGCTTCCCGCCGCCTGATTAGGATTCTCCTCGCATCCCGACGGAGGAGGGCTGCGCATCCCGGCATGCACCCGCCCGAAATTGCAGACCATCGCTCGCGCCGCAGCGGCCATCTGGTTGGAAAACGACAGGCCAAACAGTTTGAGCATCACGTCATGTACCCGGCAGCGGGGAGGAGAGGGGGGACGCGGGGGCGCCGGAGCGGAGGATGGCGGCTGGCAGTGGTCGGCTGTGCGGGAGCGGCCGTCATCCCGGCCAGGCCGCAGCCGTGTCCCTCCGCTCCCGACCCCGCTGTGCCGGCACGTCCAGCCCCACCGGCGGGTTTGGGCTGGGGGAACGTTCCCGGCTCTCCCGGCTCCCGTCCTCGCTGGCAGCGGTGCGGTTCGCAAGGATTTCCCCCTCATAAATTAGTATCTTCCAGCTGTTGCCTTCCACATAAAGTCTCTTCTATTTCTTCTCTTATTGCTTTATATAAACAAACATGAGAGCGACTCGTTCTAAATAAAGTTATTTGTCTACGTAAATTAATATATCATATTCTCTCCTGAAATATAGAGAGCTATTTGTCTCCAGAGAAATCATGTTAAGAGTGACATAGTATAACCCTATTCATTTGCATATGCAGATATGTCTAATTATTCAACTTGCAATTAAAGGCTTGTGTGTCAGCAAATGAGACTAATTAGATACATTTATCTATGATAATCAGCTTTATTACAAACAAAATAGATTTCCCTTCACTTCCCAGGCAAGGGGGACGTGTTGACTGGAGGGAGCTGGTCAAGGGCCCATGGACTTCCATCACTGACGGGGCTTCCAGCCGCATCCGGCCGGGAAGAGCAACCCGCTCCCTGCTTTCCCATGTGTCCGGAGCACAAACACATCAGTTTTCGGATTTTTTTAAACTTTCCTTTGAAACTATCCCACCGGCGCCACCTATTCTTTACTACGGAGAAGGGCAGAAATAATTACTGGAAAACAAGGTCTGGCTTCTAAAGCGATTTAGGCTCCTGCGTCAAAATACGCCGCATGTGTGTGTCGTCTCCGCGGGCTGAGAGAGCAAGAGAGAGCGTCGCCAAGATGCGGCCGGAGCCGTCACCTTCGTTTAAGGCAGGTGAAAGACACCTGAGCTCCTCCAGGTGGGACAGGAGGATCTCCGGCCTCATCCCACCGCTCCCAGCAAGCTGCAAAACCAGGAGCTCCGTGGGCTGGTGTTGGGCAGGACAGTCCGGAGGCGTTGAGGAGAGAGCAAACGCTGCGCAGACCCTGGAACCCCAGCAGGACGGACGCTTTGGGCTGATTATTCCCTACAAGGGGCTCAAAGCTTCCACGGCAGAAGCTGGTTTCCCCCGGCAGAGTTCTGCTACTTTTAGGAAAATACGAATTTTCGGCAACTCCTCTGTGGATCGAACCAAAGACACAAAATAGCGTTCAAATCCCACATCTTTTGGCTAATCTCTCCAGCCAACAGAGTGGGAAGCGCTTGATCTCAGTGGCTGGAACAGCGAAATAAGAAGCGATCCCTTTCCTTTCCTATAAGAACTTTTCAACTGATTTGTTAGATCGTCCACCTTCTACACTTGCTCAGCCGACATTTGCTCTATTGAAAATAAGATATAACCTCTCCAGACTGGATTTAAAAGCCGGTAATCCACAAAAAACAGGGGTGGGTTGGAAAGGCAACTTTCTCTGAGCTCCCACCATCTCGCCTGGCGGGGTTTTCCCCTCACATTTCCACATCCTGTGGGCAGCGCCGGGCACAGGCTGCTGGATGCGAAGGAGCAGGGCACAGAGAAGCTCCCAATTCCCTTGCTCTTCTGCCAAATCATGCTTGTGACATCTTTTATACTTAAATGACATTAAAGAAGTCACCCCGGATAGTAGTAGAGAGTGCTTGGAGGGCAAAATGTACTGTGTCCTGCCGTTACAGCAAGAGGATGGGTTACAGGAGAGAGATGCTGGAATGATGCAGTGTCCCTGAAATTCGTGAGGAGTCTCTGGATCCCTGACCCTCCGCAACAAAAGCAGCAGAGCCAGGAAAGAGCCGCGATCACCAGCTCATGCCACTGTTTCCCTCCGGCTCAGCCAGAAAAAGGCAGCCAGCCCCAAACTTTTTCATAGCCTTTTCCCAATTTCCCAGTTGCCTGAAGGAAGGCCGGGAGGCACCTCCCATGAGCATCAGATTCACTTCTAAACTTTAAGGAACGGTTCAAAAAAGGGTTCCGAATCTGTCCTCACTCCTGATGTCGCCACGTGTCACATACGCATAGCGTGGCAGTGGCCCATAACGGCTTCAGCATCTATCCCAGTGCTCCCTCCCCAGCCCTGCTGCCGGTGGGACTTGTGTCCCTCCCTCCTGTAACTGTCCCGCGTTACTCGTCCAGCTCAAAATCAGGAGGGGTGCATCCCGGAAATGTCTGCATTAGAAACAAACCCATCTGGGTTTGGAAATGGCTACAACAAGGCTTTTTGGCTTCTTCTTCAAAAATTCTGGCTAGACTTGTTATACTCTGTCGGGGAGCGATCCTCAGCTTGCTCACCATATCGTTATTCACAGAACGAAACGAGTAACGTTTGTCACGGTCACTCAGGACGATGTTTTCACAATACGCACGCTGCAAATCAAAATACATGCATTTTCAGATAGCCAGTTTATTTTAAAAACTGCATTAGTTCTGGCGGAGCCACAGGCCATTTTTTCACAGGTGTAACGCACAGTGAGAAGCAGGAATTATTTTTAGGAAAAGTCAAAATGATCTCATTTTAGTAATTTTCAAACCAATGCCTTTTTCTTGTCTTATTTCAGACCTCTAGTGGGGGGTTTCCTCTCTTTACCTTTAGCCATTGAAAACACAATCATGTCAGCTGGGTTCCACAATCCGTGGACACAAACTGCGGATCCCTCCTTTGCATGTCTGATGACTACCTTCCAATGAGGGGAATTATCCTCTGGATGTGCCTCAATTTAATTTGAAAATAAAATGGGATTTAAAACAAAAGAAAGGGAAATGAAACGGTGTCATTAATGCAAAACAGTGGCTTGTTCCGTTCTTTGTTTTTCTTTCAGTGAAAGGAAAAGAAGAAGAAAGAAAATGAATTTCTAGTTGATCCAAATATGTTGTAAGTTTGTTCTAGTTTTCCGTCGGGCAGAGAGAGAAACAGGAGGGGAGCAAGTGGGCGAAAGAGAAATCTCTCTCCCAAAGCAGCTTCCTGCAAGTGTGTTTTATAATCACCGTTCTGCATTTTCTATCTGTTCTGACATTTCGAGGGTGAAAAAGCACCAGCGCAAAATTGTGGGAGCACTTTATAGGTTCACAAATCTGGGTGAGAGAATTAGGGATCTTTCCCTTTGCAAGAGACCCGGGACCCCTCTCAGGACGCAAAATAAGAGCTGTACTTTCCCAGGAGCTCCAACTCCTTTGCTCTTTCCGCGATGCTTACGGCACCTTTCAAAGCCCAGAAGCTCTGGGCATTTGGGGGAGAGAAATGTCCTTTTTTGTTCTGTGTTTCTTTATTACCCGGTTTGGTGGGAGCTCATCCATCACGCGGGCTCTTAATGCTTTTACAGTAATAGCTGGCCTTTTCCCTCTGTAACACCTACCCCGTAAATTGAAATGATCAGACTGCAAACAGCGATGTTGGTCCTGGCCGGGCTCCTGTTGCCTTCTGCATGATGCGTCTGGCTGAAACGCGGCGGGCTTAAATCATTTTTAGCATCCAGGGATCCCTGACAGGAGTAAATACGTGTTATATAACCTTCCCCAAAAAGCCTAACAAAATAATATCGGGAAAATGAGGTTAAGTGAAACCATTTCAATAATGTTACAGGCCTGCTTTCAATCAATGAAAGCTGGGAAATCCAACGTCTTTAGAGGCTATCATTCCATTCTAGCTCCCTCCGCCGCTGAACTTCTCTTCACAAAGCAATGAGTTAAAGACTTAGCAGCAGATTCATAATACATCTGAAATGTACTTTTTTTGTGTTTAGTATTCACTGGAATGGTTGACTTTGCTGGGTTTGGTTATTGAGAGGAATAATAGTTTTCAGTTTCATTGAAGCATAAGATATAATTCCATTATCTTTTTTTTTTGATAAAATAATCTGGAAGAAGTAGAGCAAAATGGGAGAAGAAATGATTCTATAGACCCTGTTAATTATGTATCCATCATATAAAATAGCAATAATAGCATAATAATTTTTCATTAAATAGGGCACAGGAATATTTGCAATCTCGTACTGTCAAGTGAGAAACGGCTTTAAAAAACTCCACTTACTCTCTTTCAATAGCGCTAACTAATTTGGGGGGCAATTAACACTAAATTTTGGTGCCTACCGCGTAGGGATCTGACAATTTTGCAGTTCTGGATCAGTTTGTGCATCGCCCCGTCCAAATCAAGCCGGAGTTGGGGCCCTGTAATTTCAGGGACTTAAAAGTTCGGCTCCTGCTCTCACTGAGGGGCCTGACCTGGCAATAGAGGTCGGGGACGGGGACCCCGGGCTTGTGCCCGCTCCACGGCTTTGCCACCAAACTGCTCCGTTCTCCAGCCTGCACCTGGATGCAGAAGAGTGGCATCACCCTATTTGAAATTAATACCATTGAAAGAGGTGCCGTTCCATTCTCCCTGCAGGGAGCAGCCGTTTAAGCATCGATCTTAATTTCAGGAACTTCAGGATGGACATGAACTGGCTCCCAGAAATGGCCAGCCTTTCGTCGGAAACGCGAAGCCGCGCTCCCGAAGCCCCGCAAGGGGTTTGGACAGGGGGTTCAGAGGGGGAGGTGGGCTCTTTCCCTTGCTCGGATTTCCTGTGCAATATCCCAGGTTTTGAAGGCGACGTGGCGTATGGGATAACTCTGAGACACCTCAGCTTTCTCCCATGCGGGTGTATCCCACGGGTCTGTCAAGGAATGCCGTGCCTCATGTTATGGGAAAATTCCCGTGCCGCCACGGAGAGTCGTGTTCCCGTTCAAACGAAAGCCACCAGCGAGCAGCGGAGCCACGCTGCACAGCGCGGGAACAAGCAGGTCTGATCCTTGCGGAGGCGCAGCGCCGGGAAGGCCCACGGTTGCATGTGGAGAACACGGGCAATTTGATAAAGGACATGAGAAGATGGAAAAAATTGCTGCTGCTGCTGCTGCTGCTGCTGCAGCTTTAAATTAAAATGCTGCATCAGCCAGTCCCTCAGGACTTGATAGAAATCTAATTAGTCAGACAATCTGGCACCAAATGTCCTAATTTCCCCAATCCATGTGGGATTTGTGTATTCTCTTATTCACTGCAGTTCTAAATTTCAACCTGAGCCTTTCTAACCCCTCTCTTTTTTTCCGTGCAGACGTGGGACTCGAGAGAAGGTGATCCCTATCAAAACCTAATTGTTTTTCATAAACCTTTAATTAATTAGACTCAGGCTCATGAAAGACACTTAAAATATTAACAATTTGTTTAGAGACAAGTGCTGGGTGAGGGTGAGCGGCGTTATTTTTGTCAGACACCCAAATGTAATTAACGTGCATGGGCGTCCACTCGCTGTGGGGTCTGGGGGGGCGGATGAACTGGGAATCCTCCCCGAAACGCACTGGGAGCGGAGGGAGGCGGCGGCCGGGCTGCGGTACGGCCGGCTCAGCAGGAAGGACGCGGCGCGGGACCCCGCAGCCAAGAGCGAAGGCGGCAGCAGCCCTGGGGGTGGGATTGAAGAAAACTCCAAAAAGGCTTTGGGGTCCTCCCACGTTGGCTGCACGAGGTCTCTGGGACAGAGACCTCGTAAGGCAATTAGCCCTCTCCTAGGGGACCCCCAGCTCCTGGAGCAAGGTGCTGAGCACCTCCGAATCCCCCTGGCACCCTTGGAGAGTGAGGATCCCGGCTCACACAGGATTAAGCCGTTCGGGAGTAACAGATTTGAGATTTTTTTATTTTTTTTCCCAGAGCGGCTATGACCTGTCATGTCAAAGCTTTTTATTAAAGTCTCTTAATCCCCAGATTATCACCACAATAGTTCCACAGGCCCATTCCAGATAAGGCAGGGCCCATTGTGGAGATGCACATTGGAGGAGTTTTAATCTGCAAATTATTGGCATGCAGGACCATGAGGGGCTGCTTTGCCGTGTTGCCCGTTGCGTCAAGGGGAATTGAATATTTATAAAGAAGACTTCAAATGGGCCATGCACCGTGTTCCTCCCACACATGTGCAATCCCCATGCGGCCAGAGGGGCCCCGCTGAAGGAGAAAAACCTCCCGTGCAGCCACGACACACACGTGGGCTCCCCCCGGAGCCACGCAGCCGTCGCGGAAAGAAAGGGAGCAGCGCTAGGGGAAGGGGTTGGTCCCCTCCTCCGAAACCCCCCGCTTCAGCCACACGGGATGCATGATTGGATTTTTAAGAGAGAAACGATAAGAGCGGAAAGGCAGAGCTGGTGATGGAAATTCCATTTCTCTTTTGAATACCGGGGGAGGACAGCAAACAGATAAAGTCCCTGATAGGGATCCTTCGCTGACACAAAATATGCCATGTGGAGCGAAGGCTTGCACTGTATACAAAACTAATTAGCAGTTACCTTCTGGATTAAGGAACAACTCAAGCATCTGTTTCACTGAAGTGTTTAAAAAGAAAAAAAAACGCCAAAAAAAAAGGAAAAAAGATGGCCCTGTTTAAAATAGCCTGGCGGGTTTGACAATGTCATCCCTTGGGTCTGGAGGTGCTGGGGAGCCCAGGGGAGTCCGTCCCCTCCCCAGCGTGTTTGCAGGCTGGCGCTGAGCTGGCAGGGCTGAGCAGGATGCGCCCCCTCTCCCCCCGGCATCGTTCCACCAAGCACCTTGTTGCACCTCACTGCAAGGGCCACCAAGCAAAAATGAACATGGAAATGCCCTAAAACAGGTATCCATTGGGAGCATTGCAAGTCTGAGCGGGGTGGGAGCCATAAGAGAGCCCCCAGCAGTGAGCTGAGCCTCTCCAGGCACGTGGGGGGTAGGTTATATACATATATATTTATATATACATGTACATTCTGCAAGATGACCAGCTCCTTGGACCCTCCCTAGCATAGCCACCCCTGCACGAGGCCAAATCCTGGCCACCACTCGCAGGGATGCTGAGCCCCGCCGTGATCCGACTGGGATCCCAGCCCTGGGTCAGGCTGCAGCGTCCCTCAGGGCAGATGAGTCCCAGCCCTCGGCAGCGAGTTGAGACCTTCTCTGGTGGCGGAGGTGGCCGGAGGTAGCGCAGGACACGGGGTGGCTCTCGGCCACCTGGGATCCCCGCTGCTCGCTGGGCCAGGATGTCACCCGGTCGCTGCGCATCTTGTTGGGGATCCGCAGAGGTGGACTCGGCTCCGGCTCTGCCACAGCCTTTCCCTACGACCTTGGGCCAGCTGCTTAGGTTTCCTCCATACCTGTTTCCCATCTGTTAGAAAATGACTGGGTATATTAAAGGGTTGGTGTGAAGATAAGTAAACTGTGAGGCTATTATTAGCTATTACACTGATAGGGCCCAAATGTTCCTATTTTCTGTAACAGCTCAAGAACTTAAGCAGATGGAAAAAGGCTTTGGGAAAATAAAGCATTGCCTTTCTGGGGTCTCTTCTCAAAGGAGGGAGGTGTGTCTTCCTTTAGAGCCAGCTCTTCATGCATTTTATGAAATTGCAATGCCCACATTTTCCCTAATGGCCTTCGTTCCAGCCTGGGAAATGGCCCCCAATAGCCTTTGGCTCATGGAAACCTTCCAACGTGCTTAATATTACCTGCAATGCCTGTATTAATCATAACACGCAGGTGCCAGAGCCACCGGAGGGAAGGAGAAGGGAGAGGCCAGGTAATTTATCGCTATACGGCCCCAGCAGGAGCGGTTGCATTAGTCCAAAAATTACTTTTCTTTCTGGTTCCCAAATTTCTTGGGAGTACAAAACAGGAAGAGGGGGTTATCTGTGAATCATCTGTCAACTCTACAGCTTTTGGCTACAACCTTTTCGTGACTCGTGGAAAAAAAAAATAAAATTATAAATAAAGCGTGGGGGCGGGGGAAGTGACTAATTGAGTGCAATAATTAAACATGGCTCCCAAAAAAGCTGAGCATGTTTCTTCAGCCGTTGGCAGCCTGAGCGAGGGGTGAGAATGCCTCCAGGATGTGCCAGGGCTCGGCTACTGCAGAGCGTTAGTGTACGGGGCAGCATCACCTGGCGGGATGTGACAGAGCGCCTTTTCCTGCGACGCAGCCAACAAATGGGCAAAATGCTGGATTTTGACTGGGGACTGGAACTGAAGCAGGCAATTAGCTCTTGTTGTTGCCCCGTTTGGGGGGAGCCAAAATAACGTGCTGCAAGGAAATGTAAGGCAAGGACTAATTCCGGCAGGCCAAGTCAGAGCGTTACGTGTTCACCCAGCCACCAGATTTGCAGGCAAGGCCACCAACTTCCCCCAGACATGCGAAGGCGAGAAATAAAACTGGTACCCGGCTTTGAAAACTTCCGCTCCAGCTAATAATACTCGTGGCATAAAACACCGGAATCAATATAACCCGTACGCCAAATGAAACCATTTGTATCCACTTCTTCCCTCTCTGGTTCAATTAATAAAGGCGGCTGAAGAAATACCGAGCGCATTTCCTTTCAGAAATCTCCCCAAACTTAGTGACATTTGGAATCGCACAAGACAGCTGCGCTGTGAGATAAGTTAAATGATGTATTCAGAAATGGCTCGGTTCGGAAGGTTGCATCTTTCATAGGTGCCTGGCGCCGAAATCTGTGTTGTGTTCTTAAAATGTGGAATAACTCTTCTCCCCGGTTTACATATATTGATGAATACACTCGAAAGATGGCCGGATTTCTGTATAGCACAGTGCTTTCTTTGCCTGACACATGGATCCATCTGCCAACATCGCAGATCTAATTAGTACTCTCTTATTTCTACTCACCGGCTAGTAAGCATGTGGCATCTTTCCACAAGCCTATAAATCCTCGCTCGACGCAGACATATACCATATTGCGATGGGTGGGTTATAACCTCAGTGAAACTGGCAGTTGCAGTTGCCTTTCCATTGTGGCTTAGTGTCATGGTAGCCAAAACAAGAAAGACCATCACCCAAAACACAGGCTGGCACAGCAAGGCTAGGGATGCGGTTCTGACATTCCCAGCCCATAGCTGGGACCATGTCCCTGTCCCCTACGAGCCACACGCGCTGCTCCTGGTTCAACGCAAGCGTTCATAGGGCCATCCTTGAAATTGGGTTTGTGTAATGGCCCAAAAAAATCCAGCACAAAGGCTTGGCCATCAAGGCAGATGTGATTTGCACAGTTTAATACAGTACAGCAAATGCAAGGGCTCAGAGAAAGAAGAGGGAGGGACACGATGAGCCCTGGAGACCCTGCTCTGAGAAAGGAGAATTACGAAAACCCTTAAATAAAACAGAACGAGGGTAGAGGCATAAATGGCTTCCATTCTCCTCCAAACACAACAATGCACATCCCCTCCCAAATCTGGTCATCCCTGCAGGTCAAAAATATTGCATGAATATGCACTAGAGGTTATTTTTCCTCCCATGCTGGGGAGAGTTATTTGGAAGCCTCCTGCTGGTGTTAAATTAAATTACCCATATAAATAGCACCGGAGGTGAGGGACAATGGATCCCACTGGTTTGCATGCAGGCTGCTCTATAATGGGCTGAAAGGTAGAGCTATTGTAACGCGCCCTGAAAGGCACCTATTTAAGTTAGATCTCATCAAACTTCCACCTGGTGTAAGTTACCTTACAGACCTCCCCCTGCAACGATACCCAGCTTCTGCTGTGCAAGAGCCGAGCCTATTAAATACCTGAGGAGTTAGTAGCAAAGTGCCTTAATTACTCTCATACGGTCTTATTCTTGGGTTTCCACTGATTTTGCTAAAAATCCACTTGAGCGTCTATATTCAAATTCCTAACATTTTAAAATAGTGCTTCTTGCGAAAAAGCCTGCCTGCTCAACAATGCCTCTCTTCTTTCTTTTTTTCGTCTTCCTTTTCGTCTTACTTTGCAAGGTTACTCCCTGCCACTCCTTTTTAAGCTTTAAACAAGACGTTAAAACAAGTGAGAGAATGAATTTTCCCCGGGGAAGCCAATAAAATTCACATCCCATCGAGCTTACCAGCAAGCAGCATCTCAGGGACCAGTGACACCAGATATGTACGTATGATGTAAAATGCTTGAAATGTGTCACGGGGAATATATATATAGTGTTCACGTTGCTAGAAAAACAGCCACAGCAGAAGACTTGTCAGTTTTATGTCCTGTCCGGGGTGGGGGTGTCGTTACTGGATTGGGACCCACCAAAGAAAAGTGCAGACTGGACGAGAGGAAAAGTGGAGATTTATTTTCTAAAACCAGAATCTCTCTAAGCCAAATTAACCCCTGGCGTAAGCCCACTGAAGTCGACAGTGCTAGTGGGCAACCAAAGTTAGCTTGGCTCTTTTGCTCTGTTTTCTACTTATTTCAGAGGAGACAGCCTGTTTTTACTTTGCTGGCCAAGAGAGAGCGTGAGGATTAATAATCAATTCAAGGCTGTAAATCGCTGCATTGCTGTGAAGCATTTAATTGAGATCCTTTTTGTGTTTCTGGGGATGTAGCCTAAGCTGTCTATAAGAAAAAGGGTAAGGTGCAGCCCAGAACTTGCAGTGATGTAAAAAATTAGAGGGGGGGGGGGGGGGGGNAACAACAAAAACCTATCAGAGAGTGTGAAATTCACCTGGATCCCTCCTAAGGGGTTTGCACATTTGTGTGATTAGAGTCATATTTATAGGAAAATCTTGTCACTTCTCCTCACACTCTGTGGGGCTGTAAAACACATCACTGCTGCTCTCAGTTTCTGGAAGAGCCGCCGGAGACAGGAGAAGGTGCGCAGGAAGGACAGGTCCCGGCATTCCGGAGGGTGCCCCAGCGGGGTCCTGCCTCTCCGCCCAGTGAGATGCCGACGTCCATGTGCCCAGGGATGGCACGGGGGCCGCTTTGCTGGAAAAACACACGCCAAAACGCTTTTGGACATCGCTCCAGAGGGTTCGCCCACTGTCCCGGGAGGGAGCTGGTAAATGAGGTAAATGAGGACACCTTCGTTTTGCCTCTGGGCATGGTGCGCTGTGCCAAAGCACCACAGAGGGGCCGGGGAGGCACCCCCTTCCTCACCCAAAAGGTCCTGAATTATGCACGGGAGCAGGATTTACTCCTGGCACCCACCTGTAAGGAACCAGCTGGCACTAAAGTAAGCAAACGAACTGACACAAGCTGCGTTAAAAGCTGACATCCGCGATAACAGGACCTCGTTCAGACGTCAACTTAAAAATCTCAGTGATCTCGGAAAGAGTTAGAAAATCTAGTAACTGCAATTGCTGCAACCGGTGATTTGCCAAGCATTTTGCGTGCTGCTCAGGCACCAGCGGTTGCATGAATAAACGGGAGAGCGAGGGAGTGGGAGAAGAGGTAAAGAGGCAAAATGGAAGAGAAGAGCCCAAGCCCGTGCTGGCAATCTTGCCGGCTCATCTAAATTGATATTTGATTTCTGAGCGTAGCACAACGCGGCACTGACAGATCTATTTCTCTTGCAGGGCTGTCCGGTTTTATACATTTCAGGTTGCCCGTGCTGCATTGTGAAACCTCACCCAACCCATTTTCCCCAGCAGGAGCTCCTCAGGCAGAAAAGGGGATATATCTTTTTCCAGTTGTCACAGGGATGTGTTGGGCAGCTAATATATATAAATTAAAGAGAAAAAAAAAAAAGGGGGGGGAAAAAAAGAAAAGAAAAGAAAAGGCATGCAGAAAACAGCCAGAGCTCTGAACCAAAGATAAAAGCCTAAACAAGTGCACTGAAGTGTGAGGTTAAACGGAGAGGGAAAAGCCATTAGGGACCATAGAGCTTTGGAAAAGTGTAGAAATAATTCCTAAGGAGAAAGGGGTGGTGGAGTATATCTTAAAGACAAAGAAAGAGAAATCAGAAAAACACGGATAGCTGCTGTTGGAGCTCAAGACAATACAAATTACTTCCCCTGGTCAGAACTGGGGCTGGCTGAGACGTCTGGTTCCGAAGCAGGAAGGTTTTCCCGATTGTACGCGCCCCTGCAAGGCCCGGCTGCCTCCACACAAACAGGAGCAACGATGGCACCACAAAACAACAAAACAGCAATCGTTTTGTTGGCTCGTCACACATTACAGCTAATTATTTAATTACTCTAATTTAAACTTTTGCTAGATTCAGCATCAAAGCATAAAAATCTAGTGATTGCAGTGTCAGAGAGGAATAATATAATTAACGTATTTAGTAGTAACATATTAAACTGTTGATTGCACCGCATTAATCGGCAGAGTTGGTATGATCCATGGGAAGCTATATGAAATACATGAAAAACACGCATGGGCCTGTGTTGTCCCCCCCCCACGCCACCACGCCGGCGTCCGTGGGTGCAGGTGTGGAGGGTGTGAGGAGACAGGCGGACACATTGGATGGGGCTTGGAGCAACCTGGTCCAGTGGAAGATGCCCCTGCCCATGGCAGGGGCTTGGAACGAGATGATCTTGAAGGTCCCTTCCAACCCAAACCATTCCACGTTTTGGTGATTCTATGATTTGTGCCACACATGTCTGTGGAGGAAAGAGGCAGAGGAGCTGAAGGAACTGCCACGGGGACACACGCCGAGCACAAGGCTCGGTACCATCCCCACAACCGGGCCCAAAGCACCCATCACAAATTTGGGGACATGCCTGGCTGCCATGCACCGTGATGGCCCTTTGCCCCGGGGAGGTGCCGGAGTGTCCCTGAGGCTGACCTGAGCCCACAGACCTCACACTGTTTATTCCGCACAGACACATATCCCACGTGGAAGCACTTAGATGCATCGAGGTTTAATTCCCTGAGTTATCCACAACAAATTCAGCAGCAGTTGGGTAGTCAAATTCTTGAAGCAATAGGCCCTTTATTTTATTTTTATAGCGCCCTCCAAAATTGGCTTGCTGGTCACCAGGCAATTAAAAGTCGAGGAATTGTTTCTGCCTGACGTAACCTAATAACATTTATTTTTTTTCCTCCGCTGCTCCAGAGCCAGGCAGCCAACAGAGGGAGCACAAATTCCCGAGCAGCGCTCCATGCCTGGACTCCGCCATCCCCTCGGAGGGGTTCCATTGCGGATCAGGCTGGCACACAGACGAGGAGGCAGCAGCAGGCGCCAGCCTTGGAGGAATAAAGTGCTCTGAACTCCCTTCCCCTGCGCCAGGGCACGGAGCAGCTCAGCTCTTCAGAGGACCCTACTCCAAATGAAGAGCCGCCACCTGAAAATATAAAAATGAAGCCAGACATCGGTAAAGAAAAGGCCAGTCTGGAAAGAAAGGATGCAAAACAGTGAGGGAGGTTGAGGGTTTATAATTTTAAGCTTAAGCTCTTCTACAAAACAATTCCCCGGTCACAAGGGGGAAGACAGCAAGGTGGAGAAGATACTAAGTGAAACATACGGGCGCAGGCGCCTAATAATTACAAATTGCACCGATTCCTTTTTTCAGATTAATTTCTGTCTGAAAAGAAACGCTATATATTCCCTTTTTCTCCCTCGGTAAGCACCGTGGCCTGCTTGCCGTTCTCCAGAGACGAGCCACGCTCTCCGGCATCAGGCAAGTACGAGCCCCCAGCAAAAATTCTCCCTGCACCAGTCCCCTCCCCAGACCCACATCTGCCCAAACGCACTTGGCTCTCCGGCCGCCCCTGGGATAGTCAAGTAAGTGGGTTTTATGGTAGAGCCGCTTCTTTATCCCAGCTGAAAATGTCATTGTACTACAGTTTTATCTAAAAGCTATCGATTATTGTCGGCGCTCGCAGACGCAGCCAGGTTTGGACTCCTCAGCTGCTGCTTCTCAGGGACCATCCGGCACCCGGGTCGCAATGCTCAGAGCCAAAGAAACTCTGCAGCGTTTCCCGAGAGCGATGAGAGGCGCGTGTGGGCAACGGCAGGGCAGGTCTAGCTGGCCCCAGCTGCTGAATTCAGGGCTGCCCCAGCCATGTGTGACTTCTGATCCAGGCACAAACGAGGCGTTGCTGCAAGACTAGTACAAACTGTATTCTTCAAATTAAAAGAAATCATTTGCTTAGGGTTTTTTTTCCTCCCAAAATAACAGGATTCGAATATATTATCTGAAAAAAAAAATACATTTTCGTTTTCCACCTCACTGCGTCCAATGATTGTGGTGTGATTATTAAACACTTCATAAATAATAATGTGACATTTTCAGATTGTGCGTCTGATTAAGCAGCCATTCTTCTCTCCCTGACTGCGACCGTGGACAGATGAGATTGCTGCAGACGTGGCAATCTTTGTGGCTCCTTCCCTGGGGATCTGGGATCAGAAGTCGCCCCTGTAACCCAATTAAATCCGAGAGGGTATGAGCTGATCAGCTCCAAAACTCACAGCCATCGACGGGGAATCTTGACATGAACTTCCCTGAACTGCAGGTCTGACCCATGAGCACAGCTTGATGCATTTTCTAGGGAGGATATTTTACACAGTGAGTCACTTTCTCTGCAGTGGGTAACGATTTACCTCAATTATGGTTTAGTATAAGGACGCCTGCTCTCAGAGCAAACAAGCAGTTCCAGATGAAGACAGAACTAAACCCAGAGAAGTGATATATAAGAGAAGACAGGCTTCAACTGAAAGCAAAAAAAGTGAACCTGGGAGATAAATATTCTCAGGATCAGAGTCCTTTGAGGACCAACGCATTGCAGAGACCCTCCTCAAAAAGTTTACTGTCCTTTTTTCCCATCAAAAAAACCATTTAGTAAAGTTGTTTATTGAATAAAGAGCCAAAATGAGGTGGCATTTATCCTCTGGTTATTCTAGCGCCGAAGATGCAGCTGTGCCTCTCAGAGCTGTCATACAGAGCAGCGCAGATGTCACTGAAAGGGACAATCTCCTCACCCAAATTCTCTCTTGCCTGGTATAGCGTTCGGATGAGTTAATCCCAGGCAGAAAACCCAAATGCTTTCCTTTTTTCTGGGCACAATCACCATTTCAGAAAAATGACCAAAGCAAGCAGCCCCTCTCTGTAAACCCTCCCAACCATCTGTCTGGATATTACTGACCTTTAATATTATGCAGGCAGGAGGTGGAAAGGACAGGATAAGAAAGGGCTGGGGGGGGGGAGGTGTGGAAAAATGTCATTGCTGTAACAATGGCTTATTGCATTTGGATAATTTTGCTTCTTGTACCGCTGCTAACATGGTAATCTTTCTCCACCTACTGTATGTCAATAATGCAATAACCTCGCTCTCCCCCTGCATCAATAACACAACAGCCGCTCTCTGCTTTCAGCGGCACTGATGAATTCTAGAATTGCGACAGCTCAGATGGTCCGTGCTAGCTTGTCCCTGCCTCCCACCCTCATTACATTTTAATTTCACTTTAAAGACAGTTGCTATCAGCATTGTTTGGCTGTAGCTTCTGCAAAATAAGATCAGGTTGTATTTGAACTCAGGAGGTTCCTGGGCTCCGCACAGGTGCCAAGGTATTTTCTATCGGTGTTATTTCTTTGTATAGTCTCAGTTGAAAAATTAAGGCAAGATTTGCCAAAGACTTAACTGGCCAACAGCTCGATATACTCCCCAAAGCTTCTCTAAGCTCAGCGCTTCCGAAAATCTGTTACTTACGCTTCAGTGTATGGACAGCGGGGCAGATTCTCAGCCACCATCCCCATTGCAGCCTTCAGGTCTGCGCCAGTTACACGTACACCAGACCACCAGTTGTTGAACAATCAGTGTTGGTTTAAAGCATAAACGTACACAAGCGCACTCCACAGACACGTTAAGCAAATTAATCTTCAAAAAAATTGATACAATAACAGCAGCTAAAAAATACTTAAAGCCAAGTGATGTGACGGGTTGGGTAAAAAAAGATCTGAAAGCATAATCAAGTGAGCTTAATATCAGAAAGCATATGGTAAAAAAGTCTTGTAAGAGAATCCTTAATACTACAGTGGGCCTCACACACTGATTAATATCACCTCCTCTGTATAGTCTAGCGTGGATGGATTCAAGAAGCTGATAATTTTCAGAAATGCCGCTCCTCGTAATGATAGAAGATGAGGTTTTGTGAGTTATGTTGAGAATTATTGGCAAAGGTTAGGTGATTTCCCACTGGTGCTAGAGGGAAAACATTGCTTGCAAATTACCAGCATTTGTCAGTACTAATACCACATCCCCCAGCCACCTAAACTGTCAACATTAATAGGTGTCTTCACAGCAAAAAAGGGTGACTAGAGTCAGACTTGATCAGACCTTGAAATGAGAAGAGGAGCATGATACAGGGAATAAAGAAATGGGAATGTCTTCGCAGTGCTGCCGTAGCTCCCAGCATCCCACCCATAGCTGCGTGGGTGGCACTGCTTACCACGCTCTGCCAATTAGCACGTTTGCTTCCCCCATCACTCTCCTTCCCGTCTCGCGCTCATTCGCCGGGTGGATTTCGCTAAGCCTCTTCCATCCTCTCTCTTCCCAGTGACTGCTCTACTTTCACCCTCTCTAGCATCGGCGCAGTGTTTCTTCTTCCAAGAAGCAAATGCAAGATGCTGATGCAAGACACAAACACAAGATGCTTTCCCAAGAAGAAAAAAAAAAAAAAGCAAGAGGAGGCAAGGCAGGAAAGGTTTTCTGGTGCCTGGGTACTGCCAGGCCTTGGTCATTCTCCTACCAGTCCCCTGTGCAGCCCTGGGGCCGGCGGCGCCCTGGATCCCGCTGGCAGGAAGCCCCCAGCACGGCTCCCAGGAGGGAGGTTAGAGACAAGGGTCCTCGCCAGCTTCTAGCAAGCTCTCTCCCACCTGGGCGCAGCAGCATCCATCCCTCGCAATATCTTACCTCGTATTTAAACCTTGAAAGCTTTCCCTGTTACTCAGTTTCCCTGTTACTCCGATTGCCAGGTTTGGGTGAGCCCGGGAATGGCTCAACACGCAGCCTTGTTCACCCGCTCCGGGAGTGCGGAGCCTCAACAGCCCCCTCAGGCACAAAGATCACAGACGGAGCTGTGGTTACAGGGGTCTACACTCCTGGTGGGACAATTCTCATCACCGGTGCCCAGCAATTAATACGTGTTTTGCTGAAGAGTTACTAAGGGATTTTCCCTCCTTGCTTTCCCTGCGCAGGGCAAAGGACCTGCCACCCACTCCTCCAGCACTTGAAATTCAGGTCTAGTGACCTGTCTTTGTTTCAAGGAGGCAAAAAACCCCATGACTTCACTCCCTACATCTTCATCTGCCCAGCCCATGCAAGTCGGGACACGGCGCAGCTTTGTCCCTAAGTTAACACGAGTCTGACGTGCGGTTGGGCGCAGCCGAACCCCCGCCAACGAGAGCATGTAACATACAGACATCTGCTCTCCTGAGCCTTTCAGCACCAGAGGTGGCATTAATTTAGGTCGGCCACAACCAGAGATAAAAATAATTTCCATTCGACTCCTCCTTCTGTCAAACTGAATAAAATATAGTTCACTTATTCACCTCGCCTGGCCCCTTGGTGATTAACATTAGCAAATGCAAGCAGCCCGTGGCCACGTCGCCACTCCACATTAATGCAAAACTGGGGGAGGGCCTCGGCCACTATCAGCACAAAAAGAGAGCCTTACCTTTTAATGTGCTCATTCTTCACACGGCTGCCAGCGATAAAAGAAGCTGTCAAAACAGATGGACAGGCCGGCCTCGGCAGAGATAGGAGATTTCTGCTGATTTCTCAGGGAAAGAGGTAAAAAGCACGCAGCGAGCGCTACGCACAACCTCAGCGGCGGAGAAACCGAGGCTCCGGTAGGGCCCCGGAGGGTCATAAGCTTAAATATCCTAACTCCATTTTTGTGTGCGCTACTGCCGCCTCCTCAGCTGCCGCCCCCTCCCCGCCGCAATGGGGCCGCTCTCTCCGGAGCGCGGGCTGAGATTCCCAGGCGGGTCCCAGCACAGAACCTGCCGAGGAGTACGGCACGGGGAGCCCGGCATAGGAAAGGTTCCCGTGGTGCCTGGGAATGCTGCTGGACTTGGCAGTCAGGCTCACTTGCATGCCCCAGCGCCAGCAAAAGCTACTTTTGCTGGAGGCAGGACTATTGGTACTTCAGAGCAGTATTTGCAGTGGTTTTTCCCGCTGTTGCAGACGGGAAATTCACCGGGAAGTGCAGACTGGAAGGCACAGGCTCGTTTCCCCCTCTCTCACCGCAGTTAGCGGCACGCTGACCACACGACGCTCCCTGCCACAGCTCTGCTCTGGCGGCTTTGAACACAGGTGCAAACGCCGATCCTGCCAACAGCCCTGCACCTAAAGGGCCAAACCCCCAACGACCACGAAGCGGTTTGCACCTGAGGAGCGTTTGGTCCTCGGATTGTAAAATCCCTGATGCTGTCACCACTGAGCTACGAAAATATGAAAAGAAGTGCCAGGTTTAACGCTAAATACCTCATTCTAACCCTGCCTGCGATAGCACGGTTCTGGGGCACACACCATCCACACATCTGGATTATCTCAGAATTAGTAATCTGGTCTTTAACAACCTCATTCAGCCTCTGTGCCAAGGCTGGTTGCCCCCGAAGGGGACTGTGAGTCTCTCTGCACGCCGCAGCGTGGCTCGAAAGACTGCACGCGGAATCTCAGCCCACATTCTGCAGACGTTTTTTTCCTTAAAAATGTTTTCTATGATCAATGCTTGGGTAGCAACTTGGGTTGTTGTTTTAAGGGAGTTGAATTCATTATTCTTCTCAGATAACATTAAATCCTCAAATACAATATTTTTTTCCTTTTCTTTTTTTTCTTCTTCTTCTTTCTTTTACTCCACCCTCCTCTTTGGCAAATAGGACTCCCAGGTACCTTCTGATCACTAATAACATGAGCTTTCATACCCTTTTGGAACAAGTGAAATTTCTTTGACGTCTTAACTTTGCACAAATAGATTTTAATGAGGGAATATCACCTTGCCTTGAGCTAACTCTCTTCCTTTGCTCTTCCAAGGCTTTTGTAGTCATTCCCTTACAACTTACAGAACATTAAAGTTCGGCAAAGTGTTTGAACACTGCATACCATTTCCCCAGGAACTTTGTTTATTCTCCTCAGACTGTCACAGGAGGGACATGCTTCCAAAGATATGATGTAAATCAGGCAAAGGAAGAACATCTTCCGCAGCCCTCCATTGTCCTGCCGTGGTCTTTCATGTCTGCTTGGGGGATTGCATACAAAAGCACTTCCCATTGGGTGACAACCGGGGCGACGCTACTAATATAAATAAGACTCTGAAGTTATGCTGCGCTCAGAAGAGCTGTGGAAAGCCTTAAGTATAATTTGAGTAACACGCACTTGTCAAAGGGTTGGGGACAGCACAATAGATGTGGAAGAGAATACCTAACTACTTGCCAGAGGATATCTGAGTTCACGTTCAAACTCACCATAGACTTAATGAAGACAACAGAAAGAGAGGACATCAGCCTCCAAGTTCTGAAATGAGAAGAGAAAATGAATCTGGAATTAGGAAATAATGATCCTGTTGTCAGATTCCTCTCCATGTTCCTCCCAGAGCACAAAACAGAGACAACAGACTGAGAAGCCAGACATTTCCCATGCTGTCATTTCGAGAAAGGCTCCCAGCACGGACAGACACCAAGGAATGGACTTTTCTCAGAACAGTTGTCCTCAGGGGTGGAGCAAAGTGTCACTGCGAAATGTGGCAGAGCACTGAGATCCTGGGCAGACGTTCACTGAACCCATGAGTGGGATTCAGCTGTCCCCCTGCAAACTCTTCCCTTTGCTGATAATTTACTGTAATTAAACCATATGTAAAATTCTTTCACTCTGTCAGAAGCAGAGACCTTCTGCTGCCCATATGCCAGAAAGACAAATGAAGGGCAAAGCCCACATGAAGAAGGCAAACTTTTGCTTCTTGATTAAAGAAGAGTCAAGACACTTTCCATACACGCGGCTGCTGGTGCTCAGGTGATGTTTTGAGACAGGAGCGAGACCCGCAGCAAGACGGGGCGAGTCCCCAAGAACAGTCGGTGACCACAGACTTTGTTTCCACCTCCCCTGTTGCTGTAGGAACGGGGTGTTGTCCACATCAGGGGTGGCATCAGCGTCAGGCCCCATCCCTGGCAGAGGTTCCTGCTGCTCAGGGCCCGTACTGTGCTGGGGCTTGCTCACTCCCCAGGCTCACACCTGCGTGCACGGGGACAGCAGTTTTGGGAAGCTGGGAAACAGCCAGACTCTTCTCAGTGGTCCCCACTGAAAGGACAAGAGGCAACGGGCGCAAACTGAAGCACAGGAAATTCTGTTCAAATGTGTGGGGAAAAATTTTATGGGGAGGGTGAAGTGCGGGAACAAGTTGCCTGGTGGGTTTGTGGAGTCTCCATCCTTGGAGACATTCAAAATGCGAGTGGACACGGCTCTGGGCAACCACGTGGTCCTTCCTGAGCTGCGGGGTTGGACTGAGTGATCTCCAGAGGTCTCTGCCACCTCAACCGTTCTCCGAGTCTGTGAGACGAATTCATGGTGCTACAGAGTATGAGGGAGGGAGCCTGAATTTTGAGTGCTTTCAACTGTCAAAACTGAAATTATTCCAATTTCTTAAAATACAACAGAAAGGAGGGTTCTCAGCTTATAGACAATTTATTTCTGCAGACTTGCCAGACAGGAGAGATGAAGATTTTGTTGTTGTTGATCTAACTGCACTTCAACAAGTGCAACAACAAAAACCTAAATAAGCCCAAACCTTTCAGAGAAGCTACAGTAAAACATTAGTTGATGTGTTTTTTAAAATTGTAAATATATAAATAAGGGCAAGAATCTGGAGTTCAGTGCAATAGAAACTGAAAGCTGATTCAGCAGAACAAGGCGTAGTCATAAAAGATTTATTACGCTTTATCAGCAATATCCACAGTCTTTCTGTGATTAGAGTTGGATTGTGTGTAATTATCTTATAGAAATTCTGCTCTTTGATGTGCTTTATCCACCATGCTGAAATACAGTTCAATTCTAGTGGGTTTTCATGGTTGACTGGAATTTACATTAATTCCTTTGGGCCTGCAGGGCCAGCCTGGTCTGTCACTAGCAAGCCCTTCATAAATATTCATATATATATATATATATATATAAAAATATATAAATTCTGTAAAGTCCCAGACGCTCTGGCCCCCAAAAAACAGGGGAAAACAAAGAGTCTGACTTCCCGGGAATTATCTTTGATTTGTATTCCACAGTCCAGTCTTTCCTCCCTTTTAGCATGAATTAGAGTGATTGAAATGTTTACAGTAATTTGCAGGCAGAGGTTACACTTTGCTTTTAATTTAAAATGTCCAAGCAAATTGAGGAAATTATTTCATCTCAGTTCATTAAGCTTGATTTTTCTCAATCAGAAAAATGTTCTCTTCTTATTTTGCTTTTTAAAGTTCACTGATTTTTTCCTTACCCCCTATGCCCATAAACGGTTGCTATCAGCCAGAAAAACTACAGGTGTTTGCAGGCCAACCTGTATAAGATGCAAATGCTTAAAACTACCTTGGTTGTGTACCTGATTGTGCTTTTGTGGATTTCAGCATGGGGGAAGTAATCACCTTCAATGGGAGCAGAATCAATTTTCCGAATAGTTGCTTAATCCTTGGGAGATGCTCAGCACCATGCAGGAAGGAAAAAAGAATGGAGAGCAATGGGGGACAGAGGTTTACAGAGTTTGGGATTTTTTATAAGCGAAGCTCATTTTGCTCCCATGTTTGATAACTAAATGGAGGCTACTCTGATTAAATATGTCCAAATAACTCTCGAAATTGTATCTCTGTGGCATTTCGGGTAGCAGATACAGTTAAAGTGAATGCAGAAGACATAATTACGTCTGTTTCACGTGAATCTCACCTCTGTCACCCATCTACACGTGTTGTTCCGTGGATAGGATTTGTTTTCCGATTCAATATCTGATATTAGAAGAGACGGAACTTAAACACTTGTTTTAATTCAGAAGTGGAAAAAAGCACAGAACTAACGAGCAGAATCCATCGATGAAAACTGAAGGGCCAGGCCACCAGTGGGTCTGATCAGCTCCCAGACCCAGAGAAGTCACGAGAAACCAGCGAGTGTGGTCCACAGAAACCAAACTGTGTCATCGAAGGCCAGACCTTGCTTCTGCAGGAGCCTTACTCGTCCCCTTCAGCAGGAGCAGAGGTGGATCCCCATGGGCAGCGCTTGGTCAGGCTTCTCAACTCAAGTGCCATCCTCCTTGTCCAGTAGAACTCCAGCACCTTCATGTGTTGCAGCTCGGGAGCTTATTCCCTGGTCAAATCTCACCACCAGGAACATACGGCCCACCTTTTCCTTTATAACTGCAGGGAACACTTCATCATCCACCCATTGATTTCTAAGGTGCACATCAAATTAGATTAGATTCCAGGTGAGTTCAAGGAGGGAATAACATCCTCCATTACCAACTTGACCTGACCCTCACCTCTTTCCAACCAGCCCTTCTGGGTTCGCTCTGTTCTTCTTTTCAACTCTTCTATGACAGGTTTCCTGAACAACGCAAAACAACACCCAG
This sequence comes from Chionis minor, assembly GCA_013398295.1. Lineage (NCBI taxonomy): Eukaryota > Metazoa > Chordata > Aves > Charadriiformes > Chionidae > Chionis > Chionis minor. The sequence goes on from VZSF01005152.1 coordinate 666,754, forward strand.
ATAATTAATTTGTGGTGATGGTGGTGTCCGCCAGGTCTCAACTCGCTTGTGGGAGGGGGAATTACAAATACCATTTCCTAGCAGTGCATCCACACTGCTTCTCAAGAGATGAGGGGCGATGGAAGGAAAAAACAGTCCAGGCTTTCCACTTTTTGGTGTTTATCCAAATGGAAGTGGATTTAACCACCCTAAATGGTGGCGAGGCAGCAGAGGAGGCTTGAGGTAACTGTGCAGGCAGGTTCGAGCAGAACAGACACCAGCGAAAACCCTCTGCGTTGCGAGAAGAGAGACGCAATCAATACGTTTGAGTAAGAATTGAAACAAGTTAAGAGCTGTATGCTTATTAGCTCCTCACAGCAAAATAATCTGCCATTGAAAGCAGACAGGGAAGAATATCAGAATGACTGTAATGGAACACAGATTGGTTTAATAGTATCAGAAACTCTTTTTGAAGTCAGCTGTGTAGCTTAGAGCAGGTGGGTGCAACTCAACAGGGAGGCCTATCTCTAGGTAGAGACTTTGTTAAAGAGAAAAAAAGGGGGGAGGGAGAAATTGAAATTCTGTTGTCAAGTAACATCACGCTTTAATTTCATGCCACATTATGACAATCTGGTCTGTAAGGCACTCCCAGTGTGTGGCTGCAGAGCTGCTGTATTACAGCTTCTGCTTGCAAAGCTGATAGGCCCGGGAGACCTGCAGCCCTCAGCTAATTGTAAACCCGATTAAATAGCAGTGTGAAGAAGTTTGATTAATTCAATCTATCTCCATGCATCAAGACCAGAACCAGACGTGGCATGAGCCCCAAATCTTTGGAGTATCAAGTTCTTTGTTCTTCGCGTTTGGAATAAAAAAATTAAAATGAAGCATAGGAAAATAATGAAATTATAACATTATGACACAATGAAACACAAGTGACAATTCTACTTTTCTTCCTAGAAAATCCCCAACCTTTCTGCCTTTCAAAAATAATGCATAAAAACCCATTTCAATTAGCATCTTTATGCGCTTACCCAGATAAATTACCATACTAATAAACTTCTGATAGACTTTCAGGGGCTGCTTAACCAAGGGCTTCTGATCCAGCTGAATTCATGGTCTCTTGGACAGGAGGGATTTGGACTTGATTAATTTTAGTTGTTTCAGTTGCGATGAAACTGTCAATTGCTCTCTCTCTTCTAAGTGCCTGTGAGACAGAGAAAGAGGATGTAAAGAGGGACTATTGCTGTGAACTTGGCTGGCCGGACTGACCTTTTAGAAACCGTGGAATGCGACGGGCTCCGCACTGAGCACTGCAACCTCGTGCCGTTCCCCACCAGTACATTCAATTCAAGTATTTTACACGACTGGTAAGTGCTTACAATACCAACACCTCCTGCAGTACTGTGAGACTGGCAACCAGTATATCCAACTCACGAAGTCGTATGTTAGAAGAGTGATTTTTTGACCAAGAAAAGTGTGGATATTCTTAGGGGGTGTTTCTGCTTTGCGTGTTCCTATTTGGAGACAACGGCAGCTGCGTATGCTTGAAATCTTTAGGTCTTTTTCCCCACTAGGCAGGGGCGTCATACTTCACACATTTCCATCACCAAAGGAACTGGGGGATTTTCCCATGCTCAATTTGCAGAGAAAAGAGAGATAACTAGTCGAGTTGGTCTTTGCAGTTTGGGGTTTTTTTTCTACCTACAGAAATTAATACAGAAAGCAGTTCAAGAACGAGTGAGACCCTCATTTCTGTCTCATGAAGTGATCTGCATGCATGTGTCTAATGCCCCTTTTCACTCTGTTACAGCATGTGAAGTGGTTTAGTTCCTACTGCATCACAACTTGTAATAACACCCGTAACACAGCTATACAGAGAGTAATATTAGATTATTTCTGTTATTCATCAGTATCACGGTTGGACAGAATCCTCTTAAATCTACCTAAAGTGGCTTCCCACGGATGCTAGTGCTACCACCAAAAAATAATATATTATGCATACATATATAGCTTCTCAACTACCCACTGGCTGGTTTTTGTGTACGATTATAAAATACCTGCATGACCCTTCTAAATTGAATATGATTTGATGGCAGAAGCTGAGCAACTGCAGTACTCAGAAGCCTTAAATATTTCAGAAGCCTTCTCCCTCCTCTTCCTTTTCTCCCCCACTAGCAACGTTGAGGACTTCCCAGGCCCCACCACACTCCTGGAATGCATTCTCTCAAAAAACCCACTGAACCTCAAATTATTATTCCATGGTGAGAAAAGCAGTGAGCAGTAGAAAATGACAGTTTACCCAAATGGAGGTGAAAATGCACTTTCTCCTGTACTTAAGAGAAATAACAGCTTTCAGCAAAGATCTAAATCCTAGCAACAAGCACTACATAAATGCAAAAAGGTCATCTCTTTGTTAGAGAAAGGTTGCTTTGCTGAACGCATACTTTAAAAAGAAAAATAAACTACTAAAGGAAATTAAGCTTGGTAACTTTTCTGTTGTATTTGCCCATGCAGAGAACAGATCTGTGCACTCACTCCCAGTGCAAGAATGCAAAGGAAGGTTGATTATAATGAACAACTTTCTTCTTTGAGAGCTACAAGGAAGAGAACTGAAGACGTGTTTCAAAAAAATGGCTATTTAAAAACAGAATTTGGGCTCTGCTGAGCAAAGCACTAGTTGTCAGCTGTGAATTTACCTGGATGGCAATACAGAGGGACTTCACCCATCCTGCTAGAAACGTCCAGAACGATGAGTGCTCCTGCACCCCTGATGCACTCATGCAATTTGTTCCTTGTCCCTCTCCTCTAGCCAGACCAGTGTCTTCTTGCCTGAAAAAACACTTGGGGTAAAATTCTCATTCCAGTAAAGACCACAGCAAAACCTCCTTTGCCTTCAAAAGAGAGAGGACCCCAAAGTTTGGGAGATGGCAGGCTCCAAAGCCAAGAACTTCCTGTTTGAACAGACAAGCAGGCAAGGGGTATGGAGAGAAACAAAGGCACAGAGGGCTGATCTGCATAAATCCTTATTAAGCAGGAAAGTACATAAGAATATGTTTAATTTTACTCCTAGTCAATAAAGTAAGAGGCTCTGCAAGCCAGGTTGGGTAAGCTGCTGTTCAGAAAGAATCATCACAAGGAACAGGGAGGAATAAGATAATGAAGCCAAATGTTGAGGGGAGAAAGGAGGGAATACATAGCAGAAAATCTCTCAGAAATACCCAGAAAGTCCAAAGGACACTGAGGAGAATACAATAAATTATGGGCTGCATGAAACAATGACTCCCAAACACCTGAGCCCAATGCAGAAGGATGCTGGTGGGGAAACTAAAACAAGGACAAGTCCACAGGGTTTATTATCCTGGTTTAGATCCATTTAATTCTTACCTGATTCAGTACAAAATCATCTTCCCTTGACCGAGCTCCATCTCCAAGACAACAACACTTCAGAAACAACCATGTTTAAACAGACGTATACGACAATGGTCTAGGATTCTTCTCTAGGTCTCTTCTTGTCTTCGGGTGAAACTCTGCCCCACTGAAATCAGTTGGAAATTCATGTTGACGTTATTGGGAGGAAGGATTACATCATTTTCTGGGGAAACAGAAACAGTTACCTTTAGAGCCATTAAAAAATGGAGGACAGAAGTCTCTGGTCAGTAAGAAGCTAAGCCTAGGAAAATAAAGATGCAATTCTATGTCACCTTGGAAAGATCAACATTATTTGTCATGTGGTGTTTATTCAGCAGAACAACAACTGCATTTGTGCTTTTAAAGGCAAATGAAAGGAGAAATTAGCAGGAGGGGGGAACGGGGTAGATCTGAACACAGGAATGTACTGCCACTCCAGCCTGCTATCATTAAACCACATCAGAACTTCATAATCATGGTGTTTAATTAAACAACAGAGGCATAGGTTTATGCATTAATAATGAGGCCTAGCACTTTAGCATGTCAGGCTAAATACAGTTTTAAATTAATAATGTAGCACCGCAGCATTAGTGAGAAAATGAAATCTTATTAACAACTTAATAAAGTCCCTTATTTGCTAAAGTTCTAGCTCTCGGGGAACAGTGTTATAGCAAAGCATTTGCATCCCTTAAGGGGGCAGATGGGAGGAGGTGCTGCTTTCTCACACCCTCTGTAATTCCATTATATATAGCTAGCATAGTCACTAAATATTGCCTGGTGTCTGCCAAATAATGCCGTATGTTGCTTCTAAACCTAGGTGTGACATGCTGAATAATCTGCACACGCTCTTTTTATACACCCAGGAAGGGCATTTATTCACTTTTTGCTATTAGTGTACCATCTTACCAGGCAACACTGGAGAACAAGCATGGAACTCGAGCACTATCTACAATATCAGTGCTTCACAGTCGTTTGTGTACGATCGTCTCAGGCCCCGGGGCTGCAAACGCTGCTGTTTCGAAGGCGAGGAACTGAAGCACAGAAAGCAGCTGAAAGCATGAGGAGTAACAGAAAGCGATTGATTGACTGTGGCTTACAGGGTTGCCACCCATCAGCTGATCCCTAATAACTGTCTACATAAGCATTCTCAGACCACTCTCCACTTCAGCGTGCTTTATTTTCGGAGCAGGCAGAGAGCGACATGATTAGGTACTCGAGCTCTGCTGATAGGCTGTCATTTGTTCAGCCACCGAAGCTCTAGCACTTTACAACCAGGGTTTCCCAAGCCTTTAGCTTCCTGACTCCCATTGATTTCAAGGACCTGGGCCACCTCAGGCACACAGCAAATCGGTGAAAGACTAAAGACTGGAGCCCCATCTGCTCAGCCCCGCGGCAGAATCTGAAGCCCAGGGCCAGGTTTCCATTTGTTCGTGTGTTTGTCACAAATTTATCTACCTTCTTCCCTTAATTCCAGAGAAAATGTTCTTTTCCCCCTCCGCTACCGGTGGTCAGCACTTCTGCCCATCCAAGTAAGGGGTCTCTCCCCACCGACCTGCCCATCTGGCTTGAAAGTCCCACCTGGTCGTGCTTTGCTGAGGACATCAAGAACAGGGTACAGGACCATAAGGAAATGAGGACAAGATGCAAAGCCACTGAGCTGACTTCAAACGGCTGAGCATTATGGCCACGAAGAACTGACAGCAGCAAAGCCACAACAAGCCACAGCCACTAAACTCATGGGATATCATAAAAAAGAAGATGAATAGAGACAGGAACAGACAAGGTACATCCGGCTATGAGTCTGTCAAAGAAGGGCCTCTTTGGGATGTAAAACACTGCTCATACATCTTGTGCAGCCTGAAAGCTATTGGATTAGAATGGAAATTAGCCAGCAACACCGCTGACTGTTGCAGATGGGAGTGCAGAAAAGCAGTGGGCAAATCCTGCCTTTGGTTATGCTCGCGGGACCCCAGAGCTCCTTCCTCTTCCTTCCTCTGTTGTCTCCACTCACTAATTTTGCTCTGAATTTGCTGGACAATGCACCGACGCAAGTAAACTTTTGGAGTGCCAGGAGAGAATGTGAATGCCGGGCGGCAGACGCACATACACTTCCGCAGCCTTTGGATAAGACCCTGGGAACCCCCCTTCTCGTGGTAACAACTCCCTGAAAAAAGAATGGTCTTCCATATCAAATGCCTCCAAACTTTCAGCGGCATTTTCCATGTGTGTCCTGCTACAGAGAGAATACTGATCCTGCAGAAGCTGGACGGGAGATTCTCATTGTGCCCTTTTTTCCTTCAGTTACTGCCCAGGTCTCTGGAATGAGGGAGGAGACGGGGCAGAATGATAACTGCGATTCTCATAGGAATGCTGAAAGCGGGGAGCAGAATTCCTTGCAGAGCCTGTGCACGTGAGGAGTCGTGATCTGCAGGCAAAGGTTGCCTGTCCGCTCCTCTCCAGCTTCAGAGACCCAGGGATGTGGGTTTCGCTTGGGAGCCAGAGTTCATGGGAAGTAGCAGCTTGCGCAATGTTTGTGCAAGTGAAACGTCTACGACCTAAAACTCATCTTGGTATGCCTTGTCTTCCATCTCCTCGCGTTAAATAATAAAGAGAAACCTAATGGAACTGAGTAAGACTGCAGGCTGCAGTGTAAGTGAAGCCAGAGTAGACCTGCATCTTCCCCCTTACTTCATCACCAGTGAGTAAATGGGTCACTGGTGAATGGCATCTAAGTAAATTTACATCCTTTTTATTCTATCTTTATACTCAGCCTACTGCAACGGGATGTGGCTCGAACTCACCCCCCTCTGCTACAAAACACTGAACAGAAATACTACAAATGTTCTCATCAAAACCCCTTATGTTTCTACTCTGAGCGCAGGAAAACTTGAGGAAACAAAGTTTTTCATTCTAGAAATCCTTCATTTGCTTTTTAATTGTGCAGTGGGATGTCTTGGGATCTGGTCTTTTTCTCCCCCTTTTTTAATTTTCTATTTATTAATATTTAATCTCTGCACGGTGAAGAAGAAAATCATTTCTGCAATAACATCAGAATGGGAGGGTTAGAAATCAATAGCCAAGCTCTCACAAGACACATTCAATCCCTTCTTAATCCATTTTCGACTGCTCCCCTGTCTTATTAGAACAGCCAAGTTTTCCCACACTCGTTAGGTTGGGATATTCATGTTGCGGGAGGGAACTGAAAGCACCCAGAGAAGCAGAAACCTCCTGAAAGGCAGGAAAGAGACCAGAGCATTTGTCTTTGGGAGAGAAGTTGGGACCTTGTTCTGAACCCAAATCCCTACTCTTAAAACCTTCAGATAGAGAGCCTGGCCCCATTTCTTTGAATTGTGACATGTCCTGCATCCACTGTCAGCCCTGACCCACACGGGAATATCCTTCCATTCCAGTTCTTCTTTCATCTGTCACACGCAGATCTCTCAAGCATCACTGTCACCAATGCACGGGTCAGCTGTGCAGAGCGGGAAGAGCCGAACAGGGACACTCCATGGGACAAGGCAGTGCCTTGGAAAGGCAGCGGGGAGCAGGAGAGTCCTCTGCACCTGCCTTAATGTCTCTAAGACCTGAGGATATGACAACAAACACTCGTTATTTTACGCTTGAGCACAGAAAGCAAAGTCCACAATCGCCAGTCTGCACCAACCTGACCGTGCACTTGACCATTCAGACGGCACATCCCTCTGGCCACATCATGACTACACAGCCCTGAAGGGCCAGCCCAGCCCTTCCTTCTGCATCCCACTGCTTCCACCAGCAATTTCATCTTGGCAAACTTAGCACTTGCACGTTGGTGGCGTGCGGCCCCTCCGTGCCAGGAGAGGAGGCCAGAAGGGCCATCTCCCTTGCTTTGGCTAAGAAAGGGATCCCAGCTGATCCTTGCGGCCAGCTGTGCAGAGTTACCAAGATGCAGCGTGACTTTATAAGACAGTTGTGAAGAACAGAGGTGTTGAACCTTTTTTCTAGCTTAGAAAAAGGCTGTGGTTAGCAATTTTTTTCATTTTAGTGAAGGCAGGTGACATTTTTGCTTGGACTCTGATGGGGCAGCTGGGGTCCTTGTCACTCTCTCTTCTATTTAGTATGTTTCATGTTCTGGGATATACCTCTCCTAAGGCTATTGTATCTTTCCCTGAAAATAAAGGATTTCTCCTCTCTGTGCAGGGCTTGACAAATACCCAAGCAAACCCCTTCCCTTCGCAGAAGCAACGATGAGGGCTGTTCAGGAAGTTTGCAGAGGTTATGTCCAGAGGTAGGTGCCCTCTGTGCGTTGCTGGCTGCCACAGAGAACTTTGTCCCAGTGCTAAAGGGCTGATGGTCTCCAAGGACCGGGAAGGAAGACCGGGAGAAGGAGAATGCTGCAGCCGCAGCGCTGCAAGAAGAGACTTTGCCAGCAGAGGGAACCGCAGACCAGGTAATCCCTCCTTCCACGCTCCAACAGCCACCGGAGCAAGGCAGAGCTTCTTCTCTCCTGCCTGGAAAAGTTTCAGGCACCTCTGCCAGGGCTTTTTGGCCAACTTGCTGCTTGTTGGTTTCGTTGCTGAGGGCTGTGTGTGTACGGGGCTGCTGAAGAAATCCATTCAGACGGGAAACTAGTTGAAAACCGTCTGCTTACTGTATTAAAAAAAATAATCCTGCAAATGCTTATCTTCTTGCTGCCACCTAGCGAAGGGGAAAAAGTATGACTGAGTGACATAAGCAGAGCAAAACCTGTCCCAGAGGCCTGTACTTGTTACTCACTTACTTGGAATGAACTGCTTCAAAACAACCTTCAAAGTTGCACGAAGCTCTGCTCCTTCTTCTTTGGAACAAGCAGAAAAAGCAGAAAGCACCCTGCGAGGTCCTTGAAGGGACACCTACTGACAGAGGCCTCACCTCATCATCGCTTGCGTCTGAAAAGCAGCACAATATTGACCATTTTGTTGTCCTTAAACTTTTTGGGGTGCTCTTACAAGCCGCCGACTTGTGGTGGTGCTCTTTGCAGGATCAGGCAGTAAAGGAAGCGTTCACTGTCTTTCATATTACCCTAAATACGTAGCGAGTATAGCCACTTTGGCAGGGAGGATCATGAGCACAGACTCCTTCTATAGCCACCCAACATCGTGGGCAGGTTTGGTAATCAGAATCCACCTCCTCGTTAGCACCTGAGTGAGCTTCAGCCAGGGCTGAGAAGAGCAGTCTTACATCCCGAGTCCTGTGCCTTAGCCAGAAGGTTTTCCTTCCCTAAAATAAACACGGTATGCTCCTGCATCGTCCAGGGATTTTTTTGAGAGGAGAGCCTCAGCTGTGTGATAGACAAGTGACAGACAAGAAGGCAGCAGAAACACTAACGCTTCAGCAGCTCCATTTCTTCTTACACTCCTGTCATGCTCCCAGGTGACAGCCGTGACCTCTCCCTAGTCCGGATCCTGGTGTCTGCCTAGACCGAGCTCCGCCTGCTTCTCCCTGCCACCAGTTTCGGGCCTCCACCTCCCCGCCGTTTTCAAACCTCTGGAACCAGCACGGCATGGCCACGGCTTGGCCTTTTTCGACCTGGTTGTTCTTGCTGGAACACCCGAGGGATGAAGCATTCACCCACTGTTCCCAGCAGTTCCAGCTGAGCTTCCAGCGTAGCATCACTCGTACCCAGCAGAGGATGATCCGTTCAGGCGTTCTGATGTGCAAACACCTCTCCACTTTCCACTCTCCATGTATTTTAATAAAATGTCCAAAGCCCACTGGGCTCGCTGGGGGAAAGCTGCCACCAGGACCAGGCTGGATGTGCAGGGCAGGTATCCAAAATACGGGCTGCGGGATTAGAGCCGAGACCCACAAGCGGGTCTTGCTCTGCCTCTTACAGGCTTTGGGGTTATTTCTGATTTTTTTTGCGCTTTGCCTGCCCGTGCCCGCTGCCGAGGAGGGGAGGTGGTCGCTAGGTGTCAGCGTGGGACTGTCGCAGCGGCCACCGCTCCCGCCCGCAGCCAGGAGGGGTCCCGGCAGGGGGGGACCCCCCCGACCACCCCCCGACAAAACCCAGGAGGTCGGAGCATATTGGGCTCCCTTAAACCTCCTTCTCCTCACCTTTTCTAGAGATTTTGCTTCGCTCTACTTTTAATATCCAAATCTGGCTGATAGGGATGGAGGCGGCATTTCTCGTGGTTGCCTCCCCCCCCCACACACACCTTTTCTCATGGAAAAAGAAAAAAATAATCCATTTGTGGCTCGGTCCCCCCTGTTATCCATCAAAACAAGCAACGCTTTTAAATTAACGCGGCAGTCTTTGCAACTTCCACCTTTCAATAACAGGTGCACCCCAAATCCTGAGGTCTTTCTTTTTAATCTACCCGTGATTGATAGGTAAGATCCGAGTAAAGGTTTGTGCTTCAGAGCTTAGTCCCATCTCATTCCAATCTCATCCCAGTCTTCTAGGCAGTCGGACAGCAGACACTGACATGGTAACATGCACCGTGTCATTTAAGCGCATGGCTTTAAAAGCGAAATTGAAGACAATACTTATTTATTTTGATCCTTTTCTCCCACTCTTCACACCAAAACTGAAATAAACTGTATTCAAGCCCTTCCTGTAGTCACAGGCGCTACAACTGCCCAACTCACCTTCTTCCCTGAAGGATGAGAGCGGTCTCCAGGCTGCAGTCGGGAGCTGGAGCCCTGAAATAGCCCAGCTCCAAAGGAAGGTCAGTGCAGCCCGTGCTGCGCCTGGTCCAGCCCCTGTACGCACTTTAGGAGCGAGTGTTCCCCTTCAAGGCAGCTTTGCCTGGTCAAACTGACAGAAACCCCTTGAATTTAGGGAGGCAGACACGGGGAATGCTGTAACCACATCATTGATGCTGCCTATTATTAAATGTTTGTGACTTGAAAGAGTCTTAATAAAAGTCTGGATCCTGCCCAGAGGAACTTACAGTGACAATAACTGTTATAATTACAGTGATAATAGTCTACTAGTATTTATTAAATATTCACGCCAAGTTTTGAATACGTAAAACAGTAGAAGAAAAAAAATCCCGCTTTAAAGCTGGCAAATACTCTACAGCACCTGACAAATTTATTTCCTATTGCATATGTCCATTTTTCCCCACAGCACTTGAAATGGATTTTATTTTCTGCAATGTTCTTCCATGAGTCACTCCCTTCTGCTATTTTTTTTTCTTCCCTTTTTTGTTGTTCTAGTCCAAGATGACAAAATCCAAATTGGATGTTCCTATTTCTCAGTTTTCACTGAGTAACCAGGTTGAATATTTTCAAAGATGCATATTCACAGCTGAATTTTGAGGGAGAAGTCCAAACCAAATTCCTCTGGGTGCATTTTTTGGTAGCACATTAAACTGACTTGATTTCAGATTCATACAGGCTTCACATGATTTCTCTCAACTATGCGTTTTGGAATTACCTGTAAAGCAGCAAATCCTTCTGCTCTGTTCTCTTGTAGTTGATACACCTCCCAAGCTGCCTTTCAGTGTTGAAATAACCCTTGAAGAACTCATCTATTTATTAAAGATAAATTTATTTGCTGTGTGCAAAGTGTTTACTTCTAATTTTCAGCCCACTGCTTTGCCTGGCATTACCCTTGTTAGATGCATATGACATACTTAGAAAGGCAGCAATACTCGTAAAGCATCTTCACAACCCGAACTCCTGAAATGCTATAACACTGCTAGTCCTCATTGCAAGATCTCAATGCCTGACAAAAAAAAGGTAAATCATTTCTAGCGGGGGACAATCCCGCTTTTAACAATCCCTGTTCATCCTTCTCACGGGAATGATTTATGCCAGTGATAATACTCCAGTACCTCACTCTCTTTGTCTATTGTGACTCGGAGCGTGGGACTGATTCCAGAGATGTACAGAAGTTACGCTGAGTTCACCTGTATTTGAAAGTCACCATGAATATATACAGCGATGTGTCCCGGGAGCAGTTAAGTGGTCCAATTCTTATAAAACAATTAAGTGACTAAAACCAGTAATGGGTCTTCATGGTCCGATAAGCCTGATAAGGGTAGCGGAAAAGAGCCATGACAATGTTGTAACATGTTCAGACACAATAGGTGAGGTAAGAGAAGATCAGTGAAAAATATGATGGTCAAGTCTCGTGCGTACTCTGTCGGCCAGGCTTGGGCAGCAGCTTGTTTTATGTGCTCCACTACTCCGAAACACGGAAACGCAACCTTCCAGACTTCCATTCACGGCGGGGGGGGACCAGCCTCCTTCCAGGCAGCAGCTCTCCAGCCACGGGTGAGGGTGCATGTGTCACTGCAGATCGCAGCGCTCTTGGCTCTGATGTGGAGAAGGAAGAGAGACAAGCTCGTCATGTCACGTTAGCACACTGCATACAGGGAGGGGATGGGAAGAGGACAAGCTAACTACGTTTTATAAAGGGCCTGATGAAAACAAAACACGTTCTGGAAAAAGCCTCATGTCGCCTTAACACCCAAGCTATTTCCTACAGCAAATAACCTACCAGGTACGTCTGCATCAACTGGTTGCATCTGCCTGTAGGCAATATCCACCTGCCTGCATCTGTATGTCACTACTCGGGATTCATCCCCGCCTTTCTAAGCAGACACTTGCGGGGCCTGGACCAGGCACATGTCATGCTTGGAGAAAGCCTGGTACGCACTTATACTATCTTTCTACCAAACCTCAGTACCACGAAGCAGTCTCAGAAGCCTAGAAAAAAAAATCAAGACTAGGACCTCTTTGTGTTGGAATTAAAGATTGAGCCCTCTCTATCATCTCAACGCAGGAATACGGTACAAAGCATCCTGATTATCCTTCTCTATGCAGCTCTCACCTTTGCCAGTGGCTGCCTTAGATTTTCCTTGAGATTCCTCCATGGGACAGACACTCCACCAGTCGTGGGAAGGATCCCACACAATGTTGACTTCTCGCACGACGTGGAGTGGTTCACTTCCTTTCTGAGCTCAGCACGCAATTACTGGGACCCGCAACTGGGAAGGACAGAGAGTCCCTTCAGAGCTGGACTGACTCACCAAGGATCAAATTTATTTTTCTGGCACATGGAAGGGAGGAGCAAAGTGAGTCTCTGAAGAAAACAGAAATAGACAGGGCCTTTGCCTTGGAAATCTCTCTGCACAACAGGTGCCTCCTCTGTCATCCTCAGCCACATCAACACGACCTGATCAGCAAGCCATGCCCACAGCTGCCAAGACCTTGCATGCCTTTGCCTCCCATCGCAAGGTGTATGATGAGTGGTTCCTGGTCCCACGTCTGGAGCAGGGGAGAGTGTTCACTTCTCCAGTTTTCCCTGAGAATGACGCTAGAAAAATCTACAGAAAATATTTTGGTTCCCTAAACAATTCTCTATCTGCTTTGGTACTAACAAGGGCTATGGTGAGAAGTGGTCTGAAGCACCGACCCAACCATCGCCTTCTCAAATTAATTTTTGATAGGGAAAACGAGCCAATTGGCAGGCCTGGCGCTCAGTGCTGTCAATTCTAAGAGCTGCACCTGCTCTCACATTTCCAAAGTGTTCAGACTACAGCAGGAATTCATGATGCCCTCCCTGCCTTTCCGGCATCTGGGGGGAGCCCCAGGTAAGCAGACGCAATACTCTTACAGTCACAGAATCACAGAATCACCCAGGTTGGAAGGGACCTTTGAGATCACCGAGTCCAACCATCAACCCAGCACTGCCCAACCCACCCCTGACTCACGTCCCTCAGCACCACGTCTGCCCGGCTGGGAAACACCTCCAGGGGTGGTGACTCCACCACTGCCCTGGGCAGCCTGTTCCAATGCTTAACAATGCTTTTGGTAAAGAAATTTATCCTAATATCCATCTTAAACTTCCCCTGGTGCAACTTTAGGCCATTTCCTCTTGTTCTATCACTTGTCATTTGGGAGAAGAGACTGACCCCCCCTGGCTCCCCCCTCCTCTCAGGAAGCTGCACAGAGCGAGAAAGTCTCTCCTCAGCCTCCTTTTCTCCAGGATGAACAACCCCCGTTCCCTCAGCCGCTCCTCAGGAGACTTGTGCTCCAGAGCCCTCTCCAGCTCCGCTGCCCTTCCCTGGACACGCTCCAGCCCCTCAGTGTCTGTCTTGTAGTGAGGGGCCCCAAACTGAACACAGGATTTGAGGTGGGACCTCGCCAGTGCCCAGTCCAGGGGGACCATCACTGCCCCAGTCCCGCTGGCCACGCTATCCCTGACGTGGGCCAGGATGCTCTTGGCTGTCCTGGCCACCACTGCTGGTGTCGCCAGTTCCTCCTCCGCCACCTCGTCCCAGCCAGCGGACGCAAGTTCTAGAAGGGCCGTAGCGCTCCCTGCCCGCTCCCTGCTCGGGGCTGCTTTGTCCTGTCTGCTCCTCGGGCGGCCGCTCCCTTCGCCTCGGGTGGCGCTGGGGGCTGCCCGGTGGGGACGGGAACGGGGACAGGGATGGGGAAAGGGACGGGGACAGAGAAGTGGACAGGGAAGGGGAAGGGGAAAGAGAAAGGGAAGGGGACAGTGAAGGGGAAAGTGAAAGGGACAGGGAAAGGGAAGGGGAAGGAGACAAGGAAGGGGATGGGGACAGGGAAGGGGACAGGGAAAGGGAAGGGGACGGGGAAGAGGACAGGGGAAGAGGACAGGGAAAGGGGACAGGGGAAGGGGAAGCCCCGCTTCCCGCCCGCCGCCTCAGGCGCCGCCGCGGCCGCTGTGATTGGGCGGCGGGTCGGTCCCAGCGGGCCCCTCTCCCCCATATAAGGGGCGGCGGGGCCGGCGCCCGCCTCACTGCCCGCCCTCGGCGCGGAGCGAAGCGGA
>VZSF01005152.1:680922-746231 GCA_013398295.1 Chionis minor
CGGGGAGAGAGGGGAATCGGGGCTGCCTCGCCCGCCGCCTCCTCGTCCTCCTCTTCCTCCGTGTCCTCAGCGGCGGCCGAGCGCGGCTCCCGCCTTCCGCGGGCGGCGATGGCCGAGCTCAAGTCGCTGGGCGGCGAGGCGTACCTGGCGCTGGCCCCGGGCTACGGCCCGCCAGCTTTCGCCTACGGGGCGGTGCGCGGCGGCGGCGAGGGCCCGCGGGGGCCGTTCCCGGGGGGCGGCGGGGCGGAGTTCCACCCCGGGGCGCTGGGCAAGTCGGCGGAGAGCAGCGGCGAGCAGAGCGGCGAGGAGGAGGAGGGCTTCGAGGCCGGGGTGAAGGGCGGCGCGGCCTTCGAGCGGGAGGGGAAGCTGAAGGGGGCAGCGCTGGGGAAGAAGCCCAAGGAGCAGCGCTCGCTGCGCCTCAGCATCAACGCGCGGGAGCGGCGGCGGATGCACGACCTGAACGACGCCCTGGACGGGCTGCGGTCCGTCATCCCCTACGCCCACAGCCCCTCCGTGCGGAAACTCTCCAAAATCGCCACCCTGCTGCTGGCCAAGAACTACATCCTCATGCAGGCGCAGGCCCTGGAGGAGATGCGGCGGCTGGTGGCCTACCTGAACCAGGGCCAGACGCTGGGCGCCCCGCTGCCCGCCACCCTCAACCCCTTCGGACAGTCGGCCGTCTACCCCTTCGGCGGCACGGCCTTGCCCGGCTGCCCCGAGAAATGCACTGCCTTCACAGGAGCCGCCTCCGCCCTCTGCAAACACTGTAACGACAAGCCCTGACTTCGGGCTGCTTCACTTTTCTTTTTAATTTTTTTTTTTTCTCTGTGCACTTTTCTTTCCACTACCATCAGCCCTGGCTTCCTACCATCAGTTAAGTCTGGGTTTTCTTTTTGTTTGCTTCTTTTCAATCCCCCCTCCTCCCCACACCCCATTTGGAAATACTTGGCAGTTGGCGCGGACCCCAAAAACACCCACTTCCAACTTTGTTTAGTCACCACCCCCCCATACAACTTCATCTGTAGAGTTATTTCCTTCCCAGCCTGGTAGCGGACTGTGAGCGTAACGCTGCTTTTCCACTTGCTCTGATCTACCAAGTTTCTGAGCAGTTTTTAAACTAAACTATAGAAAAACAGGGAGGGAGAGAGATCTGGAAATAGAAACCTCAGTGAGTTGTCTTTGACGCGATCAACCTGTGTTTAAAATTACTTGGAAAGGTAGGGGGGAACCAAAATCCAGCTGCAAAACTATGCAATGTTTCAGAATGGTGGGGGGGTGTCCTGCGTAGCCAGCTGGGGTTGGACTGCACCCGCAAATCCAAAGGAAAATGTTCAGTCAGCTCATGGGAGGGGGCAAGTTCGGTGCTCTCGATAATAGATGCTTCAAAATAAGATGCTTTTTTTATCTTAAAAAAAAAAAAATTAATTAACCTGTTCTTGAACTGAGAGGAACCTGTGATTGTATGCTAATGCTTGCTTTTTGCCTGTTTCTCAGCTTGGTTTAAGTTTCCCAGATGATTTTCCAAAGTCATTGCTCATCACGATGCACAAAGCAAAAGGTCACAACATATTTATATGTATTTATAATAAATAAAAGACATGAATAACAACTTTCTCTGTCCTACATGTCTCTCAAACCAGCTGGCAGTCAAAGCAAAACTCCCGCTGAAGTAAGGTAGAGCGGAGACAGACGCGGCAGTCCCTTGCGGGGGAGCAGCGTTGTGAAGTTAGGTGAATGATCGGAATGCTTGGAAAAAGCTTGCGGACATTCAGCTCCTTATCAGCAGGGTTTTTTTATTTTTTTTTCCTCCTGGTTCTCGTGAATCGTGACCAAAAAATAAATAAATTGTTGATGCCTGACATTTAGAGTTAAGCGGGTAGAGATTTAGCCTGTGTTTTTTGACAATTGCTGGAGAATGCTGTGCCCTCAAAGTGGTGTTTGAAAGGGGTTATTGTAGCATCGAGCTTAGCTCCGAGGACACCCGTGTAAAACACGGCAGGGAAGGAAATCACTTAAAGACCCTGCTTATCCATTTGGCTTGGTTTTCTGTTTTATCTACCGCTTGACCCGAGACCTACGTGTGAGGTTTGGGCCATTTAATATCATGACGAAACTAATAATCTCTTGCCGAGTATTGACTGTATTAGTACAAGTTACAAAGCGAGTCCCTCGCTGGCGAAGTTTTTGATGTTGCTTGTGTCAGTTTACTTTGGTTTTCTGGTTTATGATGTTTAACGCTTTGGTGCCTTGTATGCTTCGCTAGTCATTATATAATAATAATAATAATTGAGGTGCATTCAGTGATTTCTGTTCGGATTGGAATACCCCCCCAATGTCAGAGCAACCGCGTAAACTGGTACAGTCGCAGCCCGAGGGGCTAGAGCTGTCCATGGCCATTTGTGTTAGGCGTGGGGTGTAGCTATTTAGGGTTATTAAACCAATTTCCATGCCTGTCGCTAGTGTTATGCTAATTTGAAAGGGACTGCCGTCCTGCTAAAGCCGCTTGTCTATGGCACTTAATTTTAATTAATACATTTCCAAAAGACTTTTTGTGTTTGGAAAACGAAGTGTGTGATTAAGCCTCATTCATAAAGATATATGTTTAAAACCGGTTCCTGCTCATTTCCATTTTTATATATTCATTTCTTCTCTTTTTTACAGAGTAGTTTTACAGAACAGTTTATCCGTTGTACCTTTTTCCATAAAAGAAAACCTTGAAAATACTCTTAAAAGGCATTTGATGAAGCGAAAGCCAACCAAAACTACTACTGAAGCAAAAATGACTGGAAACTGCAAATCAGCAAAGGTCACTTAAAATTTTGCAGACTGGGTTGTTGCTAGATAATATTTTGGAAAAAAGGTCAGTTTAATGGAGAATGATAATTTTTAGGTAATTGTTTGTTACTTCTGTTTAAAATTATGGAAGATTGAGCAGTTGGGAACATTTAAATGAGTTTAACTGTTCATTTTTCATCAAAACTAAAATAGTTGGAGAATAAAGTATTTAACCACTTAATATTAAATATGAGTTTGGTTTGCTTAAAGACTTACACTAATAGTAATGGAATTTATAATTGCTTTCTTCTGAAATAATTATGGCAAAAGAAGTGGCTCACTAATTTCAGAGCTGAGAAAAGTCTTCATAGTCTTAGAGACAAGCTATTTTTGGATCAACGGGGTAGAGATTTGGTACAGTGATTGTTTAATTCTTTTGCTATAATTTACGTGGGTGAAAAACATGCTCATATTGCCTTATCTACCTAGAATCCGAAAAATCCACCTTCTGAGAGTCCTTGAAGTATTCAGAAGGCTCTTTCAGAGTCCAGTTTGAATTAAACAATCTCAGGAGGCTAAACGTGGAACTTCAAATACAGAACGTAAAACCTGCGTTAAAAGAAAATATTGATAGAAAAAACAGCAAGCTTGAGTCTATAAGTACTGCTAAAAGCATAGGTATTAAAGACAGAAATGTAGAACTTATCAAAGCAATACTAGAGGAACTTGTAAACCATTATTAAAATCGACCTTAAAGTACAGGGGTTTTAATTCAAAAGTAAAAGGAACTCCAATCATAACTTTTCCTGCAACAAACAAATTAATATTAAACTAAAGCAAAGTTGACTAACTTCTCAGTTAATCCGAAAATTCAATGCTGTGAGTTGCTTCTAGCCACTATGGACTTGTAGGATTTTAACTTTTCTCATATAGAGCTGGAGCCCATCCAGAGCCCTTTGTGTTTCCCGTTGACAGGAAGGCATCTATTTCGATGTGATTTACGCTTTGTGCTGAGCTGCTGCTAAAACCGCTGCCAAGTGAATGCCTAATACTGCTGGAAAGATGATTTTGTTGGGAAGGGATGAACTGGTGTCTGATTACTGCATTTGTGTGCGTGCAGCATCAGTGCTAACCTTGCAAATCTGCGTGGTTATCCTGGGGATGAGACCCTGTAACTTGTCATTTGTTTTTCCCCTTCTCTGGCCTATGAAAAAAAAAAACCCCAACTTATGTTGTGTAGCGTGTGAGGTTTTAAGTGTCTGCTTCCAGTTGGTGTTTCAGAGAATATGAAGGGAGGACTTCAAAATGCTGAAGATCTTTTTTTCTGCTCAAATGTTGTTCTTACGATGCCTGCTTTTTTTTTTTTCTCCCCCCAAAAAAAGGATTTATGGTGTATGCTCAGATGGAACTGCAATACAAATCATGTGTTCTAATGTACTCGTTATCCTGCTATGTTCATCCTTTGCAGAAAACATAATGCCAACTTTTAATTAAAGATAATATATTGTTTTCTAACCTCACTTAGTTTTCCTTTAAACTACAAGAATGATCAGTATGAGGCGTCATTAGGAAGAGACGCAAAGAGGAGATGCTGTGCCGCTGTCTGTTGCTTTTTTAAGCTATGTAATTCTAATCACTAATCACAATAATGTTTTACTAACCGGTACAACCTTACTAATAGCGAGTTGCAGACTGATGTCCATTTGCACTGCATCAGTCAAGATGTAACATGAGCCGTCTTGAGCGTGCAAGGTAAAATCTTCTTTAACCCAATACAGGGAAGCAACAGGTTTGAAGATGGAGGGCCCACAAGGCAGCTACCTCCTTCAGATGCCAGCAAAAAGTTAAATCGGTTGGAGTTCCTAGAAAGAAGCTGTGGGAATCATGCTGTTTTCCTTGTTCTTTAATCCCTACAGCTGATTTTCTGACCTACTGTCGCAGTATCTGAATATTGCTGCGTGGCCGAGCTTGTTTTCCAGATTTTAGGAAGCGAGCGACCATTGTTCTCAGGTCATTTTTCAGGCTTGTTCTTTACAGATACATTTCTATAATTTTCATCCTAAACTAGTAGCTGGCAATTTACAAGGGTGGAATGAAGACAGGGTCCAGCCCTGCTGCTGGTTTACTAATTGTTGGCATTTCTGGTGATAGCGGTGACAGCAAAGTGAGGCCTGATGCTCCGGGGCACAGCAGTGGTTTCCGAAACCAATGTAATGCCGCCATCGTTAAGAGGCTCCGGAGGACCCAAAATATCTGTAGAAGCTTTATCCCGTTTCTGTATTAGCCTCGTAGCAGAAGTGTGAAGCACGCTGCATAAAGACCTCGCTGAAAAGCTTTCACGGTTCTTCAGCCCAAACCTGCTTATTGCCAGCTCAGCAGCGAGTGGCGGTGCACGTCCTGCAGGGCTGACTTCCCGCTGCGGCAGGTTTCTACTCGAGTTTTCCACAACTCGGATTATTTAGCCTACAGCGTAGGAGAACAAAACCAAGCGTTCCACATTGCACTTTTCCCTCCTGCTTCTATTGCATATGTTCAAGCAAGTGTATTTCCTGGACGCGCTCCCAAAAAATAAGAGGTCGGACTTTGCAGCATTATTGAAATTTGTTTTTACCTATGCTTGCTGCCTGCCCTGTGAATTACCAGCAGAGAAATCATTGCTCTCACCTCAAATAGGTGAAAATACTTTTAAAGAATACTAGAATACACTCACCAATATTTTTAATTTTCAGAACTGCTTTTACTGTGTTATCTGTCCTTTAATAGAATTTTGATTAGTATTGCACAATAGAAAAGTTGGGGAGGGGGTTGTTTTCGCTAATCCTGATTAAGGCTAGAAAAGACTCTTGATTACAGTAATTTTAATAATGTAAATTTGTTTGTGATATGTCTTTAGTCTTTAATCCCCTTTGGCATTCCATTCAAAGGGAGATGAAAAATTCGGGGATTTATAACATTTAAATCAGTCATTCCATGAATGCGTCTCAGGCAGTTGTTCTCCTACCTGGAATAAAAATTACCTAATGGGTATATAACAAAGTATTTTGCTATCAAATTAGAAATGTGTTTGCATGGGTTTTGTAGAAAAATAGCTCAATATCAAGCATTTTCTCTTTACACTAAAGCATACGTGCATACGAGAAAATGGAAACAACTATCAAAACAAAGAATATATTTGAGAGATCTTTGACATTCGTTTAGATGTTCCCAAGTATGGGGTTTGCCATGAACTTTTAAAATAAGCTTTTCCTAGTCAAAAATCATATTAGTTTTTTACCTGTTACCTCAAATTCTTATTTCTCTTTGTATTTATAAATCTATATAGTTTTTAAATGATCCAGGTAAATTTTTAAAATACTTTTAGCTGCATTTAACAATAGTAAAATTGGAGTTAATGTTTATTCCTGAAATGCTAAGCAGTTTTGAGCATAATTCTCAGAACTTCTTTAAGGCCAAATAGATGAATCTTAAGTATTAGTGTTACAATTATTTTGTAGAGATATTAGCCAAGCTGTTTCAGACAAAACAAAATGGCATTTTTATTTTTTTTCTACACTTAAAGGATTTAAATTTGCAGAACAAAGACTCGTAGAAGAGAAATCGCAAGTGTCAAATGGCTTACACAACAGAGAAGCAGAGTATGCTGGTTTTCAAACTCCCTGCACTAGTGAAACAATTAAAATACATATTTTTTTTATTACTTAACAGCTTCTTTTCACTTTTAAGTCTTTAATTTCGTCAGTGATTAATGTTCATTAAAATCTGTTTCATTAATAGCATTTGTACTTGCTTAATTTCTGTTTCCCCATGCTAACACTACTGTTTTGTGTGTTCATGGATATTGATACGGAATTGCACGATGAATATAACCCAGCCGTCCTCAGCTACCAGTGGGAAAAAACTATCTGCTCTTTTGCCTTAAGTATTTCCAAGGAAAAAACATGGCTGAGCAAAAAAACATCACCCCAGTTTTTCCTCCAAGCCCACTTTTGTCTAAAGTAATGAGGCCATCGTCAGTTGGCTCCAAAAAGCGTTGTGATTTAGTGTGACGTACAGTGAATCATTGCAGATCCATTCGGACTGCATTCGTTATTTTAATGAGACAGAGGCAAATCTGTTTTTTGGCCGCAAACCTTAAGATGCAAGCATAATGCGAAATGTTTGTTGATTGCCACAAGGCAACTGACATTATAGATTTTTATCGCCATCATTATGCGGCTTAAAACTCCCCACATCCCAAGATATTTAGCCCCTTCCCTTTTTCCCCTGCAAATGACAGCGAAGTTGCAACGCTGACATTTAAAAGCAAAAAAGCTCATCTGTTTAATTTCTGCACTTATTAAAACCTTACGTTGCATCCTAGGGTCTGCATTTTTTTNGGAGGAGGAAAACCCCCACCGCAACGCGGTCACCCAAAAAAGGTCACATTCAGTTGGGCGACAGCAGTACTAGGTCCCCACCAGCCTTTGCTTGATGTAGTATGAGAAATGACAATGAGGCGGGCATATCTCGGCACAAACAGTAATCACAGTAATGGTGGGCATCCGAATTTACTAGTGCTGAACTTTTCTCTAGTCTGTAGTAACGTCTCCTCTTCCGCGGCACCAGTAAGGAATTTATTGTGCTTGTATTTGCCTTGCAGCGGGCGGCAGTCAATTGACTATCGAAGGAAAAAAACCCTTTCAAAATCAGGTTGCGCTGATAAAGGTGGTTGTATGGGCGGGCATGTTTATCTGTAAAATGTACCTCCACCTGCGTGACACCTTGAGGCATATTTATCATGTCTTCACATATATTGCACCTGTGCATGAATGAATTTTTCTATACTTTATTTACCCAAAGTGGTTTTTTTTTTCCGTCACTTGTCAGTAGCTCGGCTGAAATGGTTTTATTATGTTTTCATGAAACTTTGGACAACATCATTTGACAGCAGCACAGAAAGTGACACTGCATAAAAACCACTGGGCTCCTGAAAAATTGCTTTGACCTGTTCAAGCTGACAAAACCCATGAATAATTTTTTTCATCTTTTTATTTTACCCTTAAAAATGAAAGTGATGTCTTGGGACAGGACAGGGTGTTAGTTTCCCGTTCTGCCGTCGGCAGCTTTGCAAGGAAGAACGACGGAGAAGCAGCGAATCTATGCTTTTACTGGTTTCCAAATGCACGCGTCCTGTTTTTATTGATTTGCTAAAAGTAAAAAAATATCCTGCATTGTGCTCTTCACAGAGATGTCGTGAAGAAATCCTTATGCCAGCGATTTGTGAGTTATATTTCCTTAAGTATTTTTTTATCTCCTGGCAGCTTCAGTGTAAAGCAAACTCCGCGGCTGACAGCCATAGTGGGTGCGCTGGGTGTTTACAGCAGAACTGAGGCTGTAGGGGAAAAAGATGAAAATCTCTCGCAAAATGTTAAAATGGCTGCTGACTTGGAGGCCTCTGGCTTAGTTTTACATCCTTTCCAATGTCCAAGAAAATACAGTTTTACTTCTAACAAGTTTTCTCCCTTTGGCTTTTCCCCTCTCTTGCCTCAGTCGGTTTCCTGGAGATTTGAGGACAGAAAACACTTTAGTTACAGGAGCTCTATTACTCCTAACGGTCCTTTTTGCAATTGAGTGTGGCATTCCATAGAATAATCTTGGTACCGGGAGATCACAGAGCACAGATGAGCTTCTTCCTGTACAACTTGACTCCTCGTTCACATCCTTGCCACAGCAGTTGGCAAATACCCTTTTTTGGGGGGGGATAAGCGGTACAGCAAAGAGCCCCTTTTCTGAAATGTTCCCTTTGCAGATGTTTGGGGTCCGTCTTAGATTTTATTTCAATGAAAGCAAAATCAAAATCCCCTGTCAGGCAAGAGATTTTCCTTTCCTTCTGGAGCTTGTGCGCACTTGTTAGCACCGGATTGCTCGTTGAAGTTCTTGTTCTTGCAAATTATCCTCTCCCCAGTACACGCTTCTGCCCTGGGTGGGATTCTGACCCAGCCTGCGAACAGCAGAGTTTCTATAGAAATATGTGAAAAATGAATTGTCGGCCGCGTTGAGCGTGCACGTCTGTCGATATTTACTTGGTTTGGGTTTTAGAGTTAAACCAAATCTGGAAAGCAGCATCTGATCATTTCAGTGAAATTCTGTTGCTTTTGACTTCCTCCTCCGGCTGCCTCGCCCCGAGGCACAGAGAAGATCAAGGCGTTTGCCCACGGACACACACTGATTCCAGCGAGCGCCGCTCACCGTATTTGAATTCAGAAGATCTGAGCTTGCTGCTCTCCTGAATAAGCCGCATACGGCGCTGTCTCCTTGGCAGCATCCGCGCCGACATTCGCTCCCTCTCCCCGCGCGCTCAGGGTCCCTGGGAAGACCCTGCTGTGGCAGTGGTGTCACCCCAGTCACCCTCTGGTTCCTTCCGGAGCAGTGACAGCCGATGGAAAAGGAGGCGTAGCTTCATCTTGGCTCTTTTCTAGCCGTCTCCTGCCGCTGCGCTAGCCCGAGGCCACTTGAACCCACCCCAGGGACCAGCCGGTCCCCAGCTGCCTCCGGAGTGGAGAGGCATCAAGGTGGCTTCCAGCCACCTTTGTTCCCAAATCCTGGCCTCGCGCTAAGGGCAGTCGAGTCGCGGGGAAGAATCTGGGCCAGAGTTTGCTCACGCTTTGCTGTAGAAACGTGCCCTCGGTGCAAAAAAACCCCGCAGCGTTCTGGTTCTCTGAGCTGCTGCCTCGGTGCGCTTCGCTGCTCGCCCTGCAACGGGGGAGATGGCAAAGACTCCAGCCGCGATCCCGGCTCTGTCCGTGGAAGCGCCGGAGTGTCGCAGGAGGTGTCCTGGCAGCACCGTCCTTTGAGGCTTTCTCTGCTTTTCCTCTCGCTGCTCCAGCCGGCGGCACCTGCCTCCGAGCGGGTCCTGCGCCAAGCTGGTCACCCCAGGGACCCAGCCGGGTCCCCGCGGGAGGAGGAGGTGCTGAGCAGCACTTTGTACTGGGAAAACAGGCACTTCTAGTGGGGATTTTTTTATTCGTGTAGTCACATCCCTACGTTAGCCTTTGCTTTTGCCCCAGCACCGGTTTGCTCTCGCTCGTCCTGAGGCGACGATACAGCTGTAATTCCCGTCTCAGCGTGACACCCAGCCTTTAGTCTTCACAGAGCTAATCCGCTTCTTACACAAATATTTCACCAGGATCGCTCTCCTAACCTCGGAGAACCTTCTCATTTTTAAATGAGACAAGCACCAGCCTCATAAAATTCCCTTTTTGGGATCAGCGCTATTTGGGCAGTCGGCATGTAGCGCTTCATTTCTTTTCTCTCATTTCCCAAGATTTCCTGTGCAGCACCCAACGCTGCTGAGGGCACACGCACCCCTTTCTGCCGGCTGAGCCACTCTCAGCGTCTGGTTTTAGTTGTCTGCAGTGAAAGAACTATTTTCACTTACCTGCTGGCATTAAAAGCCCTGCGAGGACGGACAGGAGGAGTGCTCGTGTCAAGAGGAGACAACCCAGGTAAGGCACAGGAGGTGTTTCGTTCAACCCGGACGAGAAGCTGCGTCTCTGCTGGTTTGCTGCAGGTGCCAGGTGTGCTCCGCGGGAGTGTGACTCCATCAGGGCCTGCGGTAGTAGTAACGCTCATCTTTTGCACTTTATTATAATCTAAAAACTTCCAAAAGCTGCTCCAGGGGGCCGCGGCTCGGGAGTTTGTTGGGATTTGGCCAGCAGAAAGTGGCTCAGCCTGGTGGTGATGTGAGGGGGATCTGCTCAGACAAGGATGCCCCATAACCACTCCAGTCATGGAAAAGGCTGATATTTTTGGTCACAAACCTTCCGATGCCTCTCTAGTGCCTTTCAGTCTTTGCTACACGGGCCTGTGATTCATTGCCCACGTTATTCTAGCTGCTGGCCTGAAACGCTCTGTTTCAGTTGGACCAAAAGTTTCTTCTGGTCTCGATTTCCATTCAGATGTGGTTTTACCCAAAATTCAGGGCTTTGTTTGGCCCGGCTGTTAAAATTCAGGATCGGCATACCCCAGTTTTAGAGGCACAGGATGGTTCAGGATCGGCATACCCCAGTTTTAGAGGCACAGGATGGTTCAGGATCGGCATACCCCAGTTTTAGAGGCACAGGATGGTGGCATTTAACCCAAATATGAAAAAACCCACCGTGGTCATTAATTTTGGGATAAACACATGAATAGCTTGGGCTAGGCTGGAGACCCCCTCTTCACATAAACACCGTCATCACAATTCAGTGGTCTTGATTTCCAGTATCCGTCTGGGGAGTCATGGACAGAGCAGAGAGAGGGTCTTCATTCAGGAGTTGAGGAGTGGAAATTACATGTCTTTCCTCTTCATTTTCTCTGGGAAAATCTTTTAACTAATTTATGGAGTAGTTAATCTGGTTTCGCATGTGTGCGAGTAAATGAGCATGTCATGTGTCTTTGCGTGCGGGAGAAAAAATTATTTCCTGATGGCAAGATAATGGAAACATATTGGGGGTGAGAGAAGGGTTTCGTTAGAAAAGCACAGCTTCACGAGTACGATTCTTGCATACGAATCGTGACTCATCTGCTCCAGACTGAAAAAAAATAAAAAATAAAGATCACCGGGAGTCAGATTATTGTCCCTAACTCAACATCTAAAAGCCAGGCAACTAATTAAGCCTGGGCTGTCTCCATACTGAGGAATAGTAGATAACTCTTTCCCAAGGTTAATTCACGTCACTGTGGAATAGGTGGACTAGTCGCCTTCTGGGGATGCTCATCTCTCGACGTTGGCTGCAGAAGCTACACAGGTGGCTTGGAATGGATGCCTGGATTCCAGACACACAAACGCAGTGGGAGAAACCCCTGCCGTAAGCCCAGTGCTAGAATTAGGGCTTAAAAGGAGAGCTGGAGAGGCTGCGGTTTCCTGGCAGTTGGAATAACCTGGCCCCCATAGGAAGCAGCCCGTCAGCAGTCAGAATGACCCAAGGCAATGTGAAATTAAAAGCAGCTTTTGATTAAAGCTGCCAAGGGGAAGTGCTTATATCTGGGGGAAGCAAGCGCGGTCACTAAATAATATGGGATAAAAACAGGGAAAGAGGTAAATGGAGTGAATTAGGCTGACAAATCTCAGAGTTAAGCTCTTAAAGTCGATGGCTGTGGAGGGTGTCTGCGATCAGGATGTGCAACCTTAACCCAGGTCAGAGCCCGTTGAAAAGACCTACTGAAAAACGCAGACTGGAGTTATCACACGAGATCTTTGAGTGGGTGAGGCCAAAAAATGTGTACTTCGCTGTTGCCCAGGAGCTGTGAGCTGAGCACGGTGATGTGACTTGCTGTAAGACGATGATGCACAAACACACTGCAAAAATCAGCCAGCAGGAACCGAGTGAAAAGTCCCGATTCCACAGTTACGCACTGGAAAAACACACTGCACATACAACGTGGCATTTTGCACCTGAGAACACAGCAAATAATCACGCCTTTCTGAAATGCGTGGTGTGGCCCTGCGTTCTATGCTTACGTCTGATAAATGTAATGTGAAAGTGGCCTAATGCAGTATGTTATTTGTCCTGAAATATTCTGCAGCTTCTGAGAACAAATATTAAGGAAGCTGCGAAGCTGTCACGCTTCGTAAAGGCTACTCAAAGGTCGTAGGTTTGGTAGCTACAATGCTAAAATGCAATCGTGTTTTTAAAGCATTTCTTTTCCCTGGGTGGAGCCTTCACAGACACCCAGAAGATTTTTGAATTGACATGTGTGACTCTTGCCTGGTTGAAGTTGGGCAGCAGAGAGGGCACCGATCCGCAGTTGCGCTGTGGTTTGCTGCTGAGGTTTGACGACAGTGTTCCATCTGTATCTACTGGAAATACTCTTAATTTCCCCTCCAACACAGCAAGTCTGCCATCCAAGAGACGTACAAATCCTGAAATTCAGTGATGGAGTGAGGGCGGGGAGAGTCATTGCGTTTAACCCGTGACTGCCGCATTTTTCATCCTTACAAGGACGTTACACGCAATCAAATGAATTCTGGTGGAAGCGTGTGTCTCCCTGAAGTGGGCAAACGATAGGTTAAGAGAAAGCAAATGAAAGGTAGGATTAATAGCATTTATCATGGCAGATAGACTAGCAGTTTGCTAATTAAAGATGTTAGAACATAGAAGCAGCCAAGGATCAGTGGCTTTTAATGAGGATGTTGTAGGGTGATTTAGGTCTAATTTTCTGCTTAATAAGGCTGGTTTAAAAAGTAATTTTGTTGGGATGTGACTCTCCTAAACCTGTTCATTATCAGTGATGGGACTTCACTTCAACACTCCAGGAAATGTTGTGTTTAATTAATATTGTGTCGGCAAGTGGATATGCTGACAGATGAGAAAAAAATTGATGAAGAACTTTCAAGGACATTGACTTCATTACACAGCTTCATTATAGCCTGAATAACTGGCTAAATATGTCATTGGAAAGATAATGTGCCACTTTTAACTCTTCTCTCTGTGTTGCTCATGTGAGTAAGCAGACTATATTTTCAGAACAGCCACACTTGGAAAAAAACAACATCAAGGGATCAGTTCTACAACATTTTCTCGTTGCTTCGTTCTCTTTATGAGATTTCTATCTGATGGTGGGCTGTTTAAAGCAAAACGCTGTAGATTATTTACGTTAATTTATGAACCATTTTACTTGGACAGAATAAGACTTTAGTAAGAGACGCTCTTCACCATTGGGTAATTTTCCACAGCACCCCTGAGACAGGAGCAGAAATTCATTTAAAAGGTTTTTATCTCTCTGCACAAAATAATATCCCGATGGATGATCAGTGTCTCGATATATCTGCTGATGGAGATAAATTTACACCTCTTTGGCCAGTTTGTCAGCACGACAATGAACGTTTGTCCATTTGAAGCCCATGATCTTGCGTGCACACGTGCACTTAACTTCGTGCATCTGGGCTTATTGAAGCAAAATTACGTGTCGCAAGAGGTCCTAAACGCTTTGCCTCTACATGGAGGGGGATCAGTTTGAGTGGTTTGAGTGAATCTCGACAGTGAAGGCAGCACAGGCTGCCTTACCCTGCCAAGGGAGCTGGGGGAGACACGTCCTTACTGGCACTGTGACGTGACCCAGGAGTGCTTTTGGTATCTGCCATGCAAAAAGTGGGTACCTGGGAAGGACCTCAAACAGATCTTCTCATCTCAGCTCACAGCAGCCACACAGCACTCTCTGTTGGCCACCGAGGAACACTCATTTTAGCCCTGACTTAGTGGGTTGTGTATTTGCATCCTTAGCGGGTAGTGTATTTGCATCCTGAACTCTGCTTCTGCAGCATCCTTTCACTCTTTCGTGATCATCTTTGCACACAGACTCGTCTTTCCCGTGGCTGAGGTTAAGCTCTGAGAAAATCACCCTATGAAACACTTCAAAGAAGAGAATCTACTGTATTCAAATAATTCGTGGACCAGGGCCCGCTGTAGTAGTTTGCTGTGGTTCGCAGGCCACCCTCCTCCACCTCACCAAAATTTCAACCAGAAAATATAGCAAAGATAACGTGTTTCGGACTGGCTGATGTTACCCCAATGTGACCTCAGAGACTTCAGGTTGGGGTCTCCTGGTCTGTATTATAAGACTTTTTGCAGCGAGAAAAAAAGTTTCAAATCTGATCTCTTAAACTGTGGTTGGGAGAAAAAAAAAAAAAAAAAAGAAAAAGAAAAGTACTGAATACAGGGTCTGGAGCCATGTTTACCTGGAGGATACAGAAAAGTATCCAAAGGTGTCTTCTAAGCTGTCTAGAGAAAAGCAGGTCAAGCAGCAAACTACTGACTTTTCCTGGGTTTCAATTGTCTCTTCTTTGAGAAATAAAACTGTTTAAAGAAAGAAAGGAAGAAAAACAAAGATCAGCCTTTGAGGCTGAAAGCAAAAGAAGAAAAAAAAAATGTTTTCAATCTTAATCATTAGGGATATTAGCTAAGAGAAGAGGGCCAGACAGGGGAAAGAGAAGAGGCACTGACTGGAGGCGACAGCTGGAGTTTATCTGATGCGTCAGTTCTCTTTAACACCTCCATTTTGTGGCTGCTGTCACCTTCAGATGAGTCCTTTTACAGAATCGGATTCACCAGGCGTTCTGCCGGCTCAGCCCTGTTACACACCGGAGAGCTTTGTCCCCATAGCAGTATTTGCATTTACCTTCACATTTCCCATGGCTCCGGGGAGACCCACACGTGGGAGCATCTCTCTGTCCGTGCTGCCATGGGCATGGGCCTAATTTTGGCCCTCACCCAACACCGTTGAACTTTGCCTCCATGCCAGCAACCGTTAATAGTGACTCATTATTTTTTTTTTTACCCTTGGTAATAAGGAAGGCAACACTTAGCCCAACTGTTCAATGAAGAGTAGCAGATAGCGTCCTGTCATCACAGCTCCAGCACCTTCTGTCTAGAGAAACTCAGTAAGATATCCCGGGTTTGGAAAAGAGGAAGGGAGTAATGAAAGCCGTCCATCTCCACCCAGGTTTGCCGTGTCGCTCCGTGTGTAATGACCTCCCTAACGGGTAATTGCGGGATTAGAACCTCACAGTTCAAATATCTCACGGGGACATCTGTCAGCCGAGCAAACCACCTCCTGGCAGCAGTACAACGCTCTTAGACGCTTTCGTGGCTCAGCCCAGAGGAGAGAAGGTGCCTGGGGGATGCGAAGGCTGGCTGAGCTGTTCCATGCCCGGGTCCTCCAGCAGTGCCTGTAAGTGCCCACTCGCAGGCAGGGCTGCCCCATCCCCGTGCTGACCCCGCGCGGGGTGGCTACACATCACCCTCCATGCACCCCCTGGGAAAGCGGGGACCTTGTTCCACGGTGGCAGGTGGGAATAGCATGGGAAGTGGCGTTTCAGGGTGCCATTAAAGATGCCACTATGTACACCATGGTCTGTCCACGATCTCTGATGGAATCACACACGCTGTAGGGGACAGCAAGGGCCAAAGAGCTCCTAGGTGAAAGCTCAAGTCGTATCCAACCCGCCTCCTACAGATATCCGCCTCCGACACCACACCTGCTTCTCTCTTTGAGTCAGGACAGAGGCAGGGTTGTGCACCTTTAGCCACAGATATTTTCTGAATTGCTCGTTTTTCAGCATTTTGCGTGGCATGATAAGCACAAACCCTTAGGCAGAGAGGAGACCACCCAGTGCGTTCCTTCATACCAATCCCCATTAAAAGGTTATTGGCCAATAAGGGATTAAACAGCCTGTAAAAGAGGCTCAGGGAATTTTGTGGCTTTAGCGGAAAACGAGTTCCATTTTAGGGAGTGGGGTAATCTTCCCAAGGAACCTTTCCATGGTGCTCCAGCGATTTTGGAGACCACCTTGTCTCGTGACAGTAGCTTTGGGCCATCCCCTTCAAGAAGTGTGTGTTAGTGAAGTTCTCAGAGCAGTGTCACTGCTACAGGGTTCCCTCTCTGTGCTCTGCCAACACCCGCAGATGGAAATCCCTGGGTGCTCTCTAGTGGGGCATGATCATTTATGTCTAACAAAAGGCGTCCACCCCATTATTAGCCACTTCGTGCACTTTGTCTCCTGTGATTTAGTTGGTTATGCAGCATCCCGGGTAAAATTCCACCCACATGGGATTTGGTCCTTGGTTTTCCAATGGTTGGAGAGCCAGAAATATCACAATGACTTCTTCTAAAATAACATCCTTTCTTACCTTGGTCCGTGGGGGGATATGCCTTCCCGATTTATTTGCATTTAATTGCATTGGTTATGTATTAGTGCTGGTGCGTGCTCTGGTGTAAATCAGGCGCAGCGTATGGCTGCCCGCTCTCGGTGGATGTCATGTTTTTAATAGCTTTATCTGTGCTACTTGTGTAAATAATGAGAGCCGGGGTCCGGTCACTGATCCGGGCTGGCCAGCCGGAAAAGGCTCCATCTGTGTTCCCTCTCTCCCAAGCTGATGGTCGGGGCAGAGTCACCACCTTGTCCCCATTCCAGGAGCTGGCGCCCCGGCATCCATCTCAGGGCAAGAAGTTCAGCCTGTGTTTTCCAACAAGTTACAGCTTGCGACTCCCGTTCTCTCTGCACTTTTATCGCGTTGCCCGGTACCTCCTGGCCGGAGCCAAACCGCTGGCCACGCCATGGCCGAGGGCAGTGACACCGATGGACCCCAGTGGGTCCCTCAGGCTGCTCCGCTGCTTTCTTCAGTTACACGTTACACTTTCCCACAGCAGATCCACGGTTTAAACACCCAGCAACTTTATTTCTATGGATCCTCAGCCACAGAGGCTGGTAAATGTCCCAGGCCTCAGGGCTGCACGTCCGACGTTGCGTGCCAGCCTTTTCCCGGGTGAAACCTTCCCCAGCAAAGCGTGCAGCTTGCTCCTGCCTCCCACTGAATTGCTGGTGAAAACTCTGGCTCCTTGCGCGTGCGGTGGCCTGATGCCCGCTACGGTCAGAGAGGAGCGCGGATTGGCTTGGGAACACATGGTTTGTGGAGGGGAATGTCAGGAAATCTAGTGATAGGACAAGGGGTAATGGTTTTAAATTGGAAGAGGGGACATTCAGATTAGATATTAGGAAGAAGTTCTTTACTGTGAGGGTGGTGAGGCGCTGGAACAGGTTGCCCAGAGAAGTTGTGGATGCCCCATCCCTGGAAGTGTTTAAGGCCAGGCTGGATGGGGCTTTGAGCAACCTGCTCTAGTGAGAGGTGTCCCTGCCCAGGGCAGGGGGGTTGGAACTTGATGATCTTTAAGGTCCCTTCCAACTCTAACCATTCTATGATTCTATGATTCTATGATTCCCAGGCTAACGCAGCTGGGAAGTAGGTGCAAAAGTTTTTCAGAGTCTGTTAAGCTCAACGTGGGTCGAGATCCAGTGAGAACTTTAGCTCTCTCCACGTGGGCATGTGTGTGGCTAAAGCTGTTTAAAATTTGGATAAATAAGTGGGATGTGGGGCGTAGATCCAAAGCCTTGCCCAGGGCTGCGGTGACAGAGAGACCCGGCTGCCGGGATGCCTCACTGCGGGCACCGCTCTCCGGCGGGGATGCGAGATGCTCCTCTCAGGCACTGACGGGCAGGAGACTCTGGTTTTTATTCTGCTTTTCTTGTTCCCAAGCTTGCCGCTTCATTGTTCTCTGACAAAGGGGCTAATTAATTCATATGCAGGGCAATTAAAACACATTGGATGTGACCAGGTTTGCAGCACTGACAGTGAGGAGGCAGAGAAAGCAGCTCCGAACAGGGGAAAAGACACGTTCCCGCTGGCCTTCTGATCGCAACCCAGACGGAGCTGAGTCCCCGGGGTGTGTGACATGTTCAGGCTGAGCGCAGGCTACTCAGAGGAGGAGGTGGCCCTATTTAATCTAAACCTCCGGGGGAGGTTTAGGTTGGATATTAGGAAAAACTTCTTTACCGAAAGGGTTCTCAAGCATTGGAACAGGCTGCCCAGGGAGGTGGTGGAATCGCCGTCCCTGGAGGTATTTAAAAGCCGGGCAGACATGGGGCTGAGGGACATGGGTTAGGGGTGGTTTTGGCATAGGCTTATGGTTGGACTCGATGATCTTGAAGGTCTCTTCCAACCCAAGTGATTCTATGATTCTGTGATTCTATTTTTGGAGGTGAGCTGCTGGGTTCATCTCACTCCTGCCCTGGGCCTTGGCAGGGTTGGAAGCTCAGTTTAGTTACTCCGATCAGGATCTCACCTGTGGGACTGGAAAATGAGAGAGCCCGTCCTCTGGGCAGGACACTTACTGGTTCTGCCAACAGCGTCCCGGGTCATCTCCTGCTCCCGGGTACGTTGGCTTGGTGGTACCATCTCACAGGGAGGAGGCGACGTGCCCAGGGCCAGCAAGGAAGTCGGTGGCAGAGCCACCTGAGCATCTCCTGACCGGCTCATCACCTAAGTGTGAACTAAATAACGAAGCAAAGGGAATTGGGAATTGGGAAGCAA
The DNA here is from genome assembly GCA_013398295.1 of Chionis minor. Classification (NCBI taxonomy): domain Eukaryota; kingdom Metazoa; phylum Chordata; class Aves; order Charadriiformes; family Chionidae; genus Chionis; species Chionis minor. The sequence continues at coordinate 699,585 of VZSF01005152.1, forward strand.
AGGTTGGAGCAGCCCCGGTGTGTCGGCAGCACCTGTGCTTGTTCACCAGCAGAGCCTGTTGCTGGCTCCTGTGGTTTGTGGAGCATCGCGACCGAGCGTTCCGAGCTTTCCCCTGCAGGGCTGGAACAGAGTCTCCCTCAGCACACCCTCCGTAAATATTTAGATGGGCTTCTCAAACCAAACGCTATTAGAAATATGGCGATTTGTGGGCCGTTGTATAATCCGGTACGATGCACAGTTATATAATTGTCAGATCTCCAAGAGTTTAATATTTTGTAGTGTGCCAAAATCACCAGTGGGCTCTTATTAACATCCCCAATGCGCTAAGCGATTAGTAAATACTGGAAGATACATTTCTTGCCCCAGAGAACATCCAGTCTGAGAAATTAATATTGATTCTAGACAAATCAATGTTTGCTTACTAAAATCACGGGCTGAATACTTTAGAGCGGCCACGCAGCTGCGGGGATGTTGCAGGCTGCGTCTCGCTGCGATGCCAAGGAAGAGCGTGAGTCCGTGTGCAAGGCTTCGCCTTCCCGTGCCGCTTTAAAAGCGTGGCAATAATGTTATTTAACAACATCTCCCGTCAGTAATAGTGAAGGTAAAAAAAAATCAGACTTTTTCTGCAGATCCCCAATGGGTTTCTTTTAGGCAAGGGCCACGTACATTAATACAAATCATATTTTATGTTACTCACAGGACACAGAGATAATCAGAAAGCTATCTTCATAAACAGAGGGTTATTCATAATCCCTCACATGGCATTTCAATTATCAGTCTGATGACGATGTGACATTATGGATGAGGTTGTGATTAAATTTTCTTGTGTAATGACCCTAAGTAAATCTTTGCAATTTTCATTTTGCAGAGATTTAATATAGATTGGTGGCCTGTTGTTTGGCCCCTGTTTAATCCAAAATCGCTCATTAAATTGGGACCAGTAAACATCTGATGATTGCATTTCATGGGCTGAGCTATGAATTTAACATATTAAATCTACATTCCAGATGGATATAAGCATCTGTTCTCATTATGGTTATTGGTGTTAATCTGAAACCCTGACCTGTTTCTCCTAACATTACTCATATTAAATTCCATCCCAAATTCTAACAAATATTGGCATGAGGGCAGAAGATAGCTAAAATACCTTCACGTGCACATAATCCGGTGTAAGATTAACAGCAGAAATTAGGGGACAAATGACGTGAACTTCTTTCTTGTTCTCAGAAGGCGGCTTTCATTGCTGCAGCATGTGAAACAACTGCTTTTTGGTTTCTAGCAGTGAAAAAAAAAAACCCTGAAAAACCCCAGTAGCCAATTCTATTCGACCATGTACTTGCTAATCACCAGGCTTGAGCCGTATCCTTTACAGGGCGGCACATCCCTAATTTGTAAATCTGATTTGTCACTAAATCTCTGTGGAGTTTGACCCAGCATCTTGCAGGCACTTGTCTGGCAGTGACCAGGCTCCCCTGCTCCAGAGCCAGGCAGCTGAAAGTCAAATTAATCGGTGACTTCCAAAGACTGCTAGGAAGAAGATATTTGTTACAGGACTGCTGAGAGCTTCTCCACACTGAATGATTCATGTTTATTGCAGCCGGGGCATTTATTTATTAGATTGCTCAGTGTAATGGGAAATTTAAAATGACACACATTGTATTACAGGGAGGCTTAGCAAAATATTATCTCCCTGTTATTGTAAATCAAACCATTCTCAATGTCAGCTCGGATCACCTTTGCTCAGCAGAAGTTTTTCCAGAGGGTTTGTTTAGTTCCTTAGGGATTTTTTCGCTTTACTTGAAGCAAAGGTGTCCTCTTCCCAACCTGATGTGCGAGACAGGCTGCACGGCTCGGTGCTGCGGACCGCGCTGGGATGCTGACTATAATCCTAGATTTACCTGGGTCGTCACACCCAGGTCCTACGCATAAAGGATCAGACAGTTCAGCCCCGTGGTAAAAAAGATGAGCCAAAAGGGTAGATGTAGTCTTTGCCCTGAAAAGGAGGGAACCATCCAGCTTTTTAAAGGAGCAGAAGTCAATCTGTTGTACCCACTTTGTACCAAAAGGCACAAACCCCCTCCCGATGCCGCATGAATTAGCTCCTGATGCCCCAGGGTTTTCCTGGCTTGGCGGGGACTGGGAGCAGGAAGGATCCAGCCTCTGGGGTGGCAGGAGATGGAAAAACAGCCAGGAAAATTGTAAATACCAGAAAAGCCTGGCTGAATACTAGTAAAGCTGGGCTGGAGCCAAAAATCTGAACTAAGCCCACCACTGGAGTTTGCCCTCCCATAGCACCTTCCCCGGCCAAGGCTCTCCGCACGTGGACCGTTAGTACCCGGTAGCAGGAATAAGGGGTAGGCGAAGGGCTCTGCTGGTTTTTAAGCACCAAATACTCACCTGCAACACGTAAACACTGTCCCTCAGGACGAAGCGCCGGAAAACACATCAAAGCTCTGGTTTTTGGTTACGCAGTGAGACGCAGCCTTTCCCGATGGCTGCCCCCTGCGCTGGGCGGTTGCTGAGCTGTGAAATTTCCCTGCGATTTTAACAGGTTGGAAAGTGCAGAAATACAAAAATATTATTATTCCTAATAGGATCAGAAGCTTGTACATAGAACAAGGGGAAAAGAGATTTAAATATACAATAGGTATCAGCAAGTGCATCGTCTACAGACAGAAAACTCCGGCTGCCTGCAGCCTCCTGTACCCATTTTATAATGGGAAAAAAAAGTCTGATCTCTCCAGTACCATCTAAAAGACCACAAAAAGAAAGGGGGGAAAAGGACTGCAACATTCAGCAGGTGAAAATGCCCACTAAGTTGTGTATTTATCATCACTCGCAGTTGTAACAGAGTGAAAAAAAACCCCAGACCAGCCCTGTCGTTAGTAATTAAGCCTGCATCATTCACGGGAGAGCCGTTGTGTGTGTGCAATGAGGCTAATTATCTCCAAAGTACTGCCTGGTTTACAGGAGTTTGGTTCACGGGCACACGCAGCGGGGCTCATGCAGCTCGGCTGGCCCCGCTTCAGTCGGAGCGGTTTGACTTGGGCTCCTCGCCCCAGCGCTGGGACCAGAGGTGGTGGACAGGGTCGTTACTGCTCATCAGCCTCTGCAGCTCCCGACAGCTGCGGCCGTGGGAAGGATGGACCGCGGCGTCGGGATGGCAGCGGCGGGCGCCCAACTGCAGCGGGAGGAGGTGCTGCCTCAAACCATCCACCCGAAGCCATTTTGGCTCCAGGATATTTGTTTTTCATAGCCAGGTGCAGCTGCAGCAGGTTTTCCCCTGGTTGCTCCCAGGCCGGGTGCGGCAGCAGCGGTTTGGGCATGGGGACGTCACCACGGGGGCCACCAGCTCCCCGGCTTCGGGGAGTGGAAAGCAGCTGGGGAGAGGGGTCCTGGGGGAGCTTTGCTGGCAGAGGGGATCGCAGCGCACACGGGCTGCCTGGGTTTCTCCCAGCTGAGGAGATGTTTTTTTGGGTCGTTACATCTAAGGGTGCTTCCCGCTGGCTGCAGAGCGCGGCCGCGGCACCACGAGCGTGCAGGAGCGGGCACAAAAGTGGTAGATGTCTCCCAGCACCTGGAGACTTCCACAGCATCACCGTGGAGCAAGCGGAGCTAGAGAAAAATTGGAATTAAAAATACCCTCCCCAAGAACAGATTTGCACCGTTTTAAGTAGAGGAAGAAACTCTCTGTGCCAGGGAGGGCAGTCCCTGAAATTCTCCCCAGCCTCCAAAACGAGGAGTTTTACGAGGGGCTGGTGCTGAATGATGGCTCTGGGCAACTATCCCGGCGCTTCCAGCACAATGGACCAAAGATTTTAATTGCTTGTTAACTACTATTGTTGCACTCAAGTTAGCAAAGCTGAAACCGTCTGACATAAATCACATGTATCAGCCCAATAAATCTCCTCCCGACGTGACAGCTTTGCAGACAGCACTGCGTCGGAGTGGCCGTTGCACAGACCTGTGCCTACAACTGCCGCCTGCAAACCGGTGACAGATCTGTTGAGACCAAAACACTTGGCATTCTGCTAATGTCTGTCATTACCGTGATTGATACAGCCCCTCTATCACATTCTGCAGTTGTCTACATTTGCAAAGCTTTATTAAATTACCACGTCTCCCAACTGTTATCCGGCATCAGTACAAGGAAATGACCAAGAGCAGTCAGGGACAACTTGAGGTTCTTTCAGCTCCCAAGACCTGGGGAGGCGGAAGGGGTGAAACCTGAGGGTTTGCCGACTTTTCTCTAGCTAAAAAACTGAGTACAGGATTATCTTCATGTTTGAGGACGGGAGCTGATACTGTCCCCGCGTTCGGCAGCGGGGGGGTTGCTCCCGATAAAAGAAACGGGATACACGATCAACTCCCTCTCTGCCCCTCGAGGCTCGGCAGGACCGAGGGACTTTCTGCTTCCTTCAAGGTATTAGAATTATAAAGATTGAAGGATTTATTCTGCATGCCCTGGTGCTCTCGGGGCCGGGGTTATCTGAATGACTCTCCTGCCAGTGTTCCCCTTGACCTACCTTCAGTGCGAGCCCCAGTAACAGGTGCCATTACAATATATTCCGCCCCACTGAAAGTCCTGTCTTCACGGAGGTTTTAGGAGGAAGAATATACAGATATATTGTTTCTATAAATCCCCTGATATTATCTTTTATCGGTGGTAATAAATGTCCATATTAATTAACTTAATGGTTTTAACTGCAGTAATGACTTTGTATTAAACTAGCGCGCTTTCATGTCCCGTATAAAAGCTGCAATAATAAAATTCGTCTGCAGTATTTTTTTCAACTTCTATTGTGCTGAAACAAAGCAAAGCCGTTGCTGGAAGATTCCAGCCGCCAAGGCCAGCAGATGAATCAGGCCTGGTGTAAATCGCTTCCATTTTAAAATGGAAGTATACTCAAATTTGGAAAGTTTTGAGCAAGCCACAGATAGAATAGAAAGAAAACAGGGCAAACACATTTGGGTTTTTTCTGTATTTTGCTAATAAACAAGTGAATCTGGTACTCCATCTTCTTTCATCCGTTGCTGTGAATATTCTGGGTATTCCTATAAATATTTGAGAAAAATTCATGGGCTTCTGCAATCATTTTGGAATACATGTCAGTGCCAGAGGAGGTATTGGCTACCAATACAGGATCAGGAAATATTGCGTGTGATGAGAGTAGCAAGCAAATATCAAAGAAATATCCTCAACATTTCATTTGCATTCTCCAGGCTGGAATTTCTATGCATTAAATGTGAATCTCTGCACCTAGAAAGGTGGAAAATGGTGATTCTTGATAACCAGGGCAGTGGTGGAGAGGAAAAAAGGCTTATCTCCATAAACTGACATCTGTGAATAGTTTTTACTGGTTCACCAGAGCTATGTCTGAGCCAATTTTAGTCATTGGTTTTGCTGTGGATTTAAAACAGCAGGACCGTCTTCACCACCTGTGTGAACTGGCCCCATTTTATAACTGATGGTTACAAATGTTGTTCCCAGCTTTAACACGTTCTGGCAGACACGTTTGTTCGGGGCCCCTAAACCCTCCTGAGAGCACCCCAGAGTCCTCCCGGCATCCCAACGCCACCTACACCATTCCTTTCAAGCTCTCCTTACGTGCCTCTGAAATTGGAGGTAAAGCCTCTAAATCAGAGTTTCTCGACACACAGGAAGTGCGGCTTCCCAGAGAGGGTTTGTCTCTTGCGTTTGATTTGGGAGATAAAAAGGGAGATGCACCAGAGGGAGACGTCAACAAATGGAGCCCAGCATCCATTCACAAGGACTTCCTTCACACCTGGATCGCCCTGGAGAATGACTATGAACAAGTCTAAATTTTGCACCATAACAGCAATGAATCTTTGCAAATTAAAACTTTTCCCCTAAGCTTCTTCACGCTTTCTGACAAAAGCACACTGCTGGCACAAGCTGGTTAAGGCAAAAGCAGAAGCTATGCTCATGGCTGGGTCATGGTGAAAGCTTTCTAGTCTGGAAAATAATCCCAGGTTTTTAAAAGTGCAAATTAATCTCTAAAGTCTTTTCCAAGAAGAAACTGCTAGATTGAATTGGTCCTTATAAGCAACAAAGCGAATTGAGAGGCAGCTGCCAGCCCTTTGCGTGGCCACCAAAAATCACCAAAAATCCCGTTCCTTCTGCTTCTCACCACTGAGCCAAGCTGCTCTCCGTGTCAGGTACTTCTTCCTGGATTTTTAAGCTCAGAACGTCCTAATCATTGTGTGCAGGGAGGGTACTTGCCCATAAGCTTATGGCGCAGCAAGCAACAAGGCTTTCTTGGTCTCTTAAGACGATTTTGAGCTTTTCTGAGAAGCTTCAAACAAACTTACATTGGCTCCAGAGCATCTTCTCCCATCTCCTCAGAGAAGAAGATTCGAAAACGGTCAGGCTTTTGATAACTTCTTTAAGTCTTGATGCTTTTTGATCCCCAGAGCTGCAGCTGTGGTGGCAGCAGTTTACAAAGCTGGGTGGTGGTCGGGCTCTGCGGACGGGGGCAGCTGAGCGGAGGTGGGGGACGTCACCCCAAAACCCCGAGTCCTGGTGTCCCGTGGCCGTGCTGGCGTGCCGGGAGGCTTGCTTGATGGCTCCCTCTGGGAGTGCTAGTTATCCTGCAAGCTTTATGTAAATATTTTTAAGTGGCACATCTGTCTGAATTACAGCCGTGCCCTCCTGGATTGCTAATTGTAGGTTTTAATTCAGCTCTGACGACCAGTTTACATAAATTAGGGAGCTGGCAGTAAGCAAGCTTTGAGGGGATGGGATAGCGATTTAGCCAGGACTGGGTTTTTTCCCTCTGAAATGTTTCTCTTCCCAAACTCGTGCCTCATCCTGTAGTTTGAATCATTGTGGGAAAAAAATTGAGTAATTCAGCTCTGCCTCTTGAAGGTATGCGGTGCTGGTTCGTCTTTACCCCAGTGCTGGTGTGCCCAGCTCACACCAGTAGTCTAATTGACTTTAATTGGCTATATAAAAAGCAAAGGATTTGGCATTTAATTCCTACGGCATACCCATTTGGCACGAGCCACGGGCAGTGGAACTTGGCATGGCTCTGCTGGCTTGCCGAGGTGAGGCCGTGGCCGACGTGAGCGCGGTGGGCGTCTTCCCCAGGGAATTAGTGCTGGACTGAGGATGCCCCAACCAACAGGTGGTTACGTGATCGATAAGAGTCTTCCAGCCCTTCTTAGCTGCCCTGGCTACAGGACTGGTGTGCCCACGCCAGCGCTGGCAAGCAAATAAAGCCCGGACAGGCTGGTTCAATGTCCAGCTGCATCCCCTCTGCAAAACAGGCTGGGACTGGCCACAGAGGCTGTAAAATCAACATTTGTTTTCCTGCCTCTTGGGCTGGAAACATTAACGCTCCCTCACGCACGTTCTTGATGTGGCAGCATTTAAATTCAAGAAATTTTTGCACCGATCTCCAGCAGTCATTGAGGCAGACCTTCCGAAATTCATTTGCTTAATCTGAGGAGGGACGGCTACCTGCTCGGAAGCAGAAGTTTGCTTCTGGGGGTTTTACATGAAACATGGGGGTTTTAAGGGGATGTGGAAACACCCCTCCTGACAGCCCAAGTCTCATATTCGTGGGAAGTGGGTTTCACCAGGGAAGCTCTGAGACCTGGTTTGTGCGTCGCCAGCCCCAGAGAGGTACCACAGCCCCAGGGGGGATGTGAGTGGTGTGTCCTCTTAGTCCTTATTCTTGAGGAATATCTAAGCCTTTACACTAAATGACAGCTGAGGTCTCACACCTGAGTGGGGAAAAGGCCCCTTAATACAAACTAGTGCCCAAAACACGAGCAAGATGTAGAATACTCGATTTCCTTTTGAGAACTGATGGCGTGTCTTACTGCCAGCACCCGAGCGCGCAGAAAGGTGGTGAGCCGCAACTGCACGTTGAGTTCTCCGTTTGCATAATTGGTAGTTTAAACTCAAAGCAGAGATTAATCACGCAGGTGAGCATTCACTTTCTCCCAACTCTGGCCTTAGGACTGGAACGTCTTTGGCTGATATCTTTATCCACCTCACCCTGTCTTCTGCTGGAAATTAACACGGTCACGAGCCATTTTTCCTCTGTCACATCCTCCTGTTCTCCCAAGAAATCACGCATTTAACACCACAACCACTGACACGACTGATGCCGCTGCTTAACCGTCAAGACACCCAGGGTTTGTCCCAAAGCCTGTCAAGTGTCCCTTGCTTGGCTAGAAGCTGTGCTACAGCTGTGGACAGGGAAGTTGGAATTTTGCAAATAAAGCGTTGCTGCCTTCAAGCAGCAGTAAACGTGTCACCTGCTGGGGGAGAAAATCAATGCCTTTCCAATAAATATGTGTATTCTGCAAATGAAACAGAGATGGTTTTTATTACTGTCTACCTCTTGCTTTCTTGAAACTCTCCTCAGACGTTTAACAACTTAAACATGAGACTTGGAGAAATGCCCCCAAAAGTGCTAGCAGAGATTCCTCTTTCTCAGTCGAGATGGATATGCAGTCACCTACCCATATACAGTGTAAGACCGTCATGCTGCACCTATGAAAAAATCCATCTGCGAGTATTTACTGCACCATTAGAACCAGCTTTGCAAGAGAAATGCAGAAACCCATGATTAATAACCATCTATTTTATGGGTGGCTCTTTAGGAAGGTCAGTGGTCAGGCAGGAAATGTTCAGAAATGGATTCAGATTAAAGGAAGGAAAGAATATGAGAAGGACAGGCTGGAAACCTACTCAGATAGTCAATCTTTTCAGATGCACATGTCCTTAAACTGTAATTGTCTGATTAACTAAAATAGTTGCTGCAAGCCGATTTTGTGCTGTGACTTTGTCTTGTCTCAATTAGACACTTCAGATCATCTAGACTGTTGGAGAATAAGAGGAATACGGAGCCTCCTTGGAAAATGTCAACCCAGAAAAGCAAAACTAAATAAAAATGTGGAACTTGGAGAGCTGGTTATTCACTCTGTCATGTCCAAAATGGGACTGCCAGCTCCTCAAGGCACCCAGCCATACCTGCTTGCTTGCTTTTCCTTGGGTAAAACGCCTCCCACGCTGTTGGACCTTCTATTACAGTAAGAACATCCGGACCCCCATCCTTGCTGCCGCTGTATGTTTTCTTGTATCCCAGACTGAGCCTTAAAGCAGAATATCATCTTAAATCCAAGCAGCCAAACCCACCGCTGGTGCAACGGATCTGAACCGGGCTGCAGCTGGATGAATTTTAGACCCTTTCTTTTCTTCCCAACACGTACAATAAGAACGATGAATTTCCTCCACTTTGGTGACAACTCAGCAACCTCCAGGCTGGTCCAGAGCTCATTAAAGCTGGCAGGAGTCTTTCCGTTGCTTCGACAGACGCCGGAGCAGGCCGGCTGCCATGTGCCTTGCAAGCGGGTGCCACCGTTGCTGAAGCGCGATGGCAGCACATCACTGCGTCCAGCAACCAGACTTCCCAGAACAAAAGCTTTAGGGTTGGTTGTTGGGGTTTTTTTTCGCTCTGCCTGGCTGATACTTTTTATGGAATCACCCAAGGGCCAGGTTGTAGTTCTGTAATTGTACAGGGCTGTCATCCTCATAAATATTAAACACCGCTTCCAAGTGAAACTACAGCTCCTTTTATTGCACAAAGCCATGGATATCCCAGCTGAAACCATTCTGCTTCCTTGCTGGTGCCTGCTGAAAAGTGACTGTGGTTCAAAATATTTATCGATGCTTTGTTGTATTGGGAGAATGCTCAGTGACAGATGGACACTCTCTTTAAAACCTCAACGTATGCAAATCTCCATACAAAAGAGCCCAGGATGTTTTTAATATCACACACTTGCCTCAGGACATGTTTTTAAATCCCCACTTACCAAGGGCCCTGGCTTTTTATCAGTCAAACGCCTTAAGCACTATGTCAATGTGGACATCTGGCCGCGTGTTTAAAAAATTTTTTATTTGCTAAAATATTTAGTGATGTGACAGGGGTTTTAACTGGGGACATCAGGTCTAATGGCATATGTTTCAACCCAACTGCTCAGAGAGGAAAAACTAATGAGGTAGCTGTTCAGGGCAGTTTACCATTTGCTGTGGAGTAACCAAAAAAAGAAGGGAAAGATAAAGACTAGAACCAGGCGTTATTCCTGACTGGTGCAGGGGCATAAAGAATTGGTGCTAAATACACTGAAATAGCTCACTGGAATCATTCTGATTCCTCTCCATCACTTGGTTGTGCAAGAGAAAATCTGGTAAGGATGTGTGTGGGTTTTAGGAGCTTCCCTTTTGTTTGCAGGGTGTTGAGGTTGGCCAAGGAGACTGGCTTGAACTGTTCCCATGTGGCAGCCTGAGCGGGAGTGATAAGGGGTTTGGGACTGGTGGGGCTGGGTGGCGGAAGATTACCAAGGAGTCAATGAATGAAAAACAACAGACAGAAATGTGTCATGAGTCTTTCAGGTGACTTTCAAACCTTTCACACTTAATTCTGGGCTACACAGCAGTGACAATTCCCACCCGCCACCATCTGGAGAGCAAGTCTCAAAACTTGCAGCGGGGTTTGGTGCTCCATCAGCACCCAGACCATGAAAAGGCGACATGATCCCAGCAATACCTTTCTTTCTTCCATACATTCCTGGCAAGTACACCTTGAAGGACATTGTCAAGTTGGGAATTGGACAGAAGGCGTTGAACAAAACCCACCAGCCTGCCGTCAGTGATGTTCGCTGGAGCTCTGCTGGAGCAATGAGCGCCCCCGCAACGCCCCAGCCTGGTCCCAGAAGCCCTTTTGCTTCCAGAAGAGCCGCCTTTTAGTTTTAAAAATTAGACATGCAAAAGTGATTTCCAGCCTGCGATGCATGGATGTGCCGTGGTACATTTTGTAAAAGCAGGAGCGTCAGCTAATTGTTACTCACCTGCTAGAGCTACTCTACCCTCAATTAACACCCCTATTATTAGAAAGTCACCACATGTGAATTGAAACATTAGGCATGTTTGCCTTCTGCATGGGCAACCAGGCAGCCCGAATTGCTTAGAGAAACCCGGGCTTCCTCACCTCAGTGCTAATGCCAAATCCGAGGATAGTCATTTAACACCGCCGTTAACCATTTCATTGCTGTCATTTCAAAAGGAGTTGATGTGACACCGTGCGCTGCTACAAAACGAGCTCGTCAAGGAAGAAAGTAATGTGGGTCACGTCACCGTTGTCACGTTTGATGGTGGGAATGGAAGAATCGCTTCATTCGAGGGCAAAAGTTTCCTTTTCCTTTTTTCAAGGAGAAAAATCAACCAGAAGAACCAACCCACTGTCTGACCCTTTGTCTTGTATACATGTGATACCTGCATTTTATGTCACTGCATTATTCATGTTTACATTTGATTAACTGAGGCCCCTTGGGGTTTAATGGTATTCAGCGCAGCTGCAGATATGTCAGCGTGCTGCAGAGTTTCAGGTCAATATGTTAGAATAAATGAGGCCACTTTCTCTTAAAATAAAGTGCTGCCTTTTGTACCGGCTGGCAAATGTTGCATCACTCCATTTCTCTTGGAAAATGAACGAGAAAATAAATTTGGCGGAAGAGCTGCATATTACAATGCTATGTGATGATGTAAGGCTAATGAACAGTGAAATCAATGAATTTCAGCTCATTTATGCAGAAAAAGCCCAACTGTGTTGGAGCCAAACTCCATCCATATTGGTATCCTGTCTCCAGCAGTGACCAGAACTCTGTTGCACATCCAACAACCCCCAAAATGCTGATGTGATAAAGTCAGACGATGCAAAGCGGGTGTAAAATCTGAACACACCACCACCGGAGAGCGGTTCGAATCTTGGAGCACAATGTTCTCTTCCAAAGTGCTCTTTATCATGATCACTAAGGGGAAAAAAAGATGATTTAAATGGAGTTTATTAAAACTGGGTTTACCTGGGAGGTGCATAGATATTCCAGTGAAGCCTAAGAGATCTGGCAGGAGATACCTGAACCCTTCTCTGACACTTCTTGTGACCACAGAAAAGGGATGAACCAGCAGAAGACAACTGCCTGGAGAACCGGTCCCTGCTCCACGTGGTCCCCATGGTCCTCCAGGCACCTCCAGGGTTTGGTGCCTGCCACGGCGGAGTCCCCAGCCCTGCACCTGCTCTCCCCTCGCGGCGGGAAAGATTTCGGCTTTACCCCTTTTCTCATCTGGAAGGGGACAAAATGTCAGGACTGGATCCAAGGCATATGGAAAGAATGCGATGCCGTGGTAGGCATGAAGTGCTGCGCTAGGTTTGCTGCTTATTTTCCAAATGGGAAGGTGATAAAGCTCTCCTAGAGTTAAAGCTTTTTAGCAAACCCCTAAATTACTTCCTTTTTTAAAAGAAAAAGTTATTTTTCTCCAGCATACATTATTTTCTTTGTGTCATGTGCTTGTCTTTGCTGTATTTCTCCTGAGAGCAGTTGGTCACTCTATTTCTATGAAGTATTAATACCCCACCAGTGATATTTATGTACCCAGATCATTTTTTTTTTTTACCTTTAGATGTTCAACAGCATGAATATTCTTATTTTTTATTTAAAACTAATTTGGAGTTCTCGCTCTCTAAGGGGTTTCTAATCACCAAAAAGTGCCCGAGGCTAAAACTGATTGACAGGAAAACGTTGTGGCTTCTGAAAAGTAAATTGGCTATTGACAGAGCAGTATACAAAGGAAAATGCTAAATGCTTATTATTTATGAGCTATTAGGGAAAATGTTATTAGCATCTGTTTCCCACATGGGCAAAAACACCTGTCAGACATCAGGAAACTATGAAACGATGCACAGTTAATAGTTACTTTGTTTAAAAAGTCATTAAAATTGAATGTCAGCTAAAACTTATGAAAACATTATTCTTCAAACAACTTTTAATCTTGCTGTTCAAAAACAAGGGGAAAAAAAAAAAAGACCTTGCCACATTTTAATTTCTGGGAGCATAAAGGAAGAAGACGTTTGATTTGAAAGTGATGAGGCGACTGCTGGTACACAACAAACAAGGTATTAAAAAAAAAAAGCAGAGGAAAAAAGGGACAAGTTGGCTCCCCTCCTGGAGTTGTACACCAGAGGGAAAGCAGAGCAAGGTCAGGCATTTACATGGGTTTTCAGCGCATGTCGCGGGGATGTTTGGATTTCACTTAAACCTGTAAATAGGATACGTCTGTCTCTCTTCTGCCGCGATGTTCTTCCCAGGTGGAGCCAAAGCAGCGAGCGGCGTTGGCTTGACTCCGGAGCCAGCTTCGGCATCGGCCACAGAGTGGGCAGTTGGCATCCCATGGCCGGGGGCAGGAGCCAGCAGGTGGCTTTCCTGCAGCGATAGCAATTACCCTCATGAGTTTCACCTAATGGCAGACCAGTGTTAGAGTCTTCTCCCAGGCAAAGAGTCCTCAACCTCCCAACCCCACGAGCATGGTCAGACCTAAATCGCAGTCGCTGTGAGTCAGGGACAAACTCCGTTTGGCATGGGGTGGGTCACGTCCAGGTTGGACTTCCTTGCCGTGTCTGCAAATAAAAAGGAAAATTGGGGCCAAATGCCCCACGGAGACCAGGCAGATTCCTTTCCCCCACTTTGGGTTGCATCTGAACAGGGATTTGACTGTAATTGTGAATTTCCCAGCTGCAGAGTTGCGAAGAGCTGCATCTGAAAAACACCCTGAGCATCTCTCTGCCCTACAGCAAGAAAGGGGATAAGGCTGGATAATCCAGGCATTTCACGCTCAGTATATTTAGGTTTAGTCTATCAAGACTGACCCTAAATCAGGATTTATTTTTTGTTAGAACTGTTGAAGAAAATGGAGACTCATTTAGAGGTGCTAAGGTGAATCCGGACAGCACTACAGGTCAGATAACTGGAAAAAAAAAGAGTGTCTGATTTTTATTTTTACAAAAGCCAGAGCACCTTTTGCTGTTCTCTCTGCCACCAAAATATGTTTACCTAGGGAGCCATTTTCCTTTTAAAAATTCCTGTGTTATTTTTCAAGCAGCCTTATTCAGGAGGCAAACCTGATCTCCGTGTTTTATACACAGCTGAGCACACCAACAGCATTTTAACAATCGTATAAGCAATTGCGGGAAAACCAAAGGCTTTTTTTGACACATGTTGTGATGGCACTTTCCCCTCCAGCTTGGTCGCAACTTTAGCACAGGTTGTGAAATCAAACCCAGGAGGTCTTGAATGGATGTGGGGCCTAAAGGTGAAAATATGCTTAGAGTATGCTGTTCTTAGTGTCTGAAAAAGTGTAACAGCAAAATGTACACACATAAGCCTTAGTGGTGAACAGAAACATGGTCCATCTTCCCACAACTGCACAAAAAACCTGCTGTTGCAAAGTAAATAAATCATTTGTGTCTGTACAATTTACGTTCCCACCTGGGCTGGTATTTCATACCTGGAATTTTACTTTGGGAAATAGAAAAAAAAAATACATCATCTTTAAAACAACCCCTCGCCCTTGGTGTTACTCGTGGTGAATGGGATCTTACTGATCCAGGACACAAGGACAAACCCAGTGTGACACCAGTAAAAAAGCCAAAGAAATATAATATAAAATATCGCTTGTCCACTTAAATCATTTAATGTTATTATCATTAATTGCCATACTTGGATACCTCGAGTGATTCACACATTTTCCCTCCCCCAACTTCTCCTCCAAAGTTTAACTCTGAATTTCGACATCTGCTTGTTTTCTCCATTTATTTCCTTAGAGCAGCGGAAGGGGTTTGGCAGATGGTATCTCACTGTCCCCGTCCACTTTGCTCCAAACCTTATTTCCTCTGCAATTCCTTCTTTCGCACCACAGCCACCAAGTCTCCGTTTGGTGCATCCGTGTGTGTCCCACTTTCCAGCTATCATGTCCGTGGTGTACTGGAGGGTCTGGAAGGGTTTGAGCCATTCTAAGACCCGAGGTTGGCTCAATTAGTGCGGTTGGGAGTCAGGGACTTGCAGATCTCTCTGCCCCCTCTCCAATGAGGCTGAAGAGATGCTGGAGTAGTTCAGGGCTCTGATGCAATAAGTTGGTCCTATTTTAGTGGGAATAATAGTATAGATTGTCTTCTCCTGGTGGAACTATCGGCTTTTATGACTAAGTTTTAGCACAATTTCTTCTGTAGCCCATAAATTGAGACAACATCTGGTCTGCTCGAGTGAAAGAGGTGGACCGAGGGATCAGCCCTCGGTCCTGGTGGGGTTGGCCGTCCCTGCGACACGCTGGCGATATCACAGCAAGGTAAAGGATGCCTCACCCAAGACCTTCTGGAAATGGCCAGGTGGGGAGGCAGGAGAGGCTCTTGGTTTGTTATTAAATTAGTTTCTGGGGTTGGTTAGAGAGACGATTACACTGGTGACATTTCAGCAGCACAGGGCAAAGTGAGGACTTTCCAACCGACGTCATTAGCCGGCAGAGGCAGGTGGGCTTCCCAAAACCAGCGTTGGCCTGATCCAGACGTGTTGCCTTCAGGAAGACATGGGGCTGCCTCTTGCCCTTCCCACCTCCTTTCCGAGCGCTCCCAGCAGCAGCGACCGCCTCTGCCTTGTCCAATTCTCCAGGCAGGAGCCCTCCTGGGTGGGTACTTCAATATCGGGCTGGAGCTGCCTTTGATGTGCCATTTTCTCTTTGAAATGCAATGTCTCACTCATCTAATCCTCACCACATTTGGGAAGCTTCTCTTCAGTCTTTCAGATCGGGATGTCAGGGGAGTAGAGTTTATTTTTGAAAGGGGCCGGTTTGAAGTCTTTTGTTTTTAAAACGTAAATGCTTCTCTGATCAAAATGCAAAGAAACTCTTTTGGTGGTTGTTTCGGGTTGGGTTAGGTTGAGGTTTTATTGTTTTGTGGGTTTTGAGGGTTTTTTTTGCTTGAGTCTGTAAATAGCTCTTGGGCACCTTGGATCTGTTTCTCTAAACTCTCCCTTGATGCTCGTTGTATAGTCCATATATTTCAAACCTCCAAATTGTCTTTCCGAGCATATGCACGGGATCGCTCCGGAAAGAGCTGTACTCACAGCCAACAGAAAGAGACGCTGTGCCCGCTCCGGTCCCCGGGAGCAAATCCTAACCAGCAGGATATACAAAGACTGAAATCTTCTGTCATTTATCCCATTTGGCTCATTGAAACGATCCTCTCCAATCCCTGTGCCGTTCCAACCCCTACGCCCATCTCAGGAGCGACATTCACTTTCTTCCCAAGGAACCTCGGTGAAGGACGGGAGCTGCGCTCGAGCTGCTCCAAAATCCCCCAAACCTGCATCTTCCCTCGCTCAGACACAGATGTGGCCACCGCGTTGAGGACGGCACGGGGCGGCTTCCAGTGACAGCTCGGGTGCAAAGACATGGATTGCTGGGACCTGGCTCTACACACGGATCCTGCAAACACCGCGGCTGCTCCTCACCCTTCCAGGCGCCGGGAGCCGCGCTCCGGCCGTGGCAGAGACGGGGATTTAACTTTGAAACGACTTGCACTCAGCCTGTTTTTCCCCACACTAACCTTTCCTTCCTCCCAGTCTGGAAAGTTAGAAACGTCTTTTGTATTCCACAGGCCAAAGGGCCAAACTTGCCTTTAATTAAAATGCATATTCTTTAATTAAAGGCCCCATAACACATGAAGGGCATTCATTGAAATACGATGTGTGACATAGTCATTACCCTGCTGTTAATTACTAATTAATGAAGCTATTTCAATTAATAGCTTCCCCACTGTCACTCTGGCTTTGACAGGGCTCCGTGCTGAGAAGCCGTAGTGGAATCACAGGCGATCGTAACTCCTGGAACAGCACCAAAAGGCATCAGCTGAATATTCATGTCGGACGACGTTAACACTTTTCAATTAAACATAATAAAGTAAAAGCTCCGTCAAAAGTGTATATCAAACATGCGTCAGCCTTTCCCTCTCCCCCTGTTCTCTTCCAGCTTGTCAAAAATAACTAGAAAGAAGTAGGGGGAAAAAAATAAAAAAGTGGGGGGTTTTTTTCTTGCCTTTTGACACTTCAGGCTGGAGCATCATTTATCAAGCAAGCGGAGCTGCTGCATGGGGGGGAGATTTACGGCGAGCCCAGGCTGCGGTCGGAGCCCCCGCTCTGGCAGGCGGCTCTTCTCCCTCTGAGGACTCAGCGCCGCATCGCTCTCCTGCCTTCTCTCCCTTTCCTTTGCTAAAACCGCCGCGGGAACAGGTCCTCGGGTGGCTTCCCGGCCCTGGGAAAACCTCTGGGAGCTGAGGAGCAACATCATTCATTTCCACAGTGAAAGGAATCGCTTCCCGAGTGCAGGTTTTAATCACTGAGCTGTGTGTCACCAAAAGGGCTGCTGGTGAAGGAGCAGGCTGAAAGAAGCTATTTTGCAGTTAACCATAAGTTGTATCCGTCCTAAAAAATGCAAAGCTGCGATGCACTCTCTCGGGCGCCATCTGGTTGAAGTTTTCCCTTCAAAACACTTGGAAAAAGAAACCAAGAGAAATTCCTGTGGAGTATATCCATACCGAACCCAAATATTTTCTTTTGAAAGCTGTTGTTTTCAGGCTGACCTTGGGCAGGGGAAGGAGTCTTTTAGGAGAAAACGTTTTTTACAGAAAACTAGAAACTAGGAGAAAACAAAGATATTATCTAACTATCCCTATTGTTTAGGTACACAGAAGTCTCCTGTGATTTGTTGCAGAAAGCAAAAGAAATGGTGACCTGGTGTGGGATACTTTGGCTATGGGGACAAGGAAGGGAGATGGAGATGCCTGGGATTCCTGTAAAAAGAAAGGAGGAAAGCAAGAGGGATCACAAGGAGGTGTTTCAATCCGCATCTCAACTTGCAGTTTCTACCTGAAGCCAAGCAAGACAATGTCCATTGCGCTGCCTGTTGGTACCGCATGGCTGAGGCACATCATGTGATGGGACTAATAAATAAATCATGTGCTTTGTGTTTATTCTTTGTGTCAGGTCATGTTTCTGCGTTTCAGCATCCCAAATAAAACCGTGGCACATGGAGAAACATCCTTACTGCCCGGTGCTGAGCATCAGCTGGAAAAATTATTCCGACAAATTCCTGGTAGCTCTAAGAAAATGCAAATGCATTTGCTGTGTTTGCAGTTTGGCAATGGTAACGAAACGAAAGAGTTGTGAGACCGTGTGGTTTATCAGCCCTGGCTGGAGGGATCCACGCTTTTGCCGAGGAAGTTTTTTGCGCGCTGTGCAAAGGACCATCCCTCGACGGAGCTGCAGGGATGGGGGTGCAGCCGCCGGGGTGATGCTGCTCAAGAGACGGGCAAACACCAACCGATTATTTTGCCTTTGCACTTCAAATTCTTGCTTTGCTCTTTCTGGTTTATCTAACAGGGCTGGTGTCACCTCTAAGCCTTGGCTAGAAGCCTCTGCTTGATAAACATCATCCCTAAAAGCCAGAGAAAAGCAGGGAGACAAATGCGTTGCGAGGACGGGGTAAGATGTCCAGATATCCTCCCCACTACGACTTTCCCACCCCAACCCCCTTCCTACCCACACTGCAATCCCGGCCTTGGGGCCAGCTCTTTGCTTCTTCAGGGCGGGTCAGGAGTTAAAATCCCCCATTCCCATCTCCTACTCCGAATGCCAGTATCCATCTCGGGCGAGTGAAGCTCCATCCTTCCTTCTAGCATGACCCTGCCACTGCTGCCAGGTTTTCCCAGCCCCGGACAGAGCCAGGCAGTGGCCCTGTTTCATTCCTCATCCTTACAGACACGTAGATGATTTTCTTTGACACTTCGGAATTTCCTGCTCTGGTCGTAGACTGAGGCTGAAAGCAAAAATCAAACCAGCTCTTGAAACCAAACCTTTCAGACTCTCAGAAAAATGTCGCTACAACACCCAGTGCCTTCCCGGGATCGGCGGTGGTAGGAAGGAGAAGACCCGTTCCTCTCTGAAGCAGCTGCCGGTTGTGCTGGCGATGGGGCAGGACAATTTAACCTGCGGGGGCCGGTCCCCAGCTCAACTTCCAACACCCGCTCTGCCTGGCAGCAGTGTTGCTTGCAAACCTTGGACCACGCAAGTGTACAAGCAGGTGAAGCGGTCAATACCGAGAAGAAAATTTCCAGCAGTGGATAGGCAGTCCTTCTGAATGCTTTCTTTTGCCCCCCTGCTAAAATCTGGGGTTTTTTTCTCTTCCTTTCTTCTTTTTCCTTATGGCCATTACCAGACCGAGCCCTGCTGAAGCCAAGTGCACGGGGAGCCCAGCTGATCTGGCCAAGCATGACTGAGGAGCGATCATTTTTCGTCCGGCTGGTTGACATCTAAAGGCTGGTCGACATCTAAAGGCTGGTCTCCGAGGTCTCAATTAAGGTTCGGGGCTGACTCACCTCCATCTCCCCTGGGAAAAGGTTTTGCCTCTTCTGCTCAATTATACACCGTGTCTCCTCCACGCGCAGGATGCACCAGGAGGGAGGGAGCTTCCGCTCCACTTTAGTTGTTAACCTCTGAAGCGTAATTCAGGGCCACGCGTTGCTATAAAGGCTCCACAGATTGCTCTTCTCGTGTAAGAGGCCCTTGATCTGCTACGTTTGTGCAGGGTATGGGGGCCAAATTAATTAATTGAACAGGCCCCCGTTCCGTTTGAATGCTGTGCCCCTCTCTTGGAGGGTGCTGCTGGTGGCAAGTGATGCTACACGGGGATTTGTACCTGGCTCCCCTGGGGCTGGTCGTGTTTTCTGTGTCTGTCTGATACGGATCTGGTTTTATTCTTTATTATTAGTAGAGTAAAGAAAAGGCAGAATTCACATAAAACACCCTTCATATATTTATATGGGAAACGCCGGTGTTACAAAAGGTTCTGAAGCTCCAGCGCCGGCGCTGTGAACTTCTGCTGTCTGTCTCTTGCCATTACAGATGCTTCTCCACGCCTGCAAAACCAGAAAATATTCTGGGATACGTTGAGAGAAGTATTGGCTGAGATCGGAGAGGCCCTTCCCTGGAAATATTAATCCCCCAAACACGGATGAATCCCCTGGAATAATCCTCTCTAATGCACGTTCAGGAAATCAATTCTGCGCTTTATTCTTTAATCCAGAAATCTCCAAGGAGGAGGAGGAGGAAGAGGAGGAGGAGGAGGAGGAGGGAGAGGATGAACAGACACCATCAGAAGAGGATAAAAATCGGCACTGCATTGCAGGAAAAGAGAGAAAACGGTGTCTTTACTGAGAGAGGTGACATGTTCTTACCAGCCCAGCGGCAGAGTCACCTACAAACACCGAAGCCCTAAGTAATGCCAAAATATGCTGTTTCTTACTCATGCCGTAGTTTTTGGCTCTGCGGAAAAGGGTTGGTGCTAAAGCAAAATCCCTCTTGCTTTCCAGTGGTCTGGAGCACTCCTGGAGGCAGATGCCTTATCTGAGCTGCCATCCCCTCTCCATCCGAACAGCAAAACCCACCGGTAATACCCCAAATTGCATTACCCTGGTGTCACATCACATTTACAAGCCAGATTTTCATGTCTGCTCCGTGTGTGTTTATTCTGCGGCAGTGCCCGCCGATGCAACCCAGGCAGGCGGGTCTCAGCCAGGGCAACCACCACGGCGGATTCAGCATGTCGTTGTGCATGTATTAGCATATCTGGTTCTGAAACAGCAGCAAATCTGGTTCAGTGTCCACCCCGAACAGCTTTATCCGTATCCTTTAAACCTGTGGCTAATACATCTTAATGATTCTCTTTCAGGCATGATTTCTATCCTAAACCCTTTAAAATACAGCTGGTTCTAGGCACGTTTATTGTTCAGCTCTCTCAGACAGTTCCCATTTTTCACCCCCAAGCTATTATGAAAGATTTCCAAAACCTGCCAGGAAGAGTTTGTCCGTCTCAAGGCTCTGTCTCTGTTTCTGGGTTTCAGTAATTTTATCGGTTAATTTTTTAACTCGGATCAAAATTAAACCGTGCGTTTCTCAAAATATTGAAATGACCTGAAGGTACAGAGACAGATCACCTGGTATTCAACAGAGTTTGGCGACACAAAGGCTAAAGCTTTTCACTTAGCTCGTCACAGAGCCACGAGCCAGGAGAGGAATCTGATTTGGAGGTGAATCAAAATTTCCCCATAGTTTTTAATCCTGAAAAATGCATCATTTGACTAAGAAATGAGTTAATTTTGAATTTTTCACTCCCAGCGGACTCAGGCACAAAATCCCCAGAAAACAGGTACCCCTCTGAAAAGGTTTCTCATGGTCCCTGGATCCCAACCTTTTTGTCCAGGTGCTGAACAGCCCGGCTCCTGCCGGCATTGGCTTTCCTGGAAGGACAGCCCAGGGCTGTGCAGACATTCCTCAGGTCACCCGCTTCGGTGCAGTGCGTGTCCTACTTAGAGTTTTCAGTAAAATGAAATTGCAAGGACGGAGGTTTTATGCTGGTCCAGGTGGCTCCTGCGATGGGACCTGCAGCCTCCAGCCCTTTTCAAAGCACAATTGTGCCCCAGATGGGCTGAAATAAAATGAAATAAAACAGATCACGATAAATTACTCATCTGAAAACCTCCTCTCTGATATCTGATTACGCTCTTGCTGGTAATACTATTTGTTTAGGGCAGTTATTTTGCTAAATAACTGGTAAATAACCAGTGTGGGGTGCAGAAAAGGGCACATCCTCCCTCCCATGAGCCTGGGGACGTTGGAGGGGCCTCGTCTGCTCCCCCAAAAACACTAAATGGGCTGGGGGAGAGGGGCTGGGGGAGGGCTGGACCGCGGGATGGAGGAGCCGGAGGACGGATGCTGGAGGTGGCAGCAAGGAGCAGGTCGGTCGCAGCAGCAAAACCACACGAAGGCGACGGCAGCCGGGAAATTTGTGACACGATTGACGGGCACGAGCCATCGCTTGTCTCGTTTGGGGCAAAACAAGCGCAAAAGCATAGAAAGGCACCGCGACCGGCCGACCACACCGGCTCCGGGCACCTGAAGGGCTGCAGACAAGTCTCACGACAGTGTTCCCGTCACTCGTAACCCACACGGGGACACGGGAGAGATTGAAAATGAGCGGGTTTGTCTGAGACTTGGTAGGAGAAGAGTAAAAAAAACCCCACCATGAAAGGAATTTAACAGCTGCAATGAGCCTAAATGGTCGCACAGGAAAATCCCCTGTCAACCACGAACGGTTTGCCTTTAATGAGGATGCAGGACATGCGCGAGCCGCTTGCTAATTCTTTGTGTAAAATCCTACCAATAATTGCTACACGTGTACTTTTCCATTGTCTCCCATGGAAGTGGGGTTATTTATTTTTTTTTTTTCCTTTGGATCCGAAATGAAAACCAATTTATTAGAGAATAATTAATGCCAAAGTGCCAGGAGATGGCACCCAGCACTGTGTTTGGAAGAACGAGAGTGAATCACCAGTAAATCGGGAGTTGTACAGAGCAGGGGAAAGCAATTTGGGATGGGATTCAAGGGATCAGCCAAAGCTTTTCTGGCAGCTACTTCCTCAGTTAAATCATTAATTTTTGTTAATCCTTTGAAAAATCTGGTGATTTGGGAACAAAATTTTCCAAGTATTTCAGTACTGCTTTAGGAGGCCAAATCCTACAACCAGGTAATGGGACTTTGGGCTCTCAGGAGCAGAGACCCTTTGGAAGATGGGGTTTTATATGGGCGTTTCTTCTCTTTTTATTATTGGATTAAAACTTACCCCACCCTTAATCCTGCACTGGGAACTGTGCAAGCAGGGAGCTATTCCAGTCTGGAAACCAACTGGAGCATAAAACCCCAGTTATCGTTCCTGCGGCTGACGGTCACGCTGCGTTTTTGGGTTATTCCCATGACTTTTTGCAGATGGAGCTGGGCTGTCCTGGCTCACGCCATGTCCCCAGCGCTGCTGCGGGGCTGTCACATGGGGCAGCCTGGCCCAAGGTGGTGCCTGCAGAGCCCCAGGGGTCTCCCTGCACAGAGACACCCCCAAAAACTGCAGCCCAGGAGCACGGGGTGTTGCGGTGGTGTTTTGGTAGAGAGGAAAAGCTCTTTTTTAAAGCCGAGTTGTACTTGTGGGAACTAAGATGGGTTTTCACGTGTTTTTTCAGGCCACCTGCCCTGAGGACAGTGACAAACAAACCCAGGAAAATTATTTTGAAGAAAGAAACAAAACAGAGAAGAAAAATCGAGGAGAGAACTGAAAGCTGCCAGTGGGAGCTTGATGCCCTGGACTGCAACTCCCTGCCATTGCGTCCCCCCCCGCCCCCTCCCCGCAATTTTTAATTACAAGCAGTCAAACTGTAAAGACCTTAATGGACATCTTAATTATTGCATTAAAGTTTGAAATGGAAAATTCCTCATTACGTGCCATGCAGTAGGTCACGGCTGCAATAAAGGCTGATATTTTGCTTGTTACGGCGCTGGGTGCCCTTTGCAGAACGACGGTGTCTTTGGGGCATGGCCCAGCCCCGGGGAGCTGGCAGGTGGATGTTAGATCAGGTCTCTGCTGTGAGAGCATCTGCTTGTGTTTTCAAGGCGAAACTATCAGCAAGAAGTGCTCTTTGCTATTTCTTTTCTCCTCCAAATAGTGCTATTTTTCTCCCATGTTTTGCTTTCCATCTGCTTGAATGTGTTTACTGATTTAGTGTTATGCAAACTGCAATAAAACAGTATCCTTCCAATGCTCTAGAGCCAGCTATTGAATACGCCCCAAATGATTTAAATACAAACCGGCCCGTTGATTCCAACCCTCAGCAGCAAAACAATGTACCTGGGATTAATCAGCCTTTAAGCCCAGTCCCACATTCCCAGTCCCGTTTGCACCGAACCCGTTCCTGATTCCTCAGGGCAGGCTGGAAAGCCGGGCTCCGGGCTGGCAGGCAGCATAGCCCTGGGACACGGACAATTTAAGGAACATGGCAGAGCTCGTTCTTTTCTCTCAGGCTTTACACAGTTGTGGGATACCATGAAGAAGAACAGGGCAGGGTTTAAGGTGGGTCTGTCGCTTCTTAGAGCTTTTCGGGTCAAGCGTGTATGTCAAGAGGCTGCGTATGCTTTGCAAGAGGAGCAAAAGGACAGGAAAAGTTGAGGATAATTTGCATTCGGCTAAATTATGTTCAGCAGCATTTTCATACCACAAAGTTTTGTGTTGTTTTTTTCTGAGCACATTGAGGAGAAAATTAGTGGACTCCGCAGTCCTTAAAGATATCTTCTTGAGCAAAGTTGGACGGGGCTTGGAGCAACCTGGTCTAGTGGGAGGTGTCCCTGCCCATGGCGGGGGGGTTGGAACTAGGTGATCTTTAAGGTCCATTCCAGTTCTAACCCTTCTGTGATTCTACGACTACGTGACCCTACAGATGAGTTTTAAAATTCTTCTGGTGGGTATTTCTCTCTTTAAAATGTACTCCCGAAACTTTGCTCCCCATCCCCATACTAACCGTACAACCACCAAACAGTTGTTTGAGAAGAGGAGGGAAAGCAAATGCTGGGAGAGCAGGTCCTGGCTCTCCCCAGTGTGGGCTCGGACGGTGGGAGCCACCAGCCAGGGCTGCTCCTCGGTGGGGCCAGGCTCCACTCGCTGCCGAGCTGTGCCAGCCAAACCAGCCACAGCAGCCCTGCCAGCTGCCCTCCCCGTGCCAGCTGTGCCAGCCCTGCCAGCCACACTAGCCCTGCCAGCTGCCCTCCCTGTGCCAGCTGTGCCAGCTGTGCCAGCCCTGCCAGCCACACTAGCCCTGCCAGCCGCCCTCCCTGTGCCAGCTGTGCCAGCTGTGCCAGCCCTGCCAGCCAAACCAGCTGCAGCAGCCCTGCCAGCCATCCTCCCTGTGCCAGCTGTGCCAGCTAAACCAGCCACACCAGCCCTGCCAGCCGCCCTCCCCGTGCCAGCTGTGCCAGCTGTGCCAGCCACACCAGCCGCAGCAGCCCTGCCAGCCACACTCCCCGTGCCAGCTGTGCCAGCTGTGCCAGGCTCCGCAGCTCTCGACCGGCCAGGCGCTGCCACATGCCAGGTCGCACAGCTCCCTCTGTTGGCATCTGTTCGAACCTGTCACCGAGGACGCCACAAAAAGCCGGCGAAGCGGGGTTTTGAGCACCACCTCCGGGTGGGAGCCGGGGGCACATCCCCCCCAGCCCGAGACTTGCTTCATTTGTGACCAGCCCGAAGGGGTTAATCGCACTAAATATACTTGAACTCTGTCTGCCCCTCACTGAGCACGAAGTAGCACCTCTGCATTCAACGGCAAAGCAGTCAGTGTGCAAATGATTCGCTGCCTTTATTTTTTTTTAGGTCCTTCTGTAAGAAAAACTCTCAGCCAGGAAGCTTTGGCAAGGTTGCTTACACAAGTAATAGTACAGCTATGTAAAATGGTTTCAGTACTTTGCCACAGAGGTATGAACATAATGAAAACAAAGGCTGAAGTGTACTTTGAATATTTAACTTATCAGCCAGTTTACAGACAGATAATCTGGACAGCCCACCAAATATTAGCTGGATTTACAGAGAAGGCACAGCCAGCGACGCTGACTTTCCTCTGAAGATCTTAGTTCCAAACTTCCCAGCTTGCAGAGCCAGGGGGTGGCCAAGCTGCCTGGTTCGAACGTGATTTAAACTCACCAACTCTTGCGCCAGAAATGGTGCAACCAGCAAAGAGAACCAGAATTCACTCCTTGGGCTCCTGACCTGCAACGCTGAACGGCCAGGGAATACGGTAAAAAAAAAAAAAAAGCAAAAAAACCCCACCACCAAAAAACCAACTACCTTTTTTTCTCCTGTGTCGCTATAGAAAAAATCTGTGCAAATAATCTGTTCGCACTGGATGAGAGACAAGGCTGGCCGAGAAGTCTGCACGGCCTCAGGCCTCTTTGGCAAGCCCGGTTTGCATTTGCTCTGTGTGCCCTCCCCATTTTACCCGCTGTTTTTTGGAGGCTTCCCGGCAGCATTCCCGTGTCCTGGCTCCGCAGCACTGCCGCGCCCCAGATACACGGTTCTACCCATGGTAGCAACCAGCCTTTTAGGGGAAAAAAGCAAAGAAGGAGAAAAAAAACTTTCTTATCTCTCCTGCCCCCAGTCAGGCCAAACCAATCCTGTATTTTCTTGTGAAGACATCAGGCAGTTGCATCTTTATCTCTTAATACCCCCAATAAGTAGCCCAGCTTAGTTTAGTGGCATCCATTAGCGTCTCTGCAATTAAAAGGCTGTCAGTATTTTCACTGTAAACCCAGCTATTCAGAAACTTAAAGTGGCTCTGACATATCTTCCGAGAAGAAATTTGGCCAAAACAAAAGGAGAAGCAGGGGATAATTATGTTTTTTCAGGACAATGAATCTGAACCTATCGCTTTCCTGCACAGCGAGGTCCCTTGGGAAATCTGGTCCCAAGTCTCAGCTGAAGTTTTCCAGTAAGCACTAGAGAAATCAAAAAAGATCCTTTCAGGCTGCAAGCGAGGGGTGGGAGGAAAAGCAATGAATTGCTTTAATACGAAATGTCACATTTAAAATAGATCCTACAGCACCAGAAACTGTAGGCTGGTAAATCCTTCCCTTCTAGAAACACTGTGGGTTTTGGTGGGCGTACCACTCAAAATAAGCATGCAGAATCAGGCTTCAAGTACATAAAATATAGAATTTGGTACTTAAATTTAAAAATATCTATAAATAACTTAAGACATTCAGGCTCAGAGGCATGTACAGCCAAGTACTTCCCTCCGACATGGGGAACCGCAGGAATCCACATCCCGTACTATGGATCCCCAACGCAGAAATTTGCTTTACGCGTAACGTAGAAACAAAACCTGCCCATCGCAGGCTCTTTGGAAAGGCTTCGGCACCCCTTCGAGAGGACGTGGAGGACAGGTCTAACCAAGCGGGAAGCATTTGGGAGGACAGATCCATAGCGCAGAACGCAACCTGTTCTTCCTACACACTCACAGCACGCGGCAAAACAGCTCCCGGGGGATTCCTCGGCTGCACCTACACGGTCAGCCCAGCTAAGCCCGACCACTGGTGGCTGCAGCTCTCCTCCGCTCTCAGGCTGGAGGTCTACCTGGGCTCCGGGCTGGAGTAAAGCCACCCGGGAGAGGAGGGAGCCCTTAAGCTCTGCCCTTAAGCAAAGACGGGCTCCGCCGGTTTGGGCGTTCTGCTCTGCAGCCTCCCAGCTCCACTCACGCCGTGAAGGCAGGATCGCTGCAACCCTACTCTGCTGGCTCCACAGCAGCCATCCAGCCAGATTTCCCGAGAAGGGAAGCCTTGAATTCATCTCACCACGCTTTCTCTTGCGCACTTGGCTTGTACCTGTCGAGCAGACTGCAAAACGAAGGCACGGGAGGGAGGGTTAAGGTCGGAGGTACATTTGTTTGGATTATTCCTTCCATGTAGTTCTGAGGACACGTGCCACGTGGCAGCCCGAGAGCCGGCCACCCTCCCTGCGGTCACAGGACGGCAGAGCACGGAGGGACACGCTCCCGGCGCAGCGACGCGGCCCCTTGGCAAGCGACCGCTCCAGGGCAGAGCCTGCAAACCACGGCTCCCTTCGGAGACAAGCCAGGTAAGCTGCTTTGGTCACATGGATATTTGTCCACCAGACACGGACTGGGGCAAACTGGTCACACGGGCCGTATCCTCACGGGAGGTGTTGAGCTGGGTGGCTCTGCAGGCCATCAGCTATGCCCTGAGCAAAAAATGAACTCTAAATTTCTTTTCTCCCATGGGTTTCATCCAGACCCGTTGTGTACTTGGACTCAGCATCTTTTTTTCCTGTTAAACACCTAAAAAAAAAAGTTCTTTGGCACTTGTGCGACAATGACACGTAGACGCGACACTCCCCTGTCCTTCGGCCGCTGGCTGGACCCATCTCTAGAGGTCCACGTAGGCAGAGTCTGTGTCCACCCTCTGGGCCTCTCCAAACATGAGGAACGTACACAGGCCAACGCTGTTAACAGCTGCCACCAGGTTGAAAACGGAGATCCAGGAGCCGGTTGTCTCAATCAGGCAGCCAGCCAGGTACACGCAAACCACACCTGGACGGGAGAGAAGAGAGAGAAATGCAAAGGCTCTGGGCTGGCTCCTGCCCGCCTGCGAGGAGAGGACTCCCCAGGAGAGGAGGAGCAGCAGGAACAGGAACATGAGCAGCAGGAAGGTACTTTACCTAGGAGGGCTCCACCTGTATTCCCAACCCCTGTAAAGAAAAGGAAGGAATTGTATGTTAGAAACCCACAGACACAAGCGGCTTCACTGGGGCTCCCACCCGACGCCCGGTCCTGGGACAACGGACACCCATCCCCGTGCCCACCCCTTGGTGCCGGCCACCCCTGGCGAAGGGGAAGGCGCGTCGGCGCCGTTACCTGCCCCGGCGGTGCAGGGGAGCCGCAGAAGGAGCCGAGGTGGCACACACGGAGCAGATGTGGCACAGAGCTACTCCTGCTCAAGCCTCGGCGGTGACGTCCGTGTCCCCTCCCGCACGCACCACCCCTCCGCACGACCGAAACCCCGCCGGGATCCTTACCGAACAGCAAGCCAGCACACGAGGGGGCCAGATCCTGCACATTTA
This sequence comes from Chionis minor, assembly GCA_013398295.1. NCBI lineage: Eukaryota > Metazoa > Chordata > Aves > Charadriiformes > Chionidae > Chionis > Chionis minor. The sequence continues at coordinate 728,000 of VZSF01005152.1, forward strand.
CTGAAATGCCACTAGTGAGAAACAGAGAGGGGGAAACAGCGGTTTTAATGGAGCCCAATTGCTTTTTCACCATTTACACAGAGTTTAGCTTGTCGTGCAAAAGGACGGCATCCTGGACAATGAGCGGCGCTGGCAGGAGAAAGGAGGGAAGAGGCTGAGAGTGAAACAATGCAGGAGAGTACCAGGAGGAAAAGGATTCAACTCAAAGCCTTCAGAGGGGCCAAAATGCAATTCCCCTCCTGCTCCACCTCCCCAATACCCGCTGGTCCAAGCCCTTCCCCACGCTGGGATCTGCTGGATCGTTTCCAGCCCAGCGGGCACTAAACTCCACCGGCCTCGCGGGAACCAACACGCAAAGCCCGGACAAGCGCCGGCTCTTGCTCCGGCAGTCACGATGGAGGCAGCCTCCTCTGAGACCCCCAAATGCCAAGTGCGGGGTAAGAGCTAAGGGTCACAGCTACCGTCGTTATCTCGCTCGTTACCTGTGGTTGAAGGTCTGAAGTCCAACAGAGGCGGAGGCGAACACTATCGCTTTGCAAAAACTGGATGTCTGACCCAGGCACAAAGCAAAAATGCTTGAGACGCCGGAGCCAATGACCTGGAAGAAAGGGAAAATTAAATACCACAGCACATTTTCTGTAAGGAAGAACACAACTTTCACAGACAAACGGTTCCCTTTTACAATGGCAAGAGCTCGTATGCACCAGGTGCTTCTCGAGCCTTTTTTTGACCCAGTGTCCTGCCTTTCTGTGTCAGAGGTCCGTCCGCAGGGATGTGACGCTGCGGAGCAGAGTGTGCCGTGCCGTCACCCAGCATCTCTATTTCTGTTCATCCTTGTATTGCTATTTCCTCCATCTCTAAGGGGTCATTTGGAGTGACACGGTTGGCCTTTGCCTGTGAAAGCAAACCTCTCCGGAGCGCTCACACATCTCTGTGCTCAGCATTACCATTGCTCCACGCTCCGTTCCTCAGTCAGGGTTTTCCTTTGGATTTCATTTCCCATGTGCACTCACTGACCACCAGTCTATCTCAAAGCTACAAGCTCTTTCTTCTTCCCACCGCTCTCCACCACCCCAGCTCCACCCCAGGCCCAACCTGCCGTGCCAGCAGAGCTCAGCAGGTAGCCCAAGTGTCACCCCCAGGGCTGCAGCCCTCTTACCTGCATGAACTTACGGATGGTGATGGTTTTATACCCTGGAAGAGAAAGGAGAGTTGTAGTTAAGCACAGCTCACCAGGTCTCCTTGTCTGGACAGCTAGATTTCACCTCCAGGTGGATATCGTGGCTGAGATTGCAGCGAGCCCCAAAAACATGGATGGGATTCGGACCGTGGAATATTTATCCTGCTTTCCTATCAGAACCTCACGCTATTTTCTGGGTCTTCTTTTCCCTGCTAACAATCCCACCTCCCCCCAGCCAGGTCCTCTTTCCACAACACATAAAATAAAGAGCTGAGGAAAAGCCAAAAGAGATCTTACCCTGGTTGATTAAGTGATCAGACAGAAATCCACTGAACAAGCTCGTTGGAATTGCAACCAGCCAGGGGACTACGTTAAACACCCAACCCTGCAAGGGAGCAAAAATCAAGAGAGGTTTGCTGTCAGAGCCGAGTTTGTTTGCAAATATTTTATTTGATAGTCTGTGACATCTGTAGAAAGGAAAAAAATGAAGCGATGAGGAATTCTTGCAGGATCTTTACCCGCTTCGCACAGCAAGATCTCAGCTACACCCTGCCCCACTCCGAAGGTGACACGCACAAGGCAGGGCTGTAGCTTTGTAGTTCTGTTGTCTTTCCTTCTGCTCCGGTGACTCTGCCTTCACGGGAGAGGCAGAAAGCTCTGTTTGCTCCGGGAAAGAGGCATTAGAAGTTTACTGTTGAGCAAGGTGATGTGGCAGAGCACCACAGAGCCCCGGAAAGCGTGCTGTGGGTTCTGCTCTGCCTCCCGGGTCACCAGTAAAGCTGTCGGCAAAATTTCCGACATCAGTTTCAACCTCATTAGCAGCATTACTGTGAAGCTGAGGGAACATAGCTGGATTTTCTAATGCCGGGATTAAGTAACATTATGGCTAGCAACATATTTTCGTCTATTTTCAATTAAGTGAGCTTCCTACAGTTGTAATCACAGATGATTGCTGGTCATCTGGATTACAGCTGCTCAGAGGCGTTTGGGTGCCCAGATCCCAGGAGGAGCTGAAATCAGTGCGGGCTGGGCTGGGTTTCATCTCAGCTGGTTGAACCTACCCATCCATCCGTCCGTCCGTCGTCCCCCGCATCCCTCCCTTCACTCAGAGCCCATCACCCCACGGAGACATCCCTCCCTTCCTCGCCTGGCTTCAGCACGCGCAGGAGGGCTGAATCATCTTGGTTTTGAACAATCCTGTTTTGGCTGCTCCTGGAAATCACACCAGGGTCCATCTGCACCTTTCAGCACCTTTGAAACTTTGGCTTTTGATCACTTCTGAAAACGGTACCCCACAGGGCTTGCGGGGTAAGATTTCTGGTGTCTGTTGACACCAGCTGGGGTTGCTCAGCAAGTCAATCCCAACGCACCGAAGCCACCCTTGCCGCATCCCCACGCCCTGTCGCCCTGGGCAGCAGGAGCCAAACCCCTCCGTCACCTCCACCCCGGTGGGCTGGAGGCAGCGGTGAAGGCAGCCCACCTGCAGAATGGGACTTTGGCCAGTAGGTGACATAATCCTGCATTAAGGATTATCCCCCATCCTTTAAACTCAAGCGTCCTCGGGCTTTATCAAGCTTCCCATCCGTTTTATCAAAAAGTACGCAGCGATTATCAGCTGCGGGGACGCTATATAGAGCATTTATATAAAGGCACCGTCGTCTAATGCTTAACAGATGGTAAATTACTGCTGCACAAGCACATTACTCGAGGTGCACAGATCTCGTCACAACAATATGTTTGCTGGTTTAATACATGATTTTAATATAAATATCAAGTACGCCATAAAGCGCCTTACACGTGTAATATGAAAAGGCCTTTGTAAGCAGCTCTGGAAATGATAAAAACCTAACAGAGCCGTTGTGGGAAAGATTGTCTGAGTTTCTGAGAACAAGATCAAAATACCAGCTCTCAGCCCAGATAAGTATTGCCTAGGTTTCTGAAAAATGGGAACAACATATGTGCTGAGGAGAGGGAAGCTTTTATAGTATTTTTGAAGTACACGGTATTAATGGTAATTATCATTTTTGCAGGCAGGTCTGAGGTATACAACGTCAGTACAGTTAAAAAACCCGTGAAAACCCAGGAGTGAAGGGGTTGGTGGTCATTTGCAACAGCGTAATGTCATGAGCTGTGTGCCATTTGAAAACCATCCTTCCCTGAGAAGAAAAGCAGTCCAAAAACCAACTATAACCCTCTCTTCCCTGCCCGGAAGGTGCCCCGGCTCTGCCTCACTTCAGCATCCCTCAGCAAGCAACTAGAAACCAGCCCCTGCCCGCCTGGAGGGAGGACGCTTGCTGGCTCCTCCAAATGCATGTGCAGGGGGGTAGCAGCTCCTAATCCCGCAGGAAAACCTCCCGCCCCCTCCTGCCTCCCAGCTTGCTCCCACCACCTCCCTCTGCCATCATCTTCCTCCCTAACCAGTCCGTTTCGGCCGGCACCCAGATGCCATCCTCATCTGCACGGAGACCGGCAACGTGGGTGGCTCTGAGCCAACTTACCTTTGACTCGGGGAAAGTTTCCTTAAAGAAAGTTGGCAGCCAGGAAAGGAGAGTGAAAAACGTGCTGGCCGTGGAAAGCTGAGCGATGATGACAGCCCTGAAAACACACAGCGGGGAGGAAATAATCCGGAGTGACAGGTCCCACTGGGTGGGAAACAGGCACTCGAGCAACCCAATATTTCAGTTCCTGGTTTATAAATAAATCCCTCACAACGCTACAATTGCTTCTTGAGATTTTTTTCACAGGCAGCTACTCCTTTTGGCCTGCCACTGGCAGCACCGCTCGCTCCTTCGCTGCCCGGGGGGGCGCCCGCCGTCAGCCCCCGCGCTCGGGCGAGGTTTGTTGCGGCAGCAAATTGTGCCAGTGCATTTCCCGGCCGTCCCTTCCAGCGCTGCAAGAGCTGTCCTGCTCCAAGAGGTGTTGTTTGGGGGTTTCTAGGGATCTGTTATCAGCAGATGCTCCATGGTTATTCAGGGCAGGAATGGGCTTGCTGCCCTGCAGCCCCATCGCCCTCCTCCCCGTCTCTAAACGGCGCTTGGGAACACGCCTGGATGAGCTTCAGTGCCAAATGCAGCATCCCAAAGCAAAAATGGCTATTAAAAAGAGGTTTCTCCAGTAATGAGAACGCGGCCGGTGCCACCCAGTACCCGCGAGCAGCACTTCTTAGGAGCCCGTTACAAGCAGCATTTCTAACAAGACCGGTGGAGAATATCCCTCCGGAGGAGCGCACAACCCACACTGGGAGCAGCCTGCGAAGGAGGATTTGCCAGTAATATTCAAGCCTGGCATTCCTCTGGACGGAACATAAACCGCCTTTTGTCAAGCTTAACTTTTTAGCTCTTTATTTATACTGAAGGGATTAGAAAACCTGGTCCTATTTCCCAAATATATCAACAAGTGGACAACGACACGTAGGCAGAAGACGTAAGCACAGGGAGGAGAAGCCCTCGGAAGGAGGGTGCTCCCCAGCCCTGCCGGCACTCGAGGCCAGCGCAGCTGCCTACCATATCGGCGCCTTCTTAAACAGCTGCTTCCAGGGAACTTTGGTCTGCTTGGATATCGAGAGGCTTCTCAATAAATCATCTATGGGGATGCTGAGTTCTGCCGGGAAGAAAACATACAAAGGAGAGCTCTGATCAGTCATTTTCTGTGCAGCCGGAAGGAGCTCTGGGAGAGTGCTGTGCAACCACCTTTAATCTCTTTCTAACTCTATTTTTGATCATGAAAACACCTTTTTGACCAAAATTTTTCCACTGCATCCACACACTTCCCCATCCAGCTACCTTCAGCCATTCGTTACAATTAATCTGTTATAATTAAGCAGAAATCTCCTTGGGCAAGGACCAGGTTTGGATTCTGTGCAGCACCAGGCACACACCTGGCTCCCGGTGAGCCGGGCTCCTACATATCACACTCACGCTAATAATGCTGTAGCCAGGTGTAATGGTTTGCCCATGGGTGGAATTACTCCCAGACAGTTATTTGGGAAGAGATATTCCGGATTAACCGGTTTTTACAAGCTCTGTGTGTAGATGCTCTTAGTTTGGCATAAGTATCTTGCCCTGCTTTAGCTTAATCCACTTTGCAGATCATGCTCTGTTTGGCGTTTTCACTGGTGCTTAAGAGTGCTGAGGAGTCAGATCAGGCTCTCGACAGGAATATAATCCAGTGTGGGACTTGAAATCAGCAATGCCAGAGCTCAAAACCTTGTTTCTGGGTTTAGCATCTTGGGTGAGGCACAGGGTGCATTATAGAAGACATCTGCACAAAAGGTCTTTGTGTAAAACCAGGCGTGCTCACGGAAACTGAGGGGATTTTAGAAAATAAGCGGGAGGTGCCACGGCCTCAGGAGCGCTGGCGGCCCGAGGGATGCAGCGGCTGCACTCACCCTTCTCACTCAGGAGGTATTTGCAGGTGCAGTAAACCCAGAGCAGAGTCAGCAAACCGGAGAAGTAGAAAACGCTCTCCCAGCCGTACCAGTCCAGGAGGAGAGATCCCGCACCGCCGATCACCAGCGTCCTGCAAGGGAAACCACGCTGAGCCCCAGCGGCTGGCTGAGGGCGTCGGGGCTGCAGGGAGACGCTTCCTGGCGAGTCACTAAATGCACTTAAAAGAGCCGCCGGTCGCTGCATGTGCGGGCACTGCCCGCCTGTCCCGTCACCCCCCATGACTCTGCAACCTGCCCCGTGCCACGCGCAGCACCTCGGGATTCTCAGCTCGGGGGAGGAACCACTAAGGGACCTCATGGTCACCCACCCTGCGCCGAAACACGCTCCTCGGGGAAAGACAAGGAGGCTGCTGGTGAGCAGAGAGCATCTCGGAGAACGTAAAAATCGGAAAAAGTGATGAGTACACTGGAAAACTAAGTGATTAAATGCAGTAATATTTCTATTTGGTTTTTAAGGAATCCTTTCACTTAGAAAGGAAATTCTCGTGGAGATTAGCAGAGATGGGGAAGCGATATTATCCCCATTCATCAGTGAGGACAGGTTACCAGTCCCAGGCTGACTCCTGCTCTCCCTACTATTTCCCATAGTAATTAAATGTTGCAAACACTCTTCAAAACACTTGGCTTGAAAAGAAAGAGAAAAAAAACCCCATAAATCCTTGACACACATGACAGCAACCGCCTGAGGCTTCCTCAGCTGCAGCCGGTATCCTCAAGGACCCCGGAATCCACTTGTACTTTGGGCTGCGAGTTTTGCCTCCAACTATTTAATGGCATTTCATCACATACCATGTCCAGAGACTGTCACTCGCTGCTCAAAGCCTTTTGAACTTACCCAAACTGGGAGCCAGTCCCCACCGTGCTGTAGGTGAAGGCTCGCTCGCTCTCCCGGACCTTCTGGGACAGCAGGCTGGCCAGGGACGGGAAATACACCCCTGCGAGCAACGGGAGCAAGGCAGGGAGCCATCAGGCTCCTGTGCCCTCGTGAGCAAATCAAAGGCAAATTTAAAACATCCAGCAGGAGCTAAATACCGAGACAAAGCAACAAGACCTTTGGTGAATTCAAAATGGGGATATAAAATAAAATACATGAATCCATCACCAGGAAAGGTTTGTCTGTGCCTTCTCCGTTACCCTCTGTTTCGTCATCACTGCTGCTACCGTAAACCCATCGGTGCCAATGCACTTATCCCAAGGGCCCTCCAGTGCTGCAGCTCAGTAAGAGGGAAGGAAAATCATCCAAAAGCTATCCAAAAGTTTCGGTATGGACCAACTTTCCCCAAGTGCTTTGAAGGAGTTTTAAAAACGCGGAAAATCAAACAGGAGCATGGACGATTTCAGAAGCCAGCAGCCCACATCTGGCAGAGAGATTTCTACAGGGGGATGATTTGCCAGCGACTTCAGCTAGAAATGTCACTTTTTTTTTTTTCCCCAGAAGTTCTGGATGCAGAGGCAGTTTTGAGGCAGAGGATCGCTGAAATGTGCAGGAGAGGGGTTCCTGCACTGCAAATCTCATGATTTGCATCTGAATTTACTGCCCAAGAGCCCCCCTGCAGGGAAGCCCCTGGGCAGATGGACAGGCGCGCTCAGGACAGGGGTCTCACCTTGCAGCAGCCCCATGAGGAACCTGGAGCAGGTCATAAAAACGAGGTGGGCAGACGTGAGGTGAGTGAGCAGTGGGGTGATGACGGTGAGGAACCCCCAGGCTGACGCCGAGAGGAGGAGGACCTTCTCCCCTCCTATTCTGCAAGACAGAAAACACATTATCAAAAAGGAGCAGAGGGCAAAAGACCAAAGCCCCCCAGTCAAGCCTCAAGAGTGCTTCCCAGTTTAGCCTGTTTTGAAGAGCAACCTTTGAGTTAAACCTGTTCTTCTCTTACAAATGTCTTTTATCTCTCTGGGGGGCAGGATCTGACCTCCTCCCTTCCCACCTCCCCTGGAGCAGGCAGCTGGTGGCCGGCCACTGGCATTGCTGTCCCCAGGACACTGGTCACCAGCGCTGCCCGTCCCACTCCAGCACACGAGACACCACCGCACTGATGCGCTCCAGGCTCTGGCGGAGGGGAAGCCCAAAAGCTGCCACTGGTCCTCTTCCCTTAACCAGTGTTTTCTCTTCTGTCTGCTCTTGTGCATCAGCTCTGCCTGTTAACATTTGGGTTTTTGCAGGTGTTTGCTTGCAAACTATTAAGGAACATAATTAACTAGCACAGTGCTCTGCATGGATAATGCACTCCTTCCAGGCATGTGTTCCTCACAAAAGATGTCACAGGAAAACCCTCCTCACTAAGAACAGGGTGGCTGGGGAAAGGAACTCGAGCAGGTGATTACTCAGATCTTTCCTTACAGCTAACTGGGGTAGTTGTTTTTTAATTGAGATGGTAAAATGGAGACACTTGGTTTCCCCAAGAATGATGGAAACCGCGATGGGGGGCTTCCTTGTGACAAGATCGCATGAGAATCTAGGGTGGAAAAACCGAGGTGATGAACTGAAAATGGAGATAGACTATGCAGATCAAATAAGAGAAAAAAAAGCTGTATTCCTTGCAAAAAGGAAGTATTTTCTTCTTGTGGTTAGTGACTGCGGCTATAAACCCTTCCAAATGGCTGTCCGGCACCGCTGGGATTAAACTGTTTGTTAATGGACAAATAATGCTCCCAGTGAGCAGCAGCTCTGAACTGTGCACAGAGCACCAGCATTTATCACTTTTCTAAAATAAAGTCTGCTTTACACCCACTGTTTCTTTCATCAGCTTAACGTGTAAGCTTGCGGGTTTGCTTTTTTTATTCCAATTACTGAACCAGTGCTAAAAACAGCCTCCATCAGAAAAATTATGCTGCTATAAAAGCGCTCTTCAGTCTTTCCAGGGGGAAAAAAAAAACCCAAACACCCTGAGTGTCCGTTAACATGACTGTGGATCTCTCCTGGCTGCTGCTCCGCAGGAACCCTGGTGGCAGTCACCATCGCGTGGACAGTCCCTGTGTCACCTGAGGATTTTGCCCATGCAAAGTCCTTCAGTGCATGCTGCCCTGTAAGCACAGCAGTTTAAGTTAAGTTTTAAGTTTAAGTTTGAACTGTGAGTTTAAGACCCAGAGACCAAATCGGACACTCAAAACTTCAGGTGTCCTTTCTGAACCGGAGCTACAAGCACTGAGTGAGGCTGATGGAGCGACCTCAGCTGCTTCCAGAGCAACCTGCAGCGCCCCGTAAAGCTTCTCCCCACGGGCATGCTTCCTCTTCCCACCCTGTCACTGTCCCGGGGTGAAACGTGGCACGGCCACTGTCGAGACTTGAACTGAGAGGTCCAAACAAAGCTAAGTGTCATCAAAATAAGCCCCAGCAGAGGAAAACATGAGAATAATTTCCAGTACTGATCACTGATGTGTCCTCCGATAATCTGTGTCAAGCAGTAGCCCCAGAAGAAGCTGCTGAGCACGATGCCGGACTGCTTCTTGTCCCAGTCGAAGTGGGTGCTCAGGGCCACGGCGCAGACGGGCACAGTGACGCGGGCACAGTACAGCAGGCACGTCCCCAGCAGCAGCATCACCGTCCAGACGCGGGACTCGGGCCTGCAGGGATGGAGAGGAAGAGGGATGGAGAGAAAGAGGGATGGAGAGGAAGACGGGGAAATGGGAGGGTCTGCCTGGGGGATGCTCCCGCAGCGAGCCGTTGACCCGTCTGACAGGGTTGTTGCACGGCGTAAGGAGTCTGTCTTGATAAAGCAAAGGTCAGCACAACCCCCCTGCGGCACATCTGTGTCACATCTGGTGACTTTTTTACAGAGATGCTAACTTTCATCCCAAACACTCTTTGTCCCCAGCAGCAAAATAATGTCCGCAAGGTGGAACGGACTGTGCTTCGGGAAAGGTGAGGGGAAACCTGGTTTGTTTGCTTTTTTTCCCCAAACAAAAGCTTTAGAAACTGTTCTTTAAAAGATAAGGCTAACAAAGGAAAGGTCACTGCACGAGGCTGGAAACATTTGCATGAGACACACCACACCGTCTGTGTAGCAAACATTTGTTATTTGGCATTCCTACCCATTCCCCAAGGGAGGTGGAGTCTGTGTGTCACCCTTCCTAAACACCGGGGAGGTGGTGGAATTCTGTAGTGAGAGACAAGGCATGATGGGGCTGAACAGCCTCCAGAGAGAGGAGCAAGAGAATCCAGCCTGGCCTGATCAGAATTTTAAGATAATATTAGTAATAATGAGTTAACAGAACATAATTTTTTTGGTACAGGAGTACTGAGCCCCAAGAAAAGTGCTCCTGCAGAAGTAACAGGCTGGAAATAAATCGGAAGGCAATCTTCTCTGCTCCAAGTCAGCAACGTGCTTCTGGAGCAGGAACCTGCATTTTGCTGCAAACCTCTGGCCCCGGGTGCACGTGAACTCCTCTGCCTTCCCGCAGCCCCCCGAGCAGCCCGGGTCCCCCTCTGCCCGTGAATTACGGAGTTAAAGGCTTAGTGAGAACACCCACTATTTGTCTTACTTGTATTTGGTTATTTTTATGCCCAGAGGCCACAGCACAAAGCACTGAGCAAACAGGCTCTCTGCTCCAGACGCCCAGGGAATTCGGTGTACCGGGGCACTAACCTCTGTGCTTTCCACCCTGCTAAACATACCCACCTTCTGTGCCGGGAACAACCTGGGTCACTTTTTAGAGTGAAACGAGCATTCATTTCTCTGTACTAGAATTAGGATAAATGTAGGTTAATCCCACACGGCACAAACCCATTTATAAACGTGTCAAATGGCCCATCGCAGAGGGAGGCAAAGGAACAATGAAAAGTAAACCACGCCGGGCAGCTGTGCCCGCCGGAGGTGGATTTATTGCTGTTTCCCAACGAGGCAGATAAGCAGCTCCGTGCCAACCTCTGGCAGATGGAACTGGAAGTGTTTCAGTTGGTGCTTTGAAGGTCGGAACCGCCGTTACTGCGCACACCTACAAACGTGCAAAATAACACAGGAACTAGAAAACCTCACGTATCTTTGCTGGAGGCATAAGCAACCAGGGGTTGACCTGCCTCAGCAGTTTGAACTGGCTGACAAACGCTCTCCGAGTCCCTCCTGGTCTTACGCCGAGCAGAAGATAGGCAGCAATCACATCTTAATTTGCTGCAGAACCAAAGGTGATTTGGTTTTTTAATCACCTGCCCCAGCCAGCTCCAGGAGCAGCGGCTCCACTACGGCAAAGCACAGCGAAGCCAAAGGCTCCCGGACGCCGCGTGTCCGGGTCAGACCAACCCCAGTGGGACGAGACGGGCAGGCGGTTTGGGGTACAAATCCCCCATGGGGAGCAGAGGGCAGGTGGTGGGTAACCGGCGATGGGAAATGTTTGGGAGAGCCCTCGGGGGGTGTCTCGGGGCGAGTGGGGCTCTGACACAGGCAGGTGCCAGCGACCGACCCGCGCCTGCCGATCCAGTGCTCCCGTGCCCGCAGGAATGGGCTGCTGCCAGTCCGGGGCCGTAATCTCTCCCGTTATCTCCAGCGGCACGGCGCTGATAAATCTGAGCTATTGAACCTGCAACAATTGAGGTGGCCAAGTAAAACGCGGCAGCTGGCAACGTGCGTAGGTATTTCCTATTATTGAGCTGCTGAGACAGCTTTCTAAATTGTGCTTTCCCCCCCGAAGCAAAGGGAGACCTTTATGAGCTTTCTCACCGTCTGGAGCGGGGCTGAGCTCTGCCTCTTCTCCCAGCAGTTATTCTGATGAGCGCGGCAGCATTTTAATGGGATATTAGATTGACTGTTCTTCCTTGGCCCTGAAGCCTACGCAGCCGTGCGAGGTGTAAGAGGGAGAGAAAAAGACCTGTGCAGCTCAACTAGTCTGCACTCCGCTTCTCTTTATAATATTGCCAAGGTCTGTCCCTTGTTCAAAGCCCACGCTCAGCAATGCCGGTGTCCGAGGAAAGGTGCTGGGGAGGGGAGCACGGTTTGGTACGAAGGGATTGAACCCAAAAAGCAACAAGGGGCTGTGGCATCAGGGCAGAGGGGCAGGAGGGGATGCCGTGAGCTCGCAGGGCAGAGGAGGGACAGGAGGGGATGCCATGAGCTCCCAGGGCAGAGGGACAGGAGGGAATGCCATGAGCTCCCAGGGCAGAGGGACAGGAGGGAATGCCATGAGCTCCCAGGGCAGCAGAGGGGCAGGAGGGGATGGAGGGGATGCCGTGAGCTCCCAGGGCAGAGGGACAGGAGGGGATGCCGTGAGCTCCCAGGGCAGAGGAGGGACAGGAGGGGATGCCGTGAGCTCGCAGGGCAGAGGAGGGACAGGAGGGAATGCCATGAGCTCCCAGGGCAGCAGAGGGGCAGGAGGGGATGCCGTGAGCTCCCAGGGCAGAGGGACAGGAGGGAATGCCATGAGCTCCCAGGGCAGAGGAGGGACAGGAGGGGATGCCGTGAGCTCCCAGCCTTCCTCCTCGCCCCCGACAAGGCTGGCAGAGTCACCCGGCCCCTGTGCTGGGGGCACAGCTGGGGATTTGGGGGTGGCAGGGAGGCAGCCAGGCCAGCAGTGCTGGGCTATCCAGGCAGTAAATCCCACCTGCCTGAGAGCGGGGCTCAAAGTGCCACATGGGTCCCTGCAAGAGCAAGACACCATTCCGAGCAGCTCAGAGACAGCAGCGGGAAGGGAGCGATTGCCAAGCAGAGACGTTCTCCTGACAAGCCTCCTCCCCGGCTGATGTTTTGACAAAACTCCACTGAATTATTTTGTCTTGACTTTTATTCTTTTTCAAAAGCACCAAATAAGTCTCTGGGTATATGACACAGTCTCTATGCTCTCTTTGATTACTATCCCTTTCTATAAATTTATATTCTTTTTCTACATGTTGAAATGCATCGGTAGAGACATACGCTCAAAACAAGTGGGGAGCATAAAGACAGCTTCAGACTGCCACTTGCTCCGTAGGTAGCATATTCAGCCCGGAAAATCCACTCAAATAATATGAGTGTTAAATGTAATCACTAGCTGCCCACACCCACCTGGAAGCATGGCAAGAATTATTTCTCTGCAAGGACAATGATGTGCTTGCATCAGAGGAAAGAGCTTTGTAAATGCATTTTCTCCTAATTATAGTTATCACAGAGGCTGCCGATGAGTCAATGTTCTGCTCAGTGCAAAACAACAACAGCAAAGGTTACGGGAGAAACCTCGACTAGCACAAAGGGGGAAAACTAAAACTCTCCTTCAAAAACTAAGGAATAATGACAAATCAAATAGTTTTTGTGGGTAACACCAGCCATCCAAGAAGCGGAGCTTTACCAGTATCAACAAATTAAGTCTAATGGCTTTGCTGATAAGGGAGGTAGAGGTAATTCATGCTGGATATAACCAAACTGAGTCAGAGTATAGCATGTCTAAACCTAAGGAGGTCAGAGCCATTGGTGGCATCGGTGTCACCACGTCCATCTCACCGGCCACGTGGACAGACCCAGCATCTCCCCACAACCCCACGCGGGTCCTGGCTGAGCCCCAGCTACACGGAGCAGAAACCTCGGGGAGAGGGGACAGCCACCTCCAAACCATCGGCAGGTGAATCACCGGAGCTTGTCTGGAGCCACCTAATTGACTTAATTGGGTGCCGCGTGACGGCGGTGGCTCCTTGCTGCGCAGCCTGTGCTCTCCTGACCTGTCATGCCTTTCTGCTTACAAGAAACAGGCGCTGCAGGTGCATCCCCTTCTGCATGTCACCGAGACCCTCTTCACCGAGCGAAGCAGCCAGGCAGCTAGAAAACACTTCCTATTTCATAAACCTCCAACCACCACCCAGACAGACTATAATTAGCTTGAGCCCTAATGACTCTTCCTGCGTGGCTTTTTGTACGGCAGCAGCCCTATATTTGCGCAGCCCTGCCTGATGTCCCCTGGGCCTCCTCCTGCAAACACAGCCCTGGGTGCTGGCTGGTGACAATTTTGCCCCAAAGCATCTAGTGATCCCCCTGGGACTCAACTCCCACCAACCAAACGGGTGCCCTGCTTCGGGCACTGTGATCAAGAGTGACTTTTAAGGATGCCTGAGAGCTCCAAAGGGGCAAAACCAAGCCGAGCTGTGCCACAGTGGAAGGCGAGCCAGCAGCACAGGGTATCTTTATTTGCAGTGTGTTTTCCTGCTGGAGGAATTTCTCCGGTAGATGCCACAGAGCAAATATTTATTCAACTTTATTTCTCTTGACTTGCCTCCCTCCCTTTCCCCGGGCTGCAGGTCTCTGTGTTTGCAGACACTGCAGGTCACTGTTCAGATGGACTTGCTGGAGTTCAGGCTATCAATCAGATGGCAGTTTAGCACCCCCTTCACGGCACGAGTCGGGACCGCCAGGTATTTTCAGGTCGTAAGAGAGCCCTGGTACACAGCAAGGCCTCGAACAGTCTGTCCCAGCAACAGCTCTTGGCCAGGAGCCGTCTCCGAGGTTTGTGGGTGTTTTCCATAACTGGAATTGGAAGTGGGAGAAGAACCGGGAGCTGCAGCTCCTGATCCGTTGCGCCCCATCGGAGCTACACCATAGCCAAGGTGGGCGCAGGTAGCAGGGGTGGGACATACCGCCCACCCCAGGGCATCTCTACCTCAGTTCTCCTCTCTAAAAAGAGACTAAAAACAGCTCTGGGGGAGACGCACGGGAGGTATTTTGGCTGGAGCCACCTCCTCCAGTGCCCCCAGCAGCGGACACTCACCCATCCCCACAGGAACCCCAGGACAAACAGGGTAGGGATGAGCCTCCGTGGTGGCACCGAGCTCCCAGCCGTGCTGGAGGGCCACCAGCTCCAAACCAAGGGCACCCAGCAGCCCAAGCATGGTGCCACTTCCCAGGGAAACGTCCCCAGCGCAGGCAGAGAGCACCCACAGTCCCCCCTGTGCCTGTTTGCCTGTCGCCCCGCAGCCGGGGGACCTTCTCCTCCCCGGGACCCATTCCCAGCCCCATGGCAGCATCCCCCTTGGAAAAAAACCCTCTTTTCCAGCTTACCTGCCGATGGCTTTAATTTACAGTGATCTCCAACACAACCACAGCCTGAGTGGCGTGGCGTAAACACCGCCATCCTGCGGACACTCCTGTGCGAGGAGATAATACCCAGGCAGTTATTTCTAACCCGGTTTGACAGTCCTCTCACTTCTCTCTCCTTGTTTTTCTCAACGATTTCTCTTTCCCTTGAAAATCTAACACGCTTGTCAAGAGACAGGTTTGGGGTTTTTCCCCACCCCCTCTTCGAGCTGATGTCGGCATGCTGCAGACTGGCTCCAAACTCATGATTTGTCGCTGTCAAAAGTAGCTTTGGGGTTTAGAGGAGGGGGTTTTTTTTCCAACCCACCAGCTAACAGCCGACAGGAGCAGCACAGAGGACACAGGGCTTTTTTTTTCCTGGGAAAGCTGCTGGTTTCCTGTCAGCCTCCCATGCACAAACTCCTTCGGCAGAGCCGCAGATGGCAACAAAGTGGTGTTCAGCAAGCGCAGCTCCGGGTTTATTCCCTCTCTTCATTTCTTGCTTTCGGCAAAAGTGAAGATGAAATTAGATTTCAGCAGCTCGTATGAGCTGGAAATAGTTGTTTAGTCCAGGTGGAGGCGGTGGGAGAACATAATAATAAAGCGCACGCGTGCTTTGCGCGCTGAGCTGGGGCATACGTGGATCAGCCAGGAACGAAACGCGTGTCTTGCTGACATTTTCCACGTGAATAAAGTTCTTCGCAAGGGCACGATTAAAACCAGGGTGAGGAACTTGTACAATAAAAAAACCCCAACCACTGGCAAAAAAAAAAACCCCCACACAATGAAAGCTGCAACATTATGTTCACAAAAGATGAAGGCGCTGAGCTCAGAAAAACAACGTGACCGTTGGCTCCAGGCAAAGAGTGCAGTCAGGCGACTGGAGACCAGCTCGTGGCCAGTGGTATAACTCCCTTTATCTCCGGAGCTTAAAGAAACTGCTGGAACAATCCCTTGTCTTCAGGTGTAGCCAGAGGCTGGGAGATGCAGAGTGGATTCAGGAATCATTTGTTTCCTGGGACACACTGGCTTGTCCACGTTGTATTTCTCTCCTGGAGGCGCCATCCAAAATGGGATCCCCACGTCTACTGCTGGACCTGCCCGTGGCTTCGCGCGCAGCCTGTGGCAACAGATTTCTCTTCCCAGCGCTCGGGATTTCTCTCCCCCAGCTAAACCAGAGGTGCTAACACACATCTGCTGCCCCAGGGATCCCGCTTTGGAACGTCAGGATCTCCATACAAACGTGCTCTCTAAACATCCAGACGCGCTACATAAACACGGGAGCTTTTTCAAACCACAAACAGGAATCCCCGAGCGTTGTTCTTGGAAGAGCAAGAGATGTGTGATAACGGAGCCACTGGAAACCTGCAGAAAGGTTTGGGAAAGGCAGCCGGAGAGGCAGGATAAATCATAGGGCAAGAACAGTGGAAGAGGAAGGAAAAGCCAGCTGAAAAAAGGGAGGACAAAAGAAGAAGCAGCATGAACAGAGATGGAAAAATAAACCTGCCGAGATAACTGTTTATCTTTCCTTGCAGTGACGGTGCAGACAGATCTTGGAAGGCTGCCTGGCATGTCTTTTGTTGGAGCATGAAAGGAGAACCCATGTCACTTCCCCCACTTGATAAAACCTTGCCTCCATGGCAATAACTCATTACTTGGAAATTGCCGGAGCTATTTATTTGCATATGCTGTTTGCAACCTGTCCACCAAACTGGTCTGAAACCATGCGATGGGGTATTTCATACAACTCGACCAACCTGCTGGCGCGAGCTGGCGGATCGCTCCCCCTTCCCGCTCCCCCCTGCCCGTTCCCAGCCTCCAATGCCCTGTTTGCGTTAGCCCATACAGCCTCCGGAAAGGCTCCCCGACCAAGGGCTCCGACCACGCGCGTGCACCTACGCCGAACAACCGGGAGGTGATCCCTGCTTCTGGAATTACTGCAATATAGATAATGATCTGATGGGAGTTACAGTTATCCTGCCGCTCCTTCGCATTAACCGGACTCTTTCAATTACTATCAGCACTTGGGGCAGCCAGACTCGCTTCAAAAGACGTCTGTCTTGGTAAATAAAGTATCTCTTTTGCTTTGGAAAGTGTTATCGATGGTTTACATTTTTCGAAGAGAGTTGGGAAACTGAAGGGTTAGTTCCAGCCAAATGTATTTAAATTCTTTTCTGGAGGAAAAACACCTAAACGGAAGCGGTTTCATGAAAATTTGGTGTGAGGTTCTTCCTCTCCTGCCACTCCCATTTCATAAAGGCTTAGGGAAAAGTTAGAAAGGGGGAGACAGAGAGCAGGAATTTTCCCAACTGCTTTTGGAGGAGAGAATCTTCAAAATCTCCAGGACCAGAATCTTCACATTCTAAGCAAGCCTAGTGCCAAAGATCTGCTTTTGAGACCTACCCCCTTACTCCTGAGATTCCTGTGGGATGGATTACACTTCCATGTGTCTGACGGTGGAGAATTCTCCCTCAGGACAGCAGTTGAAGCCAGCTATCGGCCTGCTGCCACTGCAGGAAGCGATTGATGACAAACCCCAACTCACCCGGCAGCTAACTGCTGCTGGATGGGGCCATTCCTCCCCTTGGCCACACGTTCCCGTGCATTGGCACCAATGTCACCTGTCCCCGTGGCCACCCCTCTGCTCTCCTGCCAGGGCGAGCTCGCCACGGGGTGACACCGGCCGTGAAGGGCAGCCGGGAGCCAGCAGGACAGGCCACCATGGCGGCACCCAGGTGTTAGTTCCTCCTTGGGGCAGCGTTAAACCCAACCAACTTTCAAAACCACGGGGCGACACGGCGGAGTCCGGGGGCTCCGGGTTTGGAAAAGCCTCTGACCGTCACTTCCAGCTGCCACATGGCACTTGTGACTCATCACCTCACCCTGCCTCGGTGGGGGAAGCGGGTGCCATGGTGGCGGGGGCTCTCCCGGGGTGGCGGGGGGCAGCTGGTGGCCCTGGTGGCCCCTCTGGGTCCAAACACGGGCCCAGCCTGCGCTTCCTGATGCCCAGAGCGTTAAAAACGGGCACCTGGGGCTTAATGGCGCTTGTAACTGTCTTAATGACTGAACCTGAAGAACGGTTGGAGCTGTCTAGCTGTTGCCCAGCTCCTATTCCAGACTTTATCTTAATTAATTACGATCAGATACAAATATCCCTGCTGGAGCACTTCGATACCAACCTCGTAGTGTTTCAGCCGCGCGTTTAACCACCCCCGACAGCGCAGGAATCAGCTCAAGCGCCGTTTTTCCCCGGCGTTTCACCGTAACTCCGCACCTTCCCCCGTTCCTGCACCGGCCCCGCTGGAGCCCGGCGGAGCGAGACAGCGGGGGCTGCCCGGGCCGGTGGCGCCGTGTCCCCCGGTCCCGTGTCCCCCCGTCCCGTGTCCCCCGGTCCCGTCCCGCACCACGGGGGCAGCGCCGGCGCCGGGGGGAGGAGGGTCCCGGACCGCGTCCCCGCCGGGGCACCGAGCGCCTCCCGACGCCGCCGCCGCGGGGATGGCTCCGGCTGCCCCAGCGCCTGCAGCCCCGAGCCGCGTCTTCTCCAGGAGCCGCGTCCTTTCCAGGAGCCGCATCAGGAGGCGGCGCGGGGGGAGCGGGGGGATCCTCCGCCCGAGGCTGCGGGGGGTCCCGGGGCTGCGG
>VZSF01005152.1:746342-821344 GCA_013398295.1 Chionis minor
GGGGGGGGAGGGGGGGGGAGCGGCGCACGACACGACACACACGTTTTCTCCATCCATCACCCACAGACGTGGGGGTTTTTTCCTCTTTTCCTATTTTTTCTCCTCCTTCGGTAAATCCTTACACCCCATCCCAGCCGGGTCACGGAGGGGCTGAGGCAGGGTCCCTCCTCTCCCTCCGACGTGACGGCCCCTGCTCCTCCAGAGCCTTGCCAGCAGAAAAGCCCGTCTCTGCTTTTCCAGGATTAGAATGGAATATGATATTCCCACCCAAAGAGCTGAATGGGAAAAAATAAATAAGAATCAGTGTCGTTACACCTTGGTTTAACTCTGTTGGAGAGAGCTGTTGCTTTGCTGCAAGATCTGAGATGAGATGATTAGACTCCTTTATGGAAATAGATAATTAAATGATGGTTATCTCAGTCCAAAACAAGAGGACTCGTGACTCCCTTCAGGAATCTGAAAGAGCAGGCGGAGGAGCTTTGTGAAGATGTTGTTCAGGGGC
Organism: Chionis minor; assembly: GCA_013398295.1. Classification (NCBI taxonomy): domain Eukaryota; kingdom Metazoa; phylum Chordata; class Aves; order Charadriiformes; family Chionidae; genus Chionis; species Chionis minor. Next base: position 746,845 of record VZSF01005152.1, read on the forward strand.
CGATAGCAGCTTGGATGCCGGCCGGAAAAACTCTGGGTCAGCCAGGGATGGAGCAGCTCCCGCACAGCCTGACCACGGTCATACCTTCAACCTGACCAAGGTCGTACACGGCCCTCGGGAAAGGTACCGGAGCTGCTGGGCTGCACCAAAACGTCGAGGGCGCAGGTGCAGGGCAGACATCTCCCTTCTGCTGCTCCTGCAGCCAGCAGCCTGTGAACACTCATTAAAATTAAGCCTTTCGCAGACCAGTGTTTAGCTAACACTCATTCTCCTCCGAACACGAATACTTGGCAGGTTTCTGAAGAGCAACGAGCTACTTAAGAGAGGTAGCAGCATTATTGAGCTAAACCTGAGAGAGTGGAGTAGCAAAAGGTTCCTCGCACACCACAGAGACAACTCCAGAAGGAGGAGGTCACTGGGGCCAATAAAAGTTTAAAACAGTATCATAAAATCATACCTTGTCCTTTGCTGCAGCATTTTTTCCTCAGAGGAATGAGATGTCCCCCCGAAAGCCTGTGGCACAGTCCCACACACTCACACAGACCCGCTACCAACCGAGAAAACAAATACAAGCAGCTTTGGTACGAGCGGAAACTGAGGGGAACCACGTGTAGCAACCACTGGCTTCGCCTTCATCCAGTTGTAGGCTTTCCTCCCTTTATTTGCACAGGAAACTGGAAACTATGAAGATTTTTATTCACTCTGCTACTGTGCCCGTTTCCAGAAGAGGGAGCCAAGCCATGGTAAAACGCGGCCAAAAACCAAACCCATTATTCAATATATGGGGTTTTTAAAATACTGTATATGTCTGGAGTTAATTCAAGGCAGGAGGGGAGCAAAGTGCTGATGTAATTAAAGAAGTGAAACGCACATAATAAGCTCAGGAAAACTGAAGAGATCTTGGGCATGCTAGGGTAATCCCAGATACAGAATTCTTATTAATTTATACCTGGGTACATTTTAATACAAGCTTCACTGCTGGGGCACGCAAGCACCTCCAGCGTGGACACTGCAACACGGGCTACTAGCATACTAAAATCATGATTCAATTTAGAAATTAAGCACGTCGCACAAAGTTTTCTTTATTTGTTGGACTCTTCCAGGTCCTCTCCTTGTACTGCTCACCAGCACCTCCTCAATGAATAGCTTCTTTGACTAACGTACTTCTCACGTAAGAAGGTAGTTTCACTGTCAGAAATAGCTGCAGTTAAAAGTGTTTGAGCATAACATCCGCCACATGCACATAAATAAATTTAAAAACACAGACATTGCTCCTTTTACTGCTGCGTAATTTTCTAGCAGCAAACCTCCCACCAAGCTGATTAAATGGGAAATGGAATCGGTTCAGAAGACAGGTGCTGACTAAAGAAAATAATCTTACGCAAGAACACAGTCTCCTCTAGTTTTTCCTGTGTTCAGCTTAATCTGTCAAAAGATTAAACCCAGGATTATTGGGTTAATACTTGAGCTGACATTTACCGCCACTGAAGTTTACCCAGACAATGGTTGTATTATTTGAAGATTTTATGGAGTTAAGCACAGATCAAGATCAAATCCTGAAGGGGTGTGAAAGGGGAAATAGGAACACACATTCCATAGCAGGCAACTGTCTCCCGCCAGGACAGTCCAACCGGTGCCTGAAATTTCCCTGCTCACCATGAGCAGTTTCAATGCAACTTGTCTACAGTCTGAAGAAAAATGCAAGTGGTGCTAAATAATGCAACTTTGCAGAACTGCTGCAGACAGCAATACGCTGAAAAGAGAAGCTGACAAATTGAGACTGCTCTTCAGCCAACGGCAACTCCCATGTGGAAACTGATCCAGAGGGGTGTGAGGCAGGAGCATGTTGTTGGAATCCCTGTTTCGCAGGAAGAGCGTGACGGAGAACACCTGGAGCTCTATGGTTCCACGGTGCCTGACTGTACCGGTGTGCAGCCCACTGGTACTTCGGCCAATCTTGTCCTTATTGTAATTATGTGAAGGCAGGAGGGGAGAGGACAGGAATAACAATACTTTCTAGCACCTAGACATGGTCCACTGAGAAACGCCCATCCCTTTGAGGGTGGCATTCGTGAGCTTTGTGCCTTGTCCCTGCGCAGCTGAGCACACCAAGCGAAGCAGCTGACGAGCAGTGCTGGGGACCCCGCGGCTCACGCGACCGCTATAAACCCTGCTCGTCCCTTTTCGTCACAGCAGAAACAAATACTGACCCGTGACGTTGCTTCTGGATGGAAGAGAGATCCAGAGCGCGGGTCAGAACCCACCTCAACTTGCTGTAGCCTAAAGGCAGATTTAGGGCTTTTACATTCTTTGAGGTATCTCAAGGATGCTTGACAGCAGGAGGCCCCGTTACCCGTGAAGATAAGACACACAGGGATCACGCTCCAACTCAATTTAATAAGCTTTGTAACGAACTTGGACAGAAAGTGGTTTGAAATAAGTCGAGCAACACTCATCTACTAGTCAAGGATTCTTTTTTTTTTTAAGTAATGCTTTTAAGCTTATACTCAAGCATACAAAGCATAAATTTTTACAAATTAAAAACAGTAAATCATCCTAGAATAATGTAATGGCTTCCCCTATATGTACAAGGAGTGGAAAAGAGACAGAATTCTTTCCAGGTAATTTCACACGTCTTAAATGCTACATAAGTGCTCTCCACATTCATTTCAATTTTTCTTTTCATGTGGGTGGAAGAAGCTGAAAGCGTTTCAATGAAATCATCTTAAAGAGAGAGAGGTACTTCACCTGGTCTCAAGCTGTACGTGTTTGCCTCTTCAAGTCTTGAGAGGAAATGCCTTACTTAAAATTCTGCTGTTAAGTTTCTGCGCAGCAGCCTCTGTTTTTCCAGCTACGTAAAATTAAACAGTTCGGTGAGTATTTCTCAGAAAGTACCGCCAGTACTTCATCTTCATGGAAACCCCTTATCCCCCACCCTTCAAAAATGACTCCATTGTACAACAGAAGCAACCACAGTTTAGCTCAGATTTGACAGGCAGAAAAGAAACACGGGAACAGCGAAGACGACAGTTCTCAGGGAGGTGGTAGGTTTTGGAAAAGGGGAGAGACTTGTAGCCTAATCAAAACACCCTCGATGCACAGCCTTGCTGCAGAGGCATATAAGACAGGTTATTTTACAACCCAACTGCTTCACGTCCACAGCATTGTTGAAAAAAAATCTGATTTGCTTCCAACGAAGGAAAGGCTGGGGGAGGAATGAGTGTAGTGTACCAGGTTTAATTACCAGATTCGTTTGCCACCGCTGAGTTTGGAACAAACCTTCTTACAAAAGTTATTTTTCATATTGTTCTAAATTAAGTGGAACAAAATATGTATTTTTACACTAAAGCAAACTGATCAAAGTGGCATTTAATAATATTTGTTAAAGTGGTTATCTAACAAAAATGGGTTAACAAAATCCCATTCATTAGTAGTCACCAAATAAGACATTTCTCATGCATATGACAAAAGTTCATTCGTGTACTGAGAGGTCTGTTTACTGTGTACAATATTTCCATAAATTATAATATGTTTCACAGCCCCTACCATTCAAGAATATTTCAAACAGATTATATATTATATTTGTATATGCAAACTATTTTATATACACTAATATAAAGATCCTTAGAAGTACCATTATCACTACCTTTATGCTTTCTCTAAAATGCATAGCTTTCGAATATTTTCTTGCAGTTACCAAAAACTTTACAGATTAAAGCTGCTTATCAATGTGGCATGTTCATAAAAACAAAGTGAAATAGTTCTATACTAATTTTATATTAAACCCCTTAAAAAACATTTATTTTTTAATGGAAAAAAACCCAAGCTAGTGAAAATTCAAGTAATCTATGCTCAATCTTTGCCCAAATACTATGTGAAATTAATGTAGCGCTCTAGAAGTACAGTGAACTTCTCAACCAGGACTGTAATACTGCATTTCTCATGGAGAAAAATGCTAGTCATGCCACAAAAACACACCACTTTCCACTTCATCCGGGAGAAGCTTTAGATGAGATTTAACAACACAAGCATCAGAACAAAGGAAAAGCTGATCAGTTATATATGAAGAAATTAGAGCTATTCCAGTTTTGTTTCTGCAGTTTGTTATTAAACAAAGTTACATTAACCATACAGTTTCTCACAAACTAAAAGTTATACATGGTTTTTAGACATCAACCGACTGGAAAAAGAAAATAAAAATAAACCAAACAAACAACCCACAACTGTTAAAAAGTTTGGTGTTAGAATAACCAGCCTGGGTGAAGGAAAGCCAGACCACTGCTGTAGTTGGGGGGGAGGGCTACTGATAGCTTGTTTGTTCCGTCTAAACTTTAAGACCTCCATGCCACCAATGCCTCAAAGTGGAGAACAGAACGATCAGTAATAAATGGGAACAAATAATTTTGTTACATCCATCATCTAGCTTAACCTTGGCGCTCTGCATCCCTAATAGCTGCTTAACAAACAAAGGTTTCCCCCCGCCCCCCCAAAAAAATAGCTACACAAGTAAACAGTGTTCACAGTAATGCAATCAGTAACAGGTTTTGTTAGTTTCCGTAAGTCAGGTGTATCTGCAAAGCTTTATACAGTTTAATGCGTAAGTATTCCAGTAAAATTAAGTGAAAACTAGGTTTCATTCTACAGGGTAGTATCTACCATACAAGACTAGATTATGTACAGTATGGGACTGGTGGGACAACTGCCAGCGTCTCATGATGTTAAGCTATTTCACCCATCAGCTCGATCTTTGTGGAGCAAATCTGTAATAACTTGATATACAGACCAAAAAAGTCTAGAGATTGGTTTGGCAAGCTTAGTGCTTACTACCACTGGATACATACCAGTGTACAGTGCTGCAAAACTACGTCGACCAGAACATCCCATACCCAGAAGATTACCATTTGTTGACTTGAAAGTCTGGACTTCACATGTAAAACATGAAAACTATAATCCTAACTGGAGTGAGGACAGTCAGTAAACAAATACAGGCGAAGATGAACTGCATCTCTTCAGAAAGGTACGGAAGAATTGAGAAAAATGGAACTTTCTGGTTTTAGACAGCCCTGCTCTGCTCAGCCTAAGGCATAAAAACAGCCCAAGTAGCTCTAAAACTACGATTCGTATTCAGCAAGCAGAAAGGCAGATCCTGCACAAGATGATGCATCAGAGGCTTCAACGAGCAACTCCCCCCTCACTTGATTTCCTAGCACAAGCACGTCTTTCAGCTTACAAACATCCAGTGGCCTTCAAAGCTTTCCTGGAATCACCGCAGTGTCTACAGCTGCAAATTTAATATAGGGGGGAAAGGCCCCTGATACCAAAAACCTTCAAACGCCTCTGGGGGCCATTTTGGTCATTTGTGAAAATTAAGGAAAAAAACCTTATTTCCAACAATACTCCTCCTGAAAAGATGGGTCACTGATCCATTATGAACATAGCTCTCACCATATAAAGCACCAAGAAGTCAGAAACAAGGAAAAAAACAAAAGTTCTTAAATTATGATTTACAAGTTTGTACACTATTTCCTAAGCAAAAGGTTGACCTTACTGCAAAGTTTATAGATGAAAACTTGACCAGTTACTTTTAAGGGGAATGTATATCTGGCTATAACTTAAAGGTAGAAAATAGTCACTGTTCTATATACACATTTCAAACAGGAGACAGTTAAACTTAACTGAATAGTTGCCAATATAACTCCGTATTAACTCACTGGCCACTAAACTAGGCATCAGTAGCCAATTAGAAAGCTTGAGCTCTGTACTTTTAAAAATGCTATTTTTTCCTGTCCTGTTTAATTGTTTTTTAAAAATGTATTATAGTGCATAGCCTAAGTCAGACTTTCAAAGAGATACAGCGCCTTTCAATGCAGTTTTTGCAGCATTTAAAAGGGACTTTTCCCCCTTCAAATTAGATGTTCATTGAAAAATCTGAATTGAGTGCTGTACTGTAGTAAAAATATTTCAGTCACAGACTGATATAAATGTATACTGTGCAGTACTAAGATTGTTTGATGTCCATCTGCACACATTTTACTTGGGTTCTTCAATCGTCCCCTTGCTGAGGTCTGTCATTTTGGGATATTTCACTTTCTTCTGGTCCAGCTCATTCTGAGCCCACAGTAGTAGTTTCAGTAATTTTGCCAACTTGGGTGTTGATTCACGATTTTCATAGTCTAGAACAGCTTGATTAACCTCACTCCATACCTGGAAAAGAAATACTGGAGTTCAGTAATAGCTTTCCTATGATGAACACTGCTAACATCATACAGACATTGAGAAGATCACACCTAGTCCGCTAATTCCTCAGAACACGGTCAGGACAAAGCTCCACAAACTATGAGCCTGGAGAGAACAAGGAAGAGCACCAAGTACCTGAACACAGTAACAACTTTTTTTTTTTTAATCTTACTGAAGAAATGCTTCTGTTCTTTTGTATATCAATATATACATTTTTTTCCCAAACATTTAAAAAATATTTGGACATCATTTTCACCACATACAAATAAAACCCATCAATTTCCTTTTGAGAAAGGACTACCTTCTGTCGCTGCATCATGTTAAGCAAGTCTCCAAATGGTGATTCTTCGGGATTATCAAAGGCAAGCAAAGCCAGCGTACGCTCCATTTCTGTCAGGCATTCCCTGCTCTCCTCGCCTTGTTCTGCTAATTGGGTCTGAGCAAATTCCAGAGCTGCTTCTGTCTCACGCTGCCGAATCAGTTCAATCAAATGCTGCTGCTACATACGAAAGACAAAGCAATATTAGCTACACAAATTAACAAATCTTCGGTATTTCAAGACTGTAATCTTCCAACATTAGTGTGTAATTTCAGACAAACGCTAATCCATAATTTGACAGTTTGAGGTCAATTTTTCTCAATGTTTGAAACAAGGAGCAGCAGACTTGTCTACAAAACCTACCGAAAAAAAGGTAGCCTGATGCTTCCGAGTAACAGGGTTTGAAAAGAGGTGTTACAAAAGGAACTACTAGAAATTCAGACTAACAATAATTGGAAGTTGACAAGTCACAGGCCACTGCTGCTACGTTTTCATGTTACTAATTGTATATGATGGTTCCTGCACCGTGCCACAAAGTTTCCCGTCACTATAAAACGAGGCCAAGAATAAACATCCACGTTCAGTCACAAACCTCCCAACGTACTCATAAAACTGGCACTACTTTTTCCGGTTTCTAACCGCAACCCCTAAAACAAAAATAAAGTTTACCATCCATCCTTACCTGCAAATGAAAGTAAAGATATCTGTTTGTATCTAACAATTCTGGATGGAGGCTGTTTATTAACGCAATGGCTTCTTGAATCTGTCCTTTCAATATCATTTCTCGAATTTTTATTCTTTCATCGAGAGTCTCTAAATCAACACTGGGTTCAATTCCAGACTCCATTCGAAATTTCTCTGCTGCTTCTTTAAAGCCCTCTGAAAAAGAAACATTTTACCTATAAAATATGCTTTATGAAATACTTAAAAAAAAAAATCACGTTAGATGAAGAGATTTGAGTATTGCTTGTACATTTTGGGGGTTTAAAGATTAAGTCTGAAATTCTGAAAAATTCTTATCTATTTAAATATGTGTTTATCCAACAGGCATCTGACAGCACATGCTTAATTCATTTTTATCTCAAGTGCCCTCATTCTCTAAGGATGCATGCAACTTATAGTCCAACAACTCTTAACTTGAAAGCTTGCTTTGTACTTTAAATAGAGCAGCGTACTTCTTCCAAAATGAGACTTTCAAAACGACATTATCATCATTTGAATGGTTTTCCTTCTCCCTCCAGCCCCCAAATCTGTTTACACACACCTAGCAGCTTTACTGCGAAGAGACAGAAGATGAGTTTTGCTTTCTTGTGCTAACACTACATTTTCTTAAAAGTTGTAGCAGCTATCTTAAATCCTAAGTCATGCTTTCATACACATAAAAATGATTTACGCCACTAAGATGCTCCTTCTTCACCCAAGAGGCTTCACCTACACACCAAAGTAAACAGGGGTGTAGATCGGATATAGATGCCTCCGCCCTCGTATAGCTTACTGTGATGGTATGCATCATAATTGCTAGGGACAATTTCCAAGGGTTTTTCATTGTTGTAAGTTTAAAGTTAGGCTATATGCTCAAGGGGTTAATATTTTTGGTCTCAAACTATTTTTGACAACACTTCCCTTTTACAGTCTGTATTTCTAGTTAAAACTTGCTTCTGAAGGCTCTTCTGCACAGCTCTCAGAGTGCTATTTAACAACTGTGACATATCTTGAACTCTGTTTTAATGGCACAAAAAAGGACATCATACAGAAGCGGGTCATGTTTGTTAACAGCACTCCAGAAAATACTTTCCTTTCTACATCTTTTAGGAGAAGAGTTAAGGTTAATAACGTCACTTCTATTGCATGATAACTGCTCTGTCTCTGAATCTCAGTCAGTTTCCACTTAGGACAACACAAGAGCAGTTGTACATTGCTAAGAGAACCCGCTGGCAATCATTAAGTCCTCAAAGCCCTTAATTTCACTCCATCTAGTAACACATTCTAGCCCAAACCGTCTGTCTTGATAAAGTAAGCACCACGCATTTAAGAGCCTCCTAGCATTACTACTCATTTTTACCTGTAACAAGGTAGTTCATGATAAGGCGGTTCATGTCTGCTCTCTGGATATGCAAGTTATTAAGTTTTTCCATCCATTCATCTTTTGTGATTTCATCAGGTTTTTCTGCATAACTCATCCTGGACTCTTACTACAAGAAAAGAAAAACATCTCATTGAACACGATTCCAGAAGTAAGTTAGTTTAATGCGTATAAGCACCCTGTTACTACCATCTTTATAATCTTTCTTAGGAGATCTTTTAAATTAACAATCCAAAAGCGACCCTTTTATCTCAAACCATAACTTTACATTTTTCTTATCCTTGTTCCTCCACTCTTTAACATCTCCTAGCCAGTTTCTACAGCTGCTTTCATCAACTGTCAGAATAAAAACTTCAAAAACCATCTTCTTGCAGTTGCTCTTAAATCCACTCCAAACAAATCTTGTTTACAAGTTGTACAGGACACACGGCATCACAAAGTGACACAAGTGATTCAAACAGTTTGACAGCTAGCCAGAAAAACTGTAACAAACCCTTAAAGCAACGCTGCTGTAGACAACAGTTGCTTTTAAGTTTTCACCAAAACTTAAGACGGGAGAGCTCCACATATTGCGTTGCTACAAAACTGTACACGATACGTTGTTCAATATACAACTAAATGACATTAGCTCAGCTTTGCTGTCTCCAAAAGTACCTCTGTCAACATGTCAACACTACTGAAATGTTATCTCCTAGTATTTTTCTCGACTATGTTTTTTTCCGCTTTGGAAGCGAGGCGCTTTGCTAAAGCCGGCATTTAATCATTTCCACCTTCAAGCCACGATCACAGGGGCAGGAAAAGGGGGAGGAGAGGCGGCGACAACAACAGCAACAGGCACCGCCACCCCTCTCGGACAAACACGAGCGGCAGCGCCTTCTCGGCACCGGCCCCTTCCCGACAGGTTTTTCTTCCCCTAAACCACCGCCGGAGCCGCAGCGGCCCCAGCACCCCCGGGCAGCGGGACGGGGGCTCGGCGCGGGGCCGCCTGAGGGGGCGATCGGTCCCCGGCCCCGCGCTCCCGCCGCTCCCAACCACGCGGCGCGGGGAACGGGGCTCCCGCCGCAATGGGCAGCGGCGGCCCGAACCCCGAGCGGCCCCGGGGCGCCCCGACCCCTGTCACCGCCCCCCAGTCCGGCACCGCGCCGCTGTCGGGGGGAAGGAGGTGGCCGCGGTGACACGGCGGGGGGGCACCGGGATNGCGCTCGGCCCTGCTCACCACAGGCCCAGCGCCTCCCCGCCGCCCCCAGCGGTGACCGGCAGCCCGACCCGCCGGGCCGGGGGAAGGGCCCCGCCGGCCCCCGTCGCCCCGAGGGAAGGCGCGGGTCCGCCGGCGCCATCTTACCGAGCGCGCGGCGGTGCCGGCTCCAACGCAGGAACGCGGGCCCCTCCGCCGCCTCCGCCAGGCCGCTGGCGCGCGGATCTCGCGAGAACCGGCCCCTCGGCCAATCAGCGCCCGGAGAAGGGCGAGAAACTGCAACCATAGAGACGGCCCGCGGGCCAGAGCGTCCGCCTGCCAGCGCGCGTACGGCCCTCCCGCGGGGAGGCGGTACCATAGAGACGGCGCGGGGCTCGGGCCCGATCCCGGTAGTGCCGCCAGGGAGCCGATCCGCCGGGATAACCGGAGGGAGAAGGGTCCGCTCGAGGTATATGAACGTGTAGTTCCGCCAGGTCCCCCTGCCGCGGGCGGGCTGGGCCGCGGCCGGTGGCGGTTGAGGGCTCCGGTGATGAGCGTTGCCAAAACGCTCGTTTCCCGCTGAGGGGGGCGCCGGGCCCGGGGGTGGCGGCCTGGGCGCGTACGCGGGGAGCAGCCCCGAGAGGTGCGGCCGCGGCGCGTGACCCGCCTCCGGGGAAACAAACGAAAACAAAAAAAAATAATTTCGTTTACACGGTCTGGGAATGCGAGTACGGGCGCTTTGAGCAGCCCGGCCTGGTGGGAGGGTCCCTGCCCGTGGCGGGGGGGTGGGACTGGGGCATCTTTGAGGTCTTTTCTGACCCAAACTCTTGTTTTTGTAACTGCTCCGTAAGGCGCAGCTTCCAAAACTCGCTTTCCTTATAATTGTCCCTACGTTGAAGCTGCGGAAATCTACAGTGTAACCAGTAATGTATTATTTTGACTTAGTTCCCCAAACAAACCCCTAAGTTTATGAACAGTGCCGAGTTTTGGACAAACACCTTCAGATATTTAGCAATCCCTGCCAGCAGTTGTTACCCCTGTGACAAAGAAAGGTTCAGCGTGGCAAGTACTCCTGCGGGTTGGAGAGGGCTCTTCCTCAGGCTTTAATCTAGAAACTCAGTGAATATTAATTAACTCATAATCCCAATGAATTTGACATATTGGGAAACATCAACCTTCAGACTCTATTTTTGAACCGGTAGCCTTGTAAATCTCTCTCTGGCTCAGCTGTCCTGCCTGGTTCTTGCCAGCTCCTCCCTAAAAGGTGGGGTTTCTCAGGAGACTTCCGTAAAGAGGGAGAGGAGGAGGAAGGTGCCCCTTTCTAGGAGGGTTTCCTGGCTTTCCTAGAGAGGGAAACGCACCCCAAGCAGAGAGGAGGCAACAGGGTGTAATTCACACCACAATTGCTGTTTACAGGTAAAGGAAAAAAACTAGGTGTGATTGCTTTCTAATAAGTAGAGTAAAATATTAAATAAATAAGTAAAGGCATGTGTGAGGTGCTGTTTGGCAGCACACGGATTGTGTGGTGCGGTCACCTGTTTGGTCACAGGTTGGGATGTTCGACCAACTGCAACAGAAATTTCCCTTTTCCCCTTCATTGTCCCTGAGCTAAACCAAAGTAAAAATGGACTAAAGGCAGGTCCTGAGTTGTGATTTTGCTTGTCATGAAAAATAGTTAGGGGTTGGGTTTCTTTTTCCCCAAGATCTGTAGGAGTTGGCATTTTTTCTGACCGTAATGTTAACAAAAAAGAAGTTTGCAATTGTTCTGTGCAGAATATCATGGACAGCTGTCTTCTTTTTTTCCCTTTTGTACACTTTCCCTAGTTTTTTGATGCTTCTGGTAAGGTCAAACCTTCCTAGAAACTGAGCTTCTTTCAAAGCTTCTTAGTCTTTGAGAGAAGAGGCTTTATAACCACTTCAATTGCAACAAATGCACTTTGAATGTTACTGTTGAAGCATTTCCTTACTGGATCTGAAAACAAAGTGACTTTCTAATGCAGGAAATGTTTTATATTTGGTTAAATAGTACTACTTGTAGTGACACATTTTTTTGATGGCAGTACTAGCCTGATGTGATAAAATCCTAAGTATATAAGAAAACCCTTATAAAGCTATTATTCCTTCATCTTGATAGAGGCCTTTTTTTCCCTACAAGTGTTCTGGGTGCAATGAAAACTCTGCATATTTGGGGGACTGAGCAGTGTCCTGAGGAACAAATGACACTTTTTATGCTAACTCTTTCCTGATAGAAAGCTGCCTTGTCACCATCTGTGTTCCGCTCTTTTTTAACTTGTATCTCACTGAATAAACATTTAATCATCCCACCTGCTGCTGTCTTTAGCGAAGAGGAACACTTTTGCTCCCTGTGCTTCATAGCCTGGAATACCCGAGGATTTGGAAATAGAAAAGTTGCATGGCTTTTGTTTGTTAAACCTCACAAAAATGAAGAAAGGAGTAGGAAGGTACAAAGCTGTGCAGCAATTCAGGGCAAAAGCTTCCTACATCGTTCCCTCTTTTCTTAGCATTGAAGCCAAACTTTGGTTAAAAACCCTCACATTCTCCCCGAAGCTGTAACCAAACCTTTCTTTTATTGTGCAGGGAAAACCTTGCAGGATACTCCTGCAAAGTTGGATTAAAATGCATAAACAAACAACTTTGTTCTCCGGGAAATTATTCCATGGCTTCAATATGCCACAGTCCTGCAAGGATCTTGCAGTAATGAGAGCAGTAATAACACGGAAAGTTGGATTTTTGGGCAAGACTACAAAATTGAAATGAAAAGAAATATATAGTAACTGTAATTCAGTGCAGTTTATAGAATTTTTACCTGGATTAGGATTTATTAAATCCTAACCCCAGAGGTATTTTGATGGCTGATATTTGGAGTTGAGTGGAATGATCCCAAACCAAAATCACTAATTCCTGGAGAAGTCACAAAAGTCCCTGCAAAAAAAAAAAAAAAAAAAAAAGAAAAAGCTGTATATTGCAGGGAGAGGGAGAGAGTTTACCTAGAATTGGAGGGCGGGGGGAAATAAATCTGCAAGTTGCTGTCAGGGAAGCAATCCTTACTTTAATCCTTAGTAAAGTATTTCTCTGCATTCATCTAGTCTCTGTGAAAACTGAAGTATTGGGAGCCTTGGAGAATCAAGGACTTGGAAGATACACTACCTCGGCACCTGACTTACCTATTTTGAGTGATGTGCTGAACTCTGAGGACAGAGGCCTTTTTCCACAACCAAAGGTAAAGCTGGAGCACAGCCAGCAGAAATTAGTCTCTCCTGACTTAAAATTATTAATTATCAGTTAAAAAAACCCAACACGCCAGAGATGGAGGAGAGGAAGAGAACTTGCTTGTTTGCTTTCCTGCCTGCTCTTGTCACAGGCTAACTGTCTCTAGTTTTTACCTGGCTGCTGAAATTGGCTCGCCAGAACATTCAGTGAGGAAGAACTGAGAGAAGGGGTGAACATAAAGTAAGTTTTTTATATCTAAGGGCTTTGTATCTTCAAACACTGGAAAAGGTTGCGATCTTGGTGAAGGGAAAGGTGGGGTTGAGAGCAGAAGTGACGTGCCAGATCTGGGGAGACCATCTCTGTGCCACACGAAGATGATGCCTTAGTGCCTATCACAAATAGTAGTTTTACGGGTCTCGCCTGAAGACCCTTGTGTGAGACACTACAATTTGTGGACACCCAAAGTTTAAAAAAGAATTAGGGAATCACAAGGGATAAACGACTAAAGCTGTATCAGCTGCAGAGGAGAGTCTCAGCGTACTCGCTGCCTAATAGCGGGAAAGTCTTTGGGAAGCAGTGGAAAAAAGTTTTAAGGAGAGTTAGTGCTGAGGGATTTGTAGATATCTTAGCATAAGCTTCTCTGGTATTTAAGAAGGAGATAGATAAGGTGCTTATTGGACTGTTTTAGACACTGATTGATAGTCATTAATCTCTGTGAGGATTTCCCAGCAGTGTTTTCAGTTCAAACCAGTTAGAAACTCATCGCGTTCTATGAGAGGAGGCCTAAACTGCAACAAAATTCGTATTATATAGATCACCAAAAACGCTCCTTCTGTATGCTGCTAGAACAACGTAGATTCAGACCAGTAACCCAGGAGTAAATTTCCCAAATTAAGGGAAACTAGGCTCTAACAGGAAAAGAATTAGGAAGGGAGCAAGGGCAGGGAAAGAACTGAGGTGCTGATGGTACCATTTAAGTGAAGGTGACACAGGTGTTTAGTCAGCAAAAGTAGATACTCTGACTTCAGCTTTTACACAAAGATGTAGGGTTTTTTGTGGCTTGGAAGTGTAATGTGCTTTTGATGGTGTTCACTGGGTGTGCAGAGGGAATCAGTGTTAGGTTAAGATGGTGTAAGCCTCTTACCAAATGCGTGTAAGAGGAATTTAATACCTGTTTCACTGCAGGGTCCCCTATTCACTGGTGGGGTGCAGTTCCTTGTTTTGCATGTTCCCTTCCCTTGGTGTGTAATGCCTGGGCTTGAGCACTCCCTAAATTTGTCCATTAACAGTATGTTACTAGCTTTTCCCAGGGCATAAATCACAGTGCAGCTTGATCTACCAAATCATAAGGTGTTTCTCCTCCATGTGCTTTTGATACTATTTTTTTTTTTGTAGCTCTGTAGCTGCAGACCAAAAAATTAAACTTCTGCTTGCCGTTGATCATGGTGTCTTGCACTTTTGCACAGGAATCTGTTGGGGTTTTTTTTGCCTCTTGGTGTTCCTTTGTGAAGTAAGTATTAAAGCTGCCCAGTTTTACAGGTGGAAAAAGAGGCTGACTATGCTATTGGGCAAAGGGCTAATAGTAGCTTTTCCAACATTATCCTGAGCTTTTACTGCCAGAAGTCTTGCATATAGAAGGTAGACTTCTAAAAGATGTAGTTGAATTACTCGATAGAATCCTGTAATTCTACAGAATTAATGCTAAGTGTGTTTTTATGTTTCCTCATGTTTTCATTCCTTAATCCATCTTGGTAAACACTCCACCTATCTGGAATCCAGCTGGAATCAATGTTATCAACACATGAGGAAAAATGTGCAGGATCAGGGTCAACCAAAGAGCCAAACCTCACACCTCCAGCTGCCTAAAAGGCTCTTTAGATGTCCAGGTCCGGATTGTCCGCGGGGCCGTGCGAGGCCGCCTGTAAACCTGGGCACCCCTCGGCGAGTGCGAGATGTGGGTGTTTCTGGTATCACAAACACTGACAGTAGGAACGAGACACGTAAATGGGAGTTAAGTCTCTAATGATTTATAGCAGCTTGGGTCCTGGAGAGCTTTTCGAGTAGCCTTACCATTTTTAAAGGGTGTTTTACTGGGAAGCCTCCGCGCGGTGGATGAGCTCATGCGGTGAACGCTTCCCTTCCACAGCACTCCGTAAGCTGGACCCAGAGGAGAGCATTACTGCAGCAATTGCTATTTGATTTTTCTAAAGCAGGTGGAGTAGAGTAGGAAAAACAAAAGGAAGCCCCAGTGGAATAAGCACAGGTTGGGAGCGTGGCTGAGGGGAGCAGCTGGGGCTGCGGGCAGCAGGCGAGCTCCTGCCTCTGCCATGTTAATCCTGTCACAAAGCCGTGCTGCTCCTGCGAGGGGCCCCTGGAAGCAGAACAGCGTTTAGAGCTGCTGCTGCTGCGCAGTTTTGCTTTGGCACTTGCAACCTCATGAATAACGACTAAAACTGCAGTTCCTGTGAGGTAAGATAGGTGTTTTTGAGGGGAAAACTGGCAGCCGGCGTTGCTGATCCCACACAACTCGCCTGCAGGGGAAGCCCGGAGGTCACCGGCGCTGCCCGCCCTCCCCGCCCCGTTCTCCTCAGGCCTAGAGCCGTCGGGCGGGGGCAAAAGGCCCGGCCTGTCCCGGAGCCGGGGGCGGCGCCGAGGGACCGGAGCGGCCGCCGCGCCCTTCCTGCCCCGCGGCCGGCCGGGAGCAGGGGGCGGAGCCAAGGCCGCGCCAAGTCCTCCGGGAGCCGTGCGCAACGCGAGGCGCTCTAGGCTGCCGTTGGCCGCCATGTTGGTTTCTATGGTAGCGGGGGAGGAGCGCCACCGCCCAGCGCTCCGGAGCCGTTGCGAGGAGGAAATGGCGGCTCGGCTCGGCTGAGACCCGCGGCGGCCAGATTCCACCGCCCCCTCCCCGCGGTGAGTGAGGGGGGGAGGGAGCCGGAGGAGCACCGGGACGGGAGGAGGAAAAGGGCCCGGGGCCGCCGTTGCGGCGGAGGGGGTCGCGGAAAAAGGGGCGGCCGCCTCTCGCGGCCTGGCCGCCGTCGGGCTCGACTAGAAAATGGAGGCGGGCGGGTGGTGCGGGTCAGGGCGGCCGGCGGGCCGCGGGCGGGCGGGGATGGAGGGTCGGGGCGGCGCGGGGGCGGCGGCGCGGCCTGTTTTCAGGGGACCGTCGGCGCGGCTGCAGGGCGCGGGCACGCCGGAGGCCTGGCCCCGTTCCACAGGAGGTCGGCGACTCGATGCGGGGGCCCCGGAGGAAGCCAAAAGCCGCCGCCCCGTAAGCTCCGAAGGCGGTTGGGCCGGAGCGGAGAGGACGCCCTCCCCGGGCGGAGCGGGCTGGAAGGCGGGCTCCTCCATGTTGGGGGGGAAAAAGGAGAGGACGGTTGTGCGCTGAGGCGATCGACGTCATAATCAAGCTGTCGCCGGCAAGCTGCTCCGTGACGTCACGACCGACGGTTAAAACCGCCTTTCTCGTTCAGTTTCACCGCGGCCCTAGTACCGGAGGAGGGTTCGCCGCCGCCCCGGCGGGTGGTGGGGTGCGGGGGCGGCGCTGCTCGCCCCGGGGGACCGCAGAAACCCACCCGAAAACTCGTCCCGGCGCTGGGGGGGGAGGTTCGGCGGGTGGGACTGAAATTACCTGCCTTGAGGTGACGTTGGTTTCCTCTGGGCGGTGGAGGTGATCTCCTTCCTCATCGGTGAGTTACCCAAGAAAAATCCAACTTGTATCAAGTTCTGGTGACTTTCTCGTAGGGGAAAAGAGGAGGGGTTGAATTTTTAGGCAGTAGTAATTGTTGGGCGGCTTTAAATATCCAGTAAATTCCCTGTCAATAACTATTCCCCGCTCCTTGCACTAATGTACTTAAATACTGTCTCTTGGAGGTGGTGGTAGTTTGGAGCTGCTCATTTGGCTGGCACAAAGTTACTCTTTGGTGACCAAATTTATTTTCATGCAGTTAAGTAGTTTTCAGTTTATACCTCCAAGTGATAGTTATATTTTAGTAGTGGGTGAAGAAAATCTTACCGTTTTAGCTTGTCATTTCTAAATTGGAAAGAACATTACAATCTCTTCAGCGTGTTACAAAATGTATGTGTGTTACGCTTTCCCCGTTGTTTGTAGCTGCAGTAATTCAAAACAGTGTAACATGCTGTTTTTCTTGCGCGGGCTTTCATGTTTTCCTTCTAGGAACTTCAGGGAGACAAAAGATGCCGATTCCTTTTATTTAACTCAGAAGGATGTATACAGCATTCATAATTTTCCTGTTTTAAAAACCATAATTTTGGGATTTGGTGCTTTTTGTGTGCTTTTTTTTCTCCTGGATAGTCTGGGATTTTTTTGCAGAAGTAGCTCTTTTGAATACATAATCATCTGAGCCTCACTTAAGTAAACTTTTTGGCAGCTGATATCCAGCTACATTTTGCTTTATTTAATGAGAGCTTTTTCATTATTTGCTCTTTGGTCTTTCACACAGTTTTCTTGTAAGTGGTAATTTGAATTCAACTATCTTGTAGCTGCTTCTACAAACAAAATTTACTAGCTTTTTAAGCCATTTAATTGCTGGTCAATGAAAAATGATAATGTGTAGTTACTGTACAAGTGTAGCATATACTGTGCTAATTGTAATAGATATTTTGGGTTCTGCTCCACTTTTATGTATGCCAGCTGCTTGTTATCATTCTTTGACATTTGGAACTTTCTATAGGAATAAATATAGAAGTACACTCAAAATAGCTGTACAGTTAGGCCTTAAATTTTTTTCCCTTGATGGTTCCAGAAACGTTTGCACATGAAGGTTTTTCTAATGCACTTTGGAAGAATAAAGGCTCATGT
This sequence comes from Chionis minor, assembly GCA_013398295.1. Lineage (NCBI taxonomy): Eukaryota > Metazoa > Chordata > Aves > Charadriiformes > Chionidae > Chionis > Chionis minor. Next base: position 764,708 of record VZSF01005152.1, read on the forward strand.
TAGCCTTCAGCCTACTTTGAGACCGCGTGACTCCAGTGATTTGCAAATGAAATAATTGTTGATTTCAAGACTAGCATTTAAATAATGTGGGTTGGTTTTGGTGGGTTTTTTTTTTACAAAGTTTCTGTGGTTTAGGGGTTTTTAAGAGATATTTTAATTGATTTCTGTTTGTGTCAAATGAAGTTTTTGCTCTGCTGCAAATTTATGTACACTATGAAATACTTCCAGGTTTTAAAACTGTTCAAATATAAAATACTACATATAATTCACACAGTGCTTCAGAGGGTGCTTTTCACACAACTGAGTTGAAAAAACCCCCTACCCTGAAACTCCCAAAAGCAATGCTAATAGAATTGCATTAGTCCAAAATAGTAAATAAAATTGAATAAATGTTGTTCGGTGTCTAGTAAACTTATGAAAAGGCAGTGTTTGTTGTACTCAATCTACTGCCTGAAAATCTTAGTAGTGAAGCAGGGTTATGTTACTTGTTTCTGTTTTAAGATAGTAATTGTCCTTATAGTTGTAATTTACAACTGTGGAGTTTTAATTCTCTGCAGCCTGAAATTGCAGCTGTGAGTATTGAGTGGAGAAAGGAAGGGCAAGGATTATGGAAGTTAGGCTGAGAGTTTCTAAAATTTAACTGGTAAAATGGAAGGAGAAGGAACTGTGCTCAGGGTAAGATTACTTGGTTCTTAGTTAACCTACTATCTGCACTCGTTTTATTCACTGGTGCACTTTTTTTTACCTAGTGTCTCCAGCAGTGCTACAAGTATTAGGAGATTTAAGGAGAAGATTTTAATATAAGTAAGATTTATCTAGTTTATGCAATAATTGGTTGGGTTTTGTGTTCTGTCAAGCCTCACTCCTCACTAGGAGAGTCTTTAGTCAACTGTCAGCACTTTGAGGGTGGTACTACTATTAAGTGTTTATCTAATACAGCTTCTGGAATAAGTGAATACAGTTATTAATGGTGGCAGTCTCAAGAGCATTGATAGACTTTAAAGTTAAGAAAAATCTTAAATTTCCAGTTAGGGAGCTAAGACGCAAAGTTTAAATGTGCATTATACATGTTCTCACAGCAAACCCAAATCAAAATTGGGAACTGAACTGTGTTTATTGCATTTTTAATAACATAATCAGTATGCTGTAATTACTGTGTTTCACTAAATTCTGAAGGAGGAATTAATTTCTGTTTTACTTCATTTAATGAAGCCCTTTTGATGCAATAAGAAAGAAAATTATAACTTGTTTCAGATGTATTTTAGTTCACTTTTTACAAAAGAAATGATGGGGAGAAACGTAAAACCACAGGATTGTTTTTCTTCAACAGCTGTGCTGATAGGGTCAGAAATTATAATCCCGCAGTTGTTTTGAGTCCATTTCTGTATACACAGTTCTATTGACAACAATAACTAGACATGCCAGAGTATATACATAATTTAATTATAATGTAAACCTAATATTTTGGAATGTGTAACTAGTGTATATACTGTAATAATGCCAACTTGACAAAAAAGCCCCTACAGCTTTACTAGTTTATGTAGTCTTGTGAAGAGCGAATTTTAAGCAGAGTGTAAGTATTCACGCCGAATTTTGACAGTTGTAGAATTGTAATCTTGTATTTTTAAAAATAAACAAGCTGTGGGATGTGGAAGAGTCCAACTGTAAGCTTCTCAGACTTAGCCTGAGTAACAGTTGCTGTTCAGTTAACAGCCATGATAAAGAACTGATTTCTTTGGTACTTCAGCAGAGGAATGCCAGATTGGGAACCACCTTTCCAAAGTGTGGTGTTTCCTCTGCAGTTGCTGAAAATGTATTTTTAGTGCTGCTAAAGAGGTCAAGTTCAGTAGCAGAAATTGAATATTAGGCAAATAAGTAGTATGTATTTGTAGAATATTTTTGTTCAGGGTGATGGAAGAGGAATGGTAAAGGTATTTTATATTGAGTAATACCTGATAACAATCAAAGTTTGTAATTGATATTTCTGTTGCCTGAACTTAGGACAATGGATTGTAAACGTGGCTTGTACTGGGGCCTTTAGAAGGTTTCTTGTACAGAGACTATTACGTTTGGTGTTTTAGTCTAGGCTTTTGACCACAGAAAGCTGCCTTTTTTTCCCTTAATCTGTATAAAAGGGAAAAAGAAAAAAGCAAAGATACCTACACTTTTTGTGATTTGTCTCACAACTTTTCTTAATGAGCAAAATCTATTTGCTGCCTTGTTTTTGCTCATACTCTTAAGACCCCGAGAGCAGAAGTAAACCTCACCGAAAAATTATATTTTATTTTGTTTGTTTTGGGTAAATTTTCATTGTTAGGGCAGATATGGGGTTAGCTTACTCAGAAGAACATGAATAAAAGCTTCAGAAGCTGTTATAGGAGTAGTAAAAAAGCCAAATGTCAGTCTGTTAGTAAGCCAACAGTGTATCTGCCTAGTCTTTTAAGCACCCATAAAGCTCTGGACTAGAAAATACCAATGGGAAGTATATAATACTTTTCTTTCCTCTTAAAATGAGTTAGTGTTTCTTCAAATGCAGAAACGATAAACTGAATATGAATTTTGTTTGTCAAACACCATTACGGGCCTCCAGGTTTGAGGATGTGCATGGTGTAAGTGCCTTTTTGTTAAGGTTTGTCCTTCACTAAAGTTCGGTCAGTACAGCTGTCAGTTACAGTTCTTTCCCCAGCTACTGACAGACAGGGCTGTGTTGGCAAAAAGCTCTTAATGTGCGCACGAATATCTTAGAATCTGCTTGCTAAAGTCACTTTTTTCATTTGAGGAATTTGAGGGAACTTTCAGAGTCTTGCCTCCTTCGTCCTGAGATAAAGTTCTTCCCTACCTGGAAGGACCTGTGCTAGTGGGAGCTTTGTGTGTGCAGCCGCACTGATAAAACTCTGGGGCACCAGGGTGGTGCACACCTGCTACCCCGCCCTGCAAACAGAACAACTCCTACAGGTAAAAGTACAGTTTTGCAGGTGTAATTACACCAATGTGAGGAGCTTATGCCAGCACGGCTCTGTTGATTAGGGATTGTACCCCTTAACATTCCTGACTTGTGAACATCTGTAGTGTAGATATGATCATAGCCTTGCCTGTTATTGAATTAAATTCTCATGTTTGCCAGATTTGTTGGCCTGCTGCTAAAGTGCTGTGAATGTTTCTATGACAAGTTGCTATTTAGCTGAATTTAGCTATGGGAACTTCACTCTGGTTCAAAGAAGCACTTTTTGCTACTTATCCAGAATAAAGTACACTTGTGATACCTGATGTTTTTCTCGTTCTGCTGTACTACCTACTGAGCAGTCCATCCCTGCTTTCCTTTGATTTTTTTCCTGACTCTTCTAATCCTATACGATGCAATCTCAAATATTTTTTGAAAACGCTTTGCTTGGGGAGTTGACTTTCTAGTCTGAAAGGCATTAAAATAAGCTTCAGCGTGTGGATTTTAAACCAGGGAGCTCCTTTATGCGTTTTTGCCTGGAGTAGTTATGCTGTGCTATGGAGTGGCTCAGTGTCTTTCCTGTCCAATTGCTGCTGTGCACTAGAGCCTGCTGTGTGTGCATGGCACTGTGATTAAATCCAGCGCTTCCAGGTGGTCCCACGTTCCCTGCACGTGTGCAGGATTGCTGTCCTGCGTGTGCGCGGTTCCCCGTCGTGGGAGGCAGTGGCCTACTTAGGAGGCTGTGTAAGGTAAGTGAGTAGCCTGGCGGAAATGGTGGAGAGAATGATGGTATCTGTAGTAGTTTCAGACATAAAGTAGAGAGGATTTATACTCATGGATGACTGAAGACATTTTAATTTGGAACAGTTCATTTCTTTTATTATTACAAGCACAGAGACCAAGTGAATGTGTTTATTGTTTTGAAGGGAAGCCATTTCTTCTTGGAATGAATACATTTGCTTAATTAGTTTAAAAAGTAAGCTGTCAGTTTGCCATAAAGTTTATTGTCTATTTAGAATATCTCTTCGATACCTTTTTCAAATGGAAAAAAGTCATCTTGTGAAATTTATACATGTATTGAGTCTCACTTTTCCTGAGAGAAAAATCTGGAAGAAAATTGAATGCTTGTTTCTGCATTTTTGAAAACTTAAAAAAGGCAGTTAACGTTTACATTTTAAATCTCATTAGGTGATTGGCATCAGCCCTGCATCTAGGTAGTATTTGGTACCATGTAAATGTGCACTTAATGGGCTCTCCTGTACCAAGATGGGACAAGTGTTTTGCACCATATCCTGGACACTTGAATAATTTTTCAGCACCAAAAAAACCCCCCAAAACATCCCGGCATTCAAAGTCAGTCTGCAAACCACAAAACTTCATTTAAATGATTTTTCTGGTCTTCCAGGCATGTCTGATGGTAGAAATGTGGTCGTGACAGATGCTACTGAATTAGTCGTGATACCACGTCATGTCACCACAAGGTCTTGCAGTACCTTCAATGATTCTGCGATAAAATGTCAGCAACATTGAGGAAGGGAGTTTTATCAGAGATGCAGAAGCCTCTGAATTAATTTCCCCCCCCCCCCCCCCCCCCCCCAAAATGCTAGCTTTCAGGCAAGCCTTNGAGCTGATCACATTGGTGTGCTCAGGTGTCCTTGGTGAGCTTTTCCCTGGCTTTGCCGTATGGCTACCATGACACGCTTTCCTTCCAGCGCCTTCCAAGGGTGCAGATTCTCTCTCCTGCAGTGCAGCCGTTCTGTCTCCTGTGCTAGTCAGCTCGGTTCTTTTCCATTAGTTTTGGTAGGAGCTTAGATAGGGTACTGCCCAACACCCAAAAATGAGGCTTGACAAGTACTAGAACCTGTCTTTGTAAAGAGAGACAGGGAAGCAGCAGATCTGAGTGGAAGGGTGTGATGTGAGACTGTACTGTAGATGTCAGTGGTGCCCTCCCTGACAATAACATGTTGCGTGATGTGCTTCGGGGGTTGAAATACTGTTGTGATACTCAAAGCTACCTTAAAACGAGATCTTGGTGATAGTTTGTCCTAATTTGGCTATATAGCACTGGTTGTGTTTGCTGATGATTATTACTGCTTCACGCAGTACTTAAGACAAGTACACATTTTTTAAATTGGGATGGGGTATTTCTGAGGAACGTGGCTGTAGTAATTAGTTGCATATTACTGAATCTACACTGTGCAAATTTCAAAGCTTGTTAATGTGGTTTTTTTTTAATGGGAATAATGTATTGACTGTGGAATAGGAAGGAATTAACTGCCACTTTTAAGTCGTTAGTATTGTAGGTATATGAGGCAGTAGGCTTGTTTATAATCTTGGAATTAATTTAGTGTGTTTATAACCAGCAAAGCATTTACAGAGAAGTGTTATGTTTTTTGTAGCATTATTTCTGTTTGGTTTTATTCTTCTAGGTCTAACTGTAACCAGTGAAATACTTCAATTTTATGCAAGTTTTATTTTAAGATGATCTTTCAAATGTGAACTTCTTCCTGGCATGAAATCTTTGTATTTACCAGGGATGTCTGGACTTTTGACCTTGAAGTGCAGCTTGTCTATAGCGTCAAGTAGTGAGCTAGTAGATTATTTGGGGGGTGGAGGACAGAGTTCAGAACTGCATCAGTTTTCTTATGTCTCCCCGTATCCTGACTTGAGCTGTACCACTGCTGCCTCTCACTCTTAACTCTCATTGATTCTCTCTTGTCACAACATTGCCGTTTCACAACTTTCTGAAAGTTATTTTCCTGCTTTCAGAAGGAAGATACTTCAATCAGTAAGCAGTTCATACATTTTGTATGAAAATAAAAGACCATATAGTAGTGGGACTTGGTCATCTGATTATTTTTTGCTTCTCCTGTAAGTAGTCTGCCCTTGCAGCTTTCGTGGCTGAGCAGACGGGGGGAGCTGCGCTGCAGCCCTGGGTGGTGGTGGCTTTCTGCAGTGCTAGTGCAGAACCTGTTTCCTGCTGTTCTTTGGGGTCAGTGGATTGTACCTTTTGTCCCTGGTCTGAATGGAACTTCTCGTTCATGTTCAAAATAGGTCTTGCCCTACTGACTTCCTTTGGGCTGCTTTTGTAATGCTTGGTGATGCAAGGGGTTAATTTTGCTCCTGCTTAGTAGAAAGAGTGCCCATTTCCCAGATGTTGTCTCTGACAAATAGGGATGCAAAGTAATTTTCAGTGGGATCAGTGTTCTGACTGGGAGTGGCATCAACTAAGCCCTACAAACATTTATTACATTTGCATCAGTACTTGTGTCCTTATATGAGTTCTCAGACAATTTTTTTTTCCTCATGTGATATTAATGTATTTGCCAATTAGGAATTTTTTTACACTTAAAGGAGCATAGGCCAAGCCGAGAAATCCTCTTTTACAGAGAATAAAATGAGCAGTGTCAACTGTGTGGTTGGAATCACTGTTAAATCATTTTGGAAAGGATACTTTCTGTCCTGTTCATAACATCCTTCAGTTTCTTTGATATTTAAGAAACCTATCCTGGATATTTTTGTTCTAGCCAAATACCTTGTATGCTAAACCTTCTAATTCTGAAGAAACTCACAGAAAAATGTAACTAAAGGCTAGTTAGAAGTCGTTCTAATTGAAGCTAGTGTCTTAAATACTGGCAAAGACTGGACTTGTTGTCAGGACATGGAGATGAAACTGGTCTCTGATGAACGATGCCTTCTTTTACAAGCTAGAACGTCTAAGACTCATGCTTTGAATTTCTTGCAGACACGCAGTCGTCTTCTCACTAACCCTTGCTTTCAGAAAGGTGCTCAACCTTATATTGGCCATTGTGGTTGAGATTTTTGTCCCATCCTTGTGCCCTGGCCATTGAATTTCCATAATGTGTCTTTAACTGGAGCTTCAAAATGAAGACTTTAAAACAAACAAACAAAACCCCAAAACAAGCACCTCCCCACCCCAAAAAAACCCCAAACGCCTTTTTTCTCTGTCAGAGTAGAAGTAGATATTTGTTAGTTAACAGGTCACATGAAACAACTCCTGCAGGTACTAGGGTCTATCACAAGTCTTAAATGTAAGGTGAGCCTTGCTTTCTTGGATGCTTATGTAGGGGTGCATGAGTATGCATGAGATCTTTCAAAATCCAGACTTCCTTCTGTAGAGTTCTTAGGGTGAGTAGGGAATAAGAGAACTAATAATTGCCAGATGCTAATGGTTTGGACAAAAGTATCCCTGCAAGGTGCTTCTGTAACTTGTAAATAATAAGATACCAGAATTTGTGCAGATTGCAGGAAATTGGGGGAGCATTGAAGAGCGCTGTCATCTGAGAACGTGGAATAGGGTGCAGCATGTGTTGTCATCTAGCTGTTGACAATGAGGATTAACACTAATGAGAGGATGAAGATCGCTGATCTTTCATATAGGTTCCTTAAAAAACTAAATAAAACAGCTAGAATGCTGAAATGGAAGAATTTAGCCCAAATTCTGATAAATATTATTATTTTTTTGTACACAAGTCCTCTGATAAAGGAGAAATAAGTTACTTCTTTTGGTTGCTTTTAGTTCATGGTAAATGTTTTATTACTAACTTGTCTTTCAAGGTCCTTTTTTAGAGTTAGGTCTTGCCAGTTAACTGAGGCAGGAAATTCTTAATGCAGTTAAAATTATAAGTTCTAGAAAAGACAAAATCTTCATGCAGTAAGCGGACCCACTGAACGTTTTATTACCACTTCAGGGAAATCATGGGGGGGGAAGTGGAGATACTGACCTGAATGTATATTTTTTGTCAGTTTGTTGAATTGGCCTTTGTCTAAAAATATAAACACAAAAAGCTGGGGAAACGTTGGTGTTCTTTAAAAGCTTTGCTCTGTCATCAGATTAAGATGTTATATTGAGGTGTCTTAAAAAGGGCTTAATGAAGTCAGTGTCAGCAGATCCAGGTGTTTTCAAGCTGCCTGTCCTGCAGTTAGCACCTCTCAGCCCGTGTTAGTGGCACAGATCATCTCTCTCCCTTTTGACATGAGACTTGTAATCTGCTGGGTTACAGGATGGCAGTAGATAGCAGTGTGCTTCCCTTGAGGTTTTGTCTAATATAAGAGCAGTAATATATTTACAGAAAAGTGGAGTGAGATTACAAGCTTTCTTTCTATCTTCTTTTAATTGATTAATAAAGATGTGTTAGAGGATGGATATTTAACATGCGTTGTGTGTTTGTGAGCAAGTGTTGCAGTAGCAGCAGGACTTGGAATTTGGGAATATCTTTTCTCTCTCTTGTTAGATTGGCTGCTGATATTGCTCTGGAATTTCTTCAAGCCACGTATACCGAAAGCCACACAGGTTTGCAGTATTTAGAGAATCCACAGGGCTGCTGAATGTGAGTGCTAGCTTCTGTCGTCTTACAGTGGGCAGCCCCATCGTTTTGGGTTTGTCACTGCTTGAGAACAGTTGGCCAAATTGAAATTAAAAGCTTGTGACAGTTTTGCGATTCTTCTAGGGAAGGCTACTTTTGTGCTTTGCTTGCTTCAGGAATTTAGGTCCAGGATGAGTTCAAATTATCAACTTGTTTTGGGTTAAACTTTGGAACTTTTTACCTGCAAACTAAGGGGGAGGAAAAACCCGAATAAATGTTTTCTTGGCTGAATAATCTTTCTCAAGATAATATACATCAGCTTTATGCTCCGCTTTTAGATAAGTGACTGTTCTGTTTCACTGGAATGGACACCTTCGGATGGAGTCTTGGCTGAGGGGACAGTACATGAAGTCCTGCTAGCTAAGACCTGGTGCACACTTGCTGCGTGGGTGGTGGTGTGCATGCGGGGATTGAGAGAGCAGCGAGGTGCGACACCAGCCCAGCCTGCCTCAGGGGATCTTACTCTCCATCCCCGTTCTTGCGTGTCTTTATGCTAGTTCTGATGTTCTCTCTTTGTCTGTTTGGATCACTCTTTGGTGAGTTCATTTTCTGCTGGATTCATAAACTTAGTAAGGAGTCGGGTGACTATTTCTGTGGAGAGGGGTGTGGTGTAGCCCGTGTAACTGAGGACGGGAGAAGGGAGCAGGTAGCAGCCCAAGTCATGTTAGGGTTGTACTTTGTTCTTCGTAGTCCATAAATACGGATTTTAATAAACACTGCGAATCCTTTGCTTAATGAGGACTTGCTGCCTATGTTGTATGACCACTTAAATCAACCCAGGGTTTGTATGGGCAAAGCTTCCTTCATCTGTGAAGGGGAAGAAGTGTTTCCTTTAAGAAACTCTTGATTTGTTTTTCTACCTTTATGGTCAGCTTAACAGCTTACACGTTTTCACAGTGGAGATTGCTTATTGCAGAAATTGTTAACCTATGCAAAACCAGAGGACTTTATGAATAAGCAACAGTATTTGTTTATTATTAACATTATTTTGCCTTTCTGTCTCATCATTTATAGAGATTTTTGCCTCAAATTTTAACGAACATAATATCCTTTCTAACGGACTTGTGGCAGAAAGGCAGGCTGATGCTGATGAGAACTGTCTATTACGGGCAGTACAATAATTTGAGATGTGATTAATGCACTGTATTAGGAGGAATGAGATTAATTGATCACAGATGTTCAGTTCCTTTAAAGTAAGATAACCAGTTTGCCCCTTCAGCCTACGTTTGTATTAGTGTCTCAACTGCAGTTGAGTAGCTAACTTGAGAACAAACACAACAAAACAAACAAACAATCATACTGAATTGGGAAGAGAAATAGATATTTGAAGACTACAAAGTTGCCTTACGTTGTAGTAAATATTTTTGCAGGTGTTTAGTAGAATGTTTGCTTAGAAGTGCCAGCAGGCTTGCTAGGTTTAAAAGTGTAGTTGTAAATTAAGGCTTTGTGCTTTTATGTTGTGATAATTTTTGATTTTTCAGCTTCTTTTAGGCATGTAAGTTTAACCTGTATTAAGATGCAGTTCTGCAAAAGCAGATTCGTGTAAAATAAGTTTGAAACTTACTCTGTTTTTCATGAGAAATAATTTGTACCAAATGGGGAGAGAAAAAAATTGAGATACTAAATAGTAGTGGTAAAAAAGCAAGCGTTTTATAGCAAATGTAAGGGTCTGCGATTTCAGTGTTTTAAGTGTACTGAATTTTTATACCTCTCAAATTTGAAATTAATTTAAAATTGCAGTTCTGTTAAAGTTTTTTCCAGTAGGTAATACAGGTAATAATAATGAGGTAACATCTACTAATGCCAAAAGAAGCATGATTCTTGCATAGAATCTCTTAGTTCTCAAATATTACTTGTGTTAAAAATGCTGTTTTATGTTAAATCAGAGCTGTAGACTCTGCACTCTGCGGCCTTGCCGCTGGGTGGGGTATGACTAACACTGTGAAATGTATTCCTGCCAACGAGCCAGAACGTCTCCTAAGAAGAGAACATGCCAGTTCCATTTTTGAAATGTTAGTGATATCGGCTCTGTGGCCTAAATGCAATTGTGCAGAGCATGTTGCACACCAGGCCGTGACCGCACAGACACATAATTGTGCACTGTGAAGACAATCCTTCAGACGGGTCTGTCTTTAGTATCTTACTGCATAAATTGTTCAAAAAGGATGCACTTTCTGCATGTTCTAGAGGCATAGTTTGTTTTCACAGTTTAATGTTAGAGCTGAACAAGAAGTGATTAGCTGACTTTCCCTCCTCTTTAGGCATATCACTTAAAAATTGCATGATGTGTGATCAGTTGGAGATTCTGAACAGGGAGATTGAAAGGTTATTACAGAACAACAGCGTGGAAGAAGGCACTTTAAACTCAGACTGTCTTCAGCCATCAGTGACTGACTCCCTGGATATAATCACTGATTCAGACAATGGAGCAAAATACATATTAGAGCAGGTATTATATATCATAAGATACAGCACTAGGGTCTTTAAAATTAGTTTATTGTTGGGGGGGGTTGTTTAATTTTTTCCTCCTCTTTTTGGAGTGGGACCGGTTGGCCAAGGGAAAGAATGTAGATAATGTACATAATCGCCTATAGAGAAGGCAGAGGGGAAGGAAATAACTGATGTGGATCTAGCTATATACTCATGGTTTTTTTCCCTAATTCTGCTTTGCCAGAGGTATGCAAACTCCAAGATTTACTGTTCATGAAATAAGTGACATGGTGATGAAAATTAGATTTGGGGAGAGGGTTTGTCTTTTTCCCTCCTTATTTTTGGGACAGTAACATAGCATTGGAGAACACCTAGAGATGATAGCTGCTTGGGAAATAAAATGTGTTTCTAAGCAACAAAGATGCTTTTAAGAGTTGGGGGCTTGACAGATTTGAAAAAAATGACATTCTTTAAAAAGAAAGTCAGGTTGTATATTGGTGTGTCGGTGAAGGATTACATAATCTGTTCTTAAATGTGTATGTCTCCCCTCCAGGAGTGTTAATCAGTTTTTACTCCTTTGAAAGAATTATTAAATGTGTTATTTCCTACACCTGCTATGGCAGTTCACCTGCCTCTTTAATCGCAGAATGCTGACACGCAGTGTCTGTCCATTACTGTTCTTTTGTCTTCACTGGTTTATTTTAGAGGTCTGTTCAAAAGTGTCTTTTTCTGTCCTGTCCGTCTGATCCTCCTTTTCCTCCCAAATTCTTTTCCAGTGTGGTTCCTGTGTGGTAGACTACTTTGGGTTAAATGCAGGCTTTTGCTACTGATGTTCAAGCTTAGGTGAGCTCAGAAGCAAGCCAGGCAGGCAGTGTCGGTGTTCCAGTGCCATCCTGCATGTGAATTGGGACCCCTGGACTAAACAGTTCAGATGCTTTAAATGAACGCCTTGTGGTTTTGAAATATTTTCCAGGGGTTAATTTTTGGGAAGCTGTGGTCTTATTGATATAATCCGCTGTCCTTGAAATAAAACTTTTGAAACTTTCTATATTGCAAGTGAAAGGGACAGTGATAAGGAATATTCCTTAATTCTGAAGCTCAACTATAAATTTTTACTGTCCTGACTTTGCAAAACCACTGAGTAGCCATTTGGATTTAAATCCTCAAAGCTGCAGATGTCTTCTGTGATGAAATTTTGGTTAGTACAAACTGGTAAATCTTCCCCACACTAAACTTGGGCATGCTGATGGAGTTGAAAAGCATTTCTGCATTTTCATGGCACAAAATGTGCTTATTAAATTTCACTCTTGGAATGCTTTTAAATAGTGTAAATGGGATAGACTTGTTGATTACAGTTTGTTACTGTTCTTGGAAGTCTTAATGGGACCTAAATTAATTGATAAGAGTACAATCGTGTTTATTTCAAAGGTCTCAACTATTGGTAAGTGGTGGAGATGGTATTGCTTTACTTGGACTTTTCATTCCAGTTTCAGTGTCTTTCTGAAAGCAGAAAACTGTCAAAAAGGGAGAACAATAGAATTTGCTTTATAATGTAATAGAGGCAAAACAATTCCAATTTTACCTAAACAGTAATAAGATAAGTTCATAAATATCAGTGCCTTATTTTATCTCTTTCTTTCCCCCCCTACATCTTCCAGGAGCCAGCAGGAAAAGGAGGATTGATAGTATTTGGTCCTGCTGATGACTCCGAGACTTGGTCTGGCACTTCTGAACCAGGAGATTCAGTATGTGCTGGAAGGATAATGCTGAATGACTCTGATCCTTTGCTGCCCTCCTCTGGCTCTCCTCTTCATTCAGCACTACAGGGAGAAACCGTTCCAACCTCTAATGCTGTGTCAGGTAAAGCATATAGAGGACATTGAAGAGACTTCTTATTTCTTTACATTTTTTTCTGGAATTTAAATCTCAGAATTTGGATTACTTCTTCCTGTAGCTTTTAACTTCATCTTACAAGGTAAACAAAGATGTAAACTTTGTTTTGACTTGTTCCCTTACTTCTATTTCAGCTTTTTTTTCTGCATGAATACAATTTTAGTGATTTTTTTTTTTTTAAAGTTATAGTTAGGGGATGGGGGGGGGGGATTAATGGAATTTCATATTAAATTAAAGCTGTTTCAGCCTTTTACCTGTCTAGTACATGTTTAAAATGCACTTTTTATTTTGGCTGTAATGTTAAAAGTAACCAGTTAAGATTTAAATTGATGTTCTGGAGTCTGCTGCTTTTACTGCTACACTTATAGTGTCTCAGGGAAATGCCTATTAAGTTAAAACTTCAGTGTTAATTTTTTAAGGTATCTGCCTGGATGTCTATGTTTCCATAGCATTCACGGTTGCATTTCTGTTTTAACATTGTTAAATGTAATACAGGTAAGCAGCGGAGTCACGCTATAGAGCGATTGTGTTTGTTAAGGCAGAACAGTTAATACAACTGATACAGTATATGAAATAAGGAGGGATTTTTCACCAGTGTACACTGCAGGATTGGGAAAAGCTTTCTGAAGGATGCCTCTGAAAACTTGTAGCTGTAATACACACAGCAATTAGAAGTATCTTTGATTCTTTCAACACGTACTGTTACTTAGGAATTCTGTTAATGTTCCATTTTGTCTTATGTGTGCAATTCTTGAGCCAGAAATACACACGTAACTACTCCAAAAACATTTTTGGGGTAGAGATGGGGGTTGTTCCTTGATGTTATTTTTTAAAACACAGTTTCTGTTTACGCAGTTCGTTGAGATATGCTTACCACTGCGAATTATAGTTTCACATGAGCAATGTAGTTGCAATGACTGCAAAACCATTTCTGCATTCATTTAGGAGAGCATTTACATGGTGTGCATCTCATTTAAACATTACGCTATGGTTTAATACCAACTTTAATACTTGTTCAAACCAGGTTATTCTTGAATTGCTCAAAATGTAGTCTCAGATTTTATGTTTATTTCTGTTATTTGTTTCTGTTGCTTCTCTTCAAATAACAGTCTCTCCTAGTATGCTATAAATGACTTTTTGAGAAAAAAGGGATCCTGCTTTTCAGCACAGGTTCTTCCTCCTGCCGTGGCTCCATCTGTGATAGCTGGAGGTTCTTTGCTGATTTTTTTTGTTGTTGTTCATTCTGGTAGATCATACAGGCTGAAAACCTTTCTGTAACCATGTCAAGGAGCAGCCTTTCTCAGGTTTGATGTAATGCAGATTTTTGGTGGATTTTTTTTTTCCCTTCGCTCCTCACCCCCTTCCCCAGTGAGATGTTTGAGAATATTTTTATTTTGTTCTTTTCTGTATAATTTCTTCCATCCAATAAACCTTGTTAGAGAAGTAATGAAGGGAAAGTTGCTTTATCCTGAATGAAGTGTTGCTTTATCCTGAATACCCACCAGTGTTTCTGAAACAACTTAAAAATAGAAGCTAAACTGTTAAATAGACAAGATGTAGACCTAGTTTGTTTTAATAAGAAAGACTGGGATATTTCTCTGGTTTTACATTTTGTTTAAAACCTCGTTCTTCCTTGACTAACCCTGTGTTATCTAAACAACAGTAGCTTTGAATTTCTTTAAACTGGCTGTTGTTTCTTACCCTGCTGCAGGTAGTCAACAGTCCTTTCTACCAGGAAGTGTTACTGATACCAGTTACCATCCTCCCTTCTAAAACAGAAACTGTGTCTGTACTGTCTGGATGACTCCTTGTTTTGCTCCAGTCTTTCCCACTGGTGCATGCGTGGCTCCTGTGTCCGCGTAAGGAGCGGAACTGCTGTAGGTTTTTCCCCAGACAAACCCCAGGGAATAGGTTCATACCGTGAAAGGATCTTTTTGAGAAATATCAGAAATCCTAAGGCTGTTTAATAAAATCTGTCAGTATAGTGTCCGAACCCATGTATTTAACTTAGTACTTTGTCTTTGAAGGGATTCACTGAACTTTTCCTTGGTATTCAGTGACTTAGTGGCTTGAAATTTAAGTTAAGTATTTCTTACAATAACATAATGAGATTGCATCTGAATATTTAATAATTAGTTTCTTTAGCTATGAGTATTTTGGAATCGGAGTTTTGAACCTTATGTTTCTCTTCAGTGTTTCAGGGTGGGGACTGCGGTGTCCGTGCTATGGAACAAGCTGTAAGTTCACAGCCAGTGCCATTAGACTCTGAATCTAATACTGACAACATGGAAAATAGTTCTCCTGGTAAGATTTCTTCCTTTCATGTTTTCTGCCCAATTGAATTTTTTTTGTCCTCTCAGTGTGTGTATATATGTGTGGATATACGCATATTTTTAAATCACAAAAGAGCTGGATTATGTTGGCCCAATATTCAGTGACCTACTTAATGGCTGCTGCTGTGGTATTATATTTACAAGAAAGTATTTTATCTGTTTTCAGGGCCATAAAATGAGATGGAGATACATGTATCTATGTCTATAATCACAAAGAAAATATTACTGTGTTGAAAAAACAACTTCTGAAAAACCCTCTCCCTTCACCAGTTTAATAACTCTTCCCTTGTTTTTAGCATCAGTTTTGGATGAGAAAGGTGAGCAAAGCAATGAGGAGGAACAAAAAACTATCAAGCCTACAAGTAAAGAGTTCAGGAAAACCTGGGGGTTTCGAAGGACTACGATTGCTAAGCGAGAAGGTGCAGGAGATATTGATGTGGACTCTGGTGAACACCAGCCACAACAGCAGCAACAAAGCTTAAACCTCAGGCGTAGCGGACGGCAACCAAAGCGAACGGAAAGAGTAGAAGAAT
The DNA here is from genome assembly GCA_013398295.1 of Chionis minor. Lineage (NCBI taxonomy): Eukaryota > Metazoa > Chordata > Aves > Charadriiformes > Chionidae > Chionis > Chionis minor. Next base: position 780,225 of record VZSF01005152.1, read on the forward strand.
TTCTTACGACAGTAAGACGCAGAGGAAGGAGGAGTGTTCCTACTACTCTGGAAGATTCAAGTGAACCGGCATCCTGTCCAGCTACAGATGCTGAGACTGCTTCAGAAGATAGTGTTGAGAGCACTCCAGATATAAAGCCTGTAACTCGGAGGATTAGCACTAGGAGTAGTAAGGATCAGAAAGGCTCTAAAAGCAGACGCACAAAAGAAGAGGAGGAAGAGGAGGAGGAAGAAGAAGAAGATACTTCTGATAGTGACAGTGATGGGTTGACACTAAAGGAGCTGCAGAATCGACTAAGAAAGAAACGGGTCGAACAGAAACCTGTGCAGCTGACACTGAAGGATATACAGATCTGCCTGAGAAAAAGAAATTCAGAACAAGAGCCTACAGAAACAGGGAATGTCCAGTCTGAAAAACAAGCGGAGTCTGAGTTGCCTGTCAAAGAAGAGCCTGAGGCTGCGGACAGCACCGAGATTGCAAGCCAAGTGGTTGTCTCTGAGGAAGACACCGAAGATCTTCAGGTTCAGGAGGCAAAGCCCGCCCTTGGCACAAAAGGGATTACAGATGAAGAACCCGAAGAACTGCCCAAAAGCAAACCTGAGTCTGAGATTTATGACCCAAATGCACTGTATTGTATTTGTCGTCAGCCTCATAACAACAGGTAGGCAGAGGTTTCAACTGCAAATGCAACACAAGTAGTTGGAATTTTTCTGGGATGAAAAATTAGACCAAATGCTAATGCTTAATTTTTGAGTAGATATAAATGAGCTGTTGGGTTGGTTTGAAGTTGGGGGGGGTTTATAACAAATATTTAAAAGAGAGGATAAGCAAATGAATGCCGAAATGAACAGTGAGGCAGAACAGTATACTGGTATTTTAGTGAGGTACTTAAGATCTGCTTGAAATGTCTGTTGAGTATTGTCTTTTCATTTCACAATGTTTTACTGTTCCTTGGTTGGTGTTTTTTTTCAGGTTTATGATTTGTTGTGATAGATGTGAGGAGTGGTTTCACGGTGACTGCGTGGGTATTTCTGAGGCTCGAGGGCGATTGTTGGAAAGGAATGGTGAGGACTATATCTGTCCCAACTGCACCATTCTTCAGGGACAGGATGAGCCTGTTTCAGAAATAGACCAGCAGGAAGCTAAAGCGGGACAAGTAAATGTGGATGGCACAGAATTCACAAGCATAGGAACAATTGAACAAAAATCTGTTGAGGACCAAGGAATCAAGGGTAGGATTGAAAAAGCTGCAAATCCAAGTGGGAAGAAAAAGCTAAAGATATTTCAACCTGTAAGTATTTGAATTGTTTCTTATTATTCGTATGTCACTGAGTACATTGAGACAATGGCTTACTTTTACGGCTGTAAATCTGGCTTTGTTTTTTAAAGCTAAATATAAAGCTGAACAACCCACTAAATATTACTGTTTAGTGGAAATTTGTCTGTAGTTCTATCAGTACAGGAACTAAAACTAAGAAAGTGTTTTTCTGAAGTGTGGGATTTAAAAGTTTTATGTAGGTGCAAGGAAATGCCACACTACGTGCTCCGTGCTACTCTGCCCTTTCTAAATACTGTTAAGAGACTCAAATAATAAGGTGTTCTTTAATAGAAATATTAGAATTCTGAACTGGTTTATATTAGCATTGAAATAATCTCAAACAATTTTGGACACTTTTAATGATAGTGAAACTTTTTACTTAACACTGACAAGTGTCTGTGTTAGAGTTAATTCCAGCTGTGCTTCCTCTGTACTTCCAGTTAGTCTTTGAAGTTCTGATTTTTGTCCTCATGCTTCAAGTTATCAGTACACAGAGAATTGTTTTATACCATCCTGTATGGATACTGTTCATATTTTTTCTGTATGACTGTTCTTTCACACCTAATCTTTAAACTTTGAAATTATCCCTAGAATAAGTATTACAATGTTGAGTATTAGCATCTCTCTGGAGGAATCTTTCTGTTGTAGTACGCTTTCTACACAGCATTTTTGGAACGCGCCCCACTTCTAGTCAATTTAAATAGCAGTTACCCATATCAGCATAGTGACCTTAATGTAAGGGCCAGAACAGTTTGAGCTTAATATATAAATATTTACTATTTTAAGATAAATGTGTTGAAAACTTTTTTTTTGAGAAAAATATTGTTTTCTAATATAGTTTCAAATACTTTTGTATTTCTTTGTACACAAAAAAGTTATTGAGAGTTCAGTTCCATTGGCGTTGGTCTGTATTTCACTGACAGTGTTAGTATTAATTTTAAATTCTGCTTCTGAGTATCACCAGTTACTCTTTGATATTAGCACGCTAACGAGATCCTCGAATGTGTTCGGCATCTCTCCTTCAGTGAAAGGAAAACATAATCATCGTTAACTCATTGCCTCTTAGGGAAAAACTGCTTATATTTTAGGTATTACTTTGTCATTTGGAAATGGAATGGAACTGCTCTGCTTGTGTTTGCCAGGCAGTACTGTGCTTTGAGAGAGCTGAACAGTCAAGTCTGGCTGTCCCTCAAACCTCAGTTAAGATCCCTCTGTGGCTTGTATAAACAAGCACGGCTCTCCTGCTGCAGAATTCCCTGCCCATTCCAGGCAAAAGGATCTGCTGTTTCATATGCTGATGTGCTGAAGTCACTCTGTGTTACGGTGACTGAACGGTCTCATTATTCGCTTTATCTGTTTTCTTACCCCAGTATTCCAAGCACTTTGAGAAAGACTCCTTTTTGTTGCTGTCTCTAAGCACCTATAGCTGTTGAGTTTTGGTTTGTTGATTAAAACTCTTACAGATTATGTAAGTACAGGCATCAACACTGAAAATTTTGTCATCATCTGAGTAAATGCCTGTAATTATAAATGACAGCTCAGTCTGAAGTTTGAGGTGCTTCTTAGGGTACATGAATTGGTAGTTCTTTCTTGTACTTCACAGTTAAGTATGTATATTATAGAAATGCGTTCTAAAGAAAAAGCTTAATATTTATGGAAAAATTCACAAACCCAGCTTTTATCAGAGCAGCAAATAATAATGTTGTCTTACTGACTTTTGGGGAAAAATACACCACACTATGCAAATTATATAATTATTTTATTTTAACTGGAAATATTCCTGAAAAACTTACTTTTGGTAATTATTAATTGCAGTTTATTGATAGGCTGTCTAGAACTACAGCAGTTCTGAGTATCAGGTCAGTTGTGTAACACTTTTAGGAGTGATCTGCAAGAGTGAGACTAAAAGCATAATGCCTGGAGGTGATATGTAGGAACCTAAAGAGCTTTCAGATATTTCTAGACTTTGACCTAATGTACTATGTTTTCAAGGAATGTGCTGTTTTCTAAGTATTAACATTCAAAGAGGAAGCACGTATAACATTCTGATATAAATAGAGAGTAATTGTGAAGTAGAGGAAAATACAGATTGCATATGCAGACTTTTCAATGCATAAGAAGTATTAGGCTATGCCAAAATTATCTAGGAGAATGGTTGTGTTGATGTAAGTTAGAGACTTCTATAATTATCATTGGTAAACCTCTAGAGCAAGAATTATCTGTACAGCTGAATAGCTGAGTGCTTCCTTTTGCATATGTGCATGGCTGAGGACAGCTGCTGATGGTGATATGTAAGTAAAATGTGTTTTAGAAACCTTGCTCTTGAGAAACGAGTTCTGCATTATTAAGGGGATTTCTCACATGACGGAGAGGATCAGAAGAAAGCGTTTGTGTCCTTATGAGATCTGAAAATGTAGGAAACTAGCCTCCCTTAGTTCACTGCTAGCAGACCAACCACTTGGAAATACAACACGTTCTGAAAACAGTGCGTTACAAGAGTGAAATTCTTGCATTTGTATGGGTTGTTTGTGTTATATCATGAATGGAAGTTGGTTTTATGCTGGCAGTTGTGCAAGTCACTAGCAGTCGTAGCTGCAGTCTGCACATATGATATGTAAGCATTTCTTTGTGTTGTAGAGGTATGTTTCCTTTGTTTCCTCTTTGAAGTTTGAACTCATCCATTTCAATCCACAGGTAATTGAAGCTCCTGGTGCATCAAAGTGCATTGGTCCTGGCTGTTTTAATTTGGCTCAGCCCGATTCTGTGTACTGCAGCAATGACTGCATTCTCAAACATGCTGCAGCCACTATGAAGTTTTTAAGTTCTGGCAAAGATGTAAAACCAAAACCTAAGGAGAAGATCAAACCAAAATCTGAAAAGCCTGGCATGCCAAAATCTCAACTGCAGGTAAGCTAATGCTCATGATCCAGAACAGTTGTCCTGAAGCACAGTGGCTTATGTCTGTGCTCTTCTTTTTGAAATAAATAACATTGCCAAGTCCTACACTGAAGAGGAGCTTTTTTGTTGTTGTCCTCTTGCCTTTTTCTGTGGTAAAAGCATTGTTTAATTCGTCTGACAATAAAATGTTTTCCTGTCACTTTTTAAAAATTTTAATAATAGCACCTAGATAGAGATGGCTTCTTGAAAGGGCCTTCTAGATGGCAGTGCACTTTGTTTAAAAAAAGAAATTAAATAATTTTAAATCCAAATTTATCTTTTTTAAAAAAAAGTATAAGCAGTACACCTTTTTAAATTTCATTCCAAGTTAATTTTACCTTTTTTAACTCCAAATTGCTAGGTTTGAGGTAGTAATTTGGAATTACTGTAAATTGTGAACTAATGTGTCTGCATTATATGTATGCTTTGGGAAGCAAAAAGATGAAATCAAAGCTACGTTCTTTCCCTTTTGAAACCACTATAAAGGGAGCAGTAGTTTTTCAGACAAATAAGCAAAACCACCACAATTTGATAAATACTGTTGTTTCGAGGTGGTTTCGTTACCATTCTCTTTTCCTGAAGTCGCACTGTGTGTTACCTTTTGCTTTATAGACTTGAGTGTGAAATTACATCATTTCAAGTGTATTTACAGGAGCTTACTATAAAAGAAGTTTGTTTACATGCATGTCACTGTCTCTGCTTGTTCATAAAATATATTTCATCATTATTAGTAATTAAGCTTCTTTTAATCATACAGACAGGTATTAAGCCTCTTTCAAGCCAAAAGCGACCGTTTCCTGAGAAGAGAGAGACGAATACGAAGAAGACTGTTTTGACAACTGCCAAGACTGAGGCAAACACTCAACCTATTGCTAAAGAGCCAGCAGTAGAAAACAGCACACCGTCCTGGGCAAGCGATCATAATTACAATGCTGTAAAGCCTGAAAGGACTGCTGCCATTTCATCTTCACTGTTGTTCAAATGTATGTATCGCATAGGGATATTCCTGAATAATCATTTACATTTTCTTTGAATACCCATCCATTCTTGGCTCTGCCAGACTAGGGAGTTTAGGATTTTTTATTTTTTTTTTCTTAATGTGGCACCAAACTACTTTTTCCCACCTTCAAAGATTTGCACACAGAGAGAAACACAAATGGGAGACACTTCTAGAAGGTTCATTTGTATCATAGGACAGTTTTAAGGTTAAGAGCCTACCATTCTACCCAGCTGATTTCTGGATGAAAACTACATGGTTAAGCTTTAAATTTTTCCCATAAAGACAATAACTGTTTCTAATAGAGAAAAGGTAAGTATTGATACATTCCTGTTAAGTTTTACGAAAACGCTGCACAGTGTGCACCGTGAATCAGCAATTGACTGTACGAATTTGAATTGTATTTTTGTAATTTGGATTTGGCACCTGTCTCTCAGGTCTTGCATTTTCAGTGCTAGTGCTGAGAATGAAATCTTCAACGTGGTATCCAATGACACTTTACACTTCTGCAAAGAGCTTTTAACTGTCAAGTATATCCAAGTTCTTCCTGCTGCTTTTCTTCCTTACATGAAATTATTTAAGGACCATTCTTTACTTTTAAGTTTGGGGGGAGTCAGACTTTCTTTTTCTTTCTATTTAAATGTTCATACTTCACACATTATCCACGCACAAAAGAACACATCTGAAGTGGATATTAGGCAGAGATATTGCCTTGCATATTTTTGCAGGTTTTCGAATAACATCCTTGTAACTCATACAAAGGTAAGTAATTACTGCATTGTAGCCTGAACAAGTCTTTCTGCTAATGACGCTTTTTGATTGACTCCAGCTAAATAGTTTTCTAACGCAGTGGTGGAACTTCAGATGAAATCTTCCATTTCACGTTTACAAAACATGACCTGGTATCTAATGTTTACTCCCTTGAAGATTAATGAATTCAGAAATTCAGTTCTCACAGCTTTCTTAACCACACTTTAGCCAACTTTACATACTTATTTTTTTTCAGAAATAACCCTAGTGATTAAACACACTATATATAGAAACTGATAAGTTTATAAATTATCTTTAAGATGAGATTTCTTCAGATGTAATTTTTAAACACTGAGGGAACATTAGCTACCCTAAACTGTAGTTTATTATTATAGCACATAGTAGACTTACTAGGTATATTTTAATTGTATTTACGCACATGAAATGTTTAAATGGTTAAAATTCTTCCCTACATATTTTCGTTGCATATTTTGTTACTTGGGCCCTGGGCCTCTTTTATAGTGAACTCTTTTAAGATACATAACTTGATCAAATTGCATCTCTTTTTAAGTTTCTTCTAAAGAAACTGTAGCTTTTTGTCAGAAATTACAGTGTTTTAAACATAAGTAAAATTAGGAAAGGTGTAAACGAAACTATAAGGGCTTATTTTACATGTCAAATTTTTATGACGCTTTCTACCTCAATAGAATTGCAATTGTACATGTAACCATATCACTTAAAATATCCTTCTTGCTACAGGGTTTTTTTTCTAGGAGGCAGAAATTACAGGTTTTGAGGCAGCAAGTTTGGGCTTTTTTTAAGCGGGGTTGCTCTTAAGTTTTACTGTACTGGAGGTTATACAGATTTAACCAATTTCTGTAGAAAATTGGATTCCTGTAGCTAATTGTGAAATCGGTTCAAAAATACTTGTATGTACCAGACTTCAATAATGAGTAGAAAACAACCTAGTTCGTGTGATGAAGAACTCTCATATCAAATGCAAGAAGAAATTCAGAGTACTGTTATTAAGGTAAGTTGTACTAATATGTGGGGTCTCTGCGCCATTACTAAATTCCCAGGTAAATTGCTTGTGTATTTGTGGAAAAAAATTGTCCTGCTTTTTGATTGGATGGGTTTGACCTGTAATCTTCCTGAGAAGCTGCTATTGCCTTGTCTTTAAGAGTATTCTACAAGATTTTATTTACTTATTTATGCTCTTCAAACCATAGAAGTTAGAGCATTATGGAAATTCGCGAGAGTCATCTCACTTCACTTCAGGTATCTAAAAGTCAAAACTCTTGAAGTCTGAGCTAGTCTGTCAAGAAAAACACCTTCAGTTGACAAAACATAATCAGCTGTAGACACTAATCTTAGAAGAGAGTGACTCACTGCTTAGAAATGCGTATTTCTGAACATCGATGATGAAAGATGTTTAAGATGACTAGTTCAGACATCCAGGTGTCTGATGTTTGGACTTCAGGTCACTTAGAGGAGGCTAAGGAGGGGATTCTTCCAGATACAGTATTTCAAAATACCACCTGCGTTCTCCCAGAGCTTCAAGCCATGTTCTGCAAATCCTTACTTGTGACCTCAGTGCATGAGGCCCGTTAGGAATTGAGGAAACCTAATGTGATTAGCAGAATTACCTCTCTAATACTCTCTCTGTCAGTTTATCATACTGCAGACATGGATTTAGTTTATATGTTTCCTCTGTACTTAACAGATACAAGATTTTGTAGTTGTTACATATGACAGTAGTTTTATTAAGTAAGAGCAAGAAGAAAATCAGCCAGTCTTAAGAGGTACTGGGTGGTGGGGGCATGTAGTGTATTTGCATCTAAACTCTGCCACCAAACCCCCTTTTCTCGTCCCAACCTGTTTTGCATCTTTAAAAAAAAAAAAAAGAAAAGCTATTTGGTCCTAGTAGTATGCATTTATGTAGAGCAGTGATTTCTTTTTCTCTGTTACCCATTAGTTTGTGTTTCTTCACTTCCTAATTTTTTTTTTGTAGCTTTTTTGTGGGTGAGTTAGGGCTGTACTTGGAAGTGACTTTGTACACCAAAATGTGGAGCCTGATTAATGACACTAACATCTTGTTCCCAGTGACAATAATCCTATTTATTCATTTAATAGCTAGAGTGGAAACACCTCGAACTTGCTTTGATAAGTAAATACTAAGTACAAGCACTTCTAAAAGTTGCAGGCAGTATTTGAACTACACATTATAAATGGAAGTTAAGTACATGTCACATTTCCTTTCAAAAGCATTGATTTTAATTTTGTTAGGCGCTGCATATTAAATTAATACCAATTTTCCTAACTTTTATATTTAATTTCAAGTCATCCTAGATTCCAGATTGATACAAGCATGTGGATTGTTAAGATTTAGCAACATTGTTGTTCGGAGATTCAGGTTATGATAGAAATCCCTAATTTGTCATGCAAGCTAGTGCAAATTATTAATATTTAGGTCATATCAAAGGAGATGTAAAATTCATAGTAAGAGCAAAACCAACTCTAGTTTATCTTGCAAGGTCATGTAGGTGTTTGTGGGGAAGCACCACCCAAAATGATTTCTGAAATGTTTCGTTGTGTTAGCAAACTAACACATCTTACAATAATAGGAAGCATTCTTTTTAGTTATACTAGAGGAGGACAAACTTGAAACAGCATAATGTAAACCTGCTTTTTTCCCCAGAAGGAATCAGGAAAGCAGTTTGTGTCCACTGCTAATTTGACTCTGCTGATAGCTTTGATGTTTAAACTTTAACACTAATCAATACCATGTATTGCATTTGTAACAATAATTGTCCACTGTATTCACTGCTACCCTGTAAAAAGGGGGTAAAGGGACACTTTGAACATGAAGTTTACTGGTGCAAAGGTTTATCAGCAGTCTTAGTGTATATGTCTGAAGTACCTGAACTCAGCTTTTCTGCTTGATAGAACAAAACTTGAAAGAGACTTTTTTCTATTTTTTTGCTGTCAATTGTCAAATAGAAGTCAGCAGCAAGTGTATCAGCAGTTTTAAAATGGAAAATGAATCCCAAAGGAGGGGAAGAAGATAGGCATTTGCAGTATCCCAATTTTTAAACTACCCAGTGATAAGTATACGAAGTACTCATTGGTGCTTCAGATCTTTGAAGTTAGCTGACTTACTAGACTTAAAAGAAATACATGAAACGATAATTTACTCAACTCTGCCTAAACATCTTCACTGCATTTATTGTTAAAAGTAACTAAGTGCACAGGAGAGTGAAGAGGATTTATTAGATAAAAAAATAAACATGAAATGTGTTTTTTACTATTCTTGTGGTAGGACTTTGTGAGTAAAAAGCACTACTTTGTCACACCAAGCCACTAAACTTCTGTTTACTTAACTGTAGACAGGTCAATAGTATGAGTTTATGGCTAACTCTTATAATATCTTATTTAGAACTAGTATTTCATAGAAGTTGTTGATGAGTGGGACTTTGAAGAGGAAGTGTTTCATTAAGAGAGAGAGAGCGCGATGTTTGTAGTACCTCTCCTGCTTTACAGCAGTGAATTACAGAGAGACAACGGTGCCACCTCCTGGAAGTGGGAGTCCAAGTTTGTAGAGCCCTGGCTCTGGTGATACAAATATCCTTTTATTATCCCCTTTCAGTTTTCTTCGTTTCTTCTGCAGTTAAACTTTTCTACACCCAAGAGCTGCTCGCAGAAGGAAAAGTGTTTGCTTGGCTAGTTAAAGATCTCAGATACGCAGGGCACTTGGGCTGTTTTGTTGCTATCCACCTCTAATAAAATATGGAGACTATGTAAAGGGAACAGAGTGATACTGGGAGCCCGTCGTCAGAAAATGTGATGCCCATACCAAAGTGCTTAGGTTATAGCATCCATAATCTATGGGGTTTTTTTTCTTGTGTCACTTTTTTTCTTTCCATAGTAACAGTCCAAAGGCAGGAAAGGATGAAAACAGCACTATAAAGAGAGTAGGAGGGAGAATGCAGTGCACTCAAGACAGAGGAGTTATGGCACAGGAGGTAGAAGTGATGTAGGAAGCTGTAAGTACCGTTGTGAAAATAAAAAAGTAAGGCCTTGTCTGCACACAGACTGGCAGTGTAATACTTCTCTTCAGGCAAGAATTGTACCAGCTAAAGTTGCGACTCTTCAATTGAGTGTGCAGTGTATGTCGATACACTGCTGTTGGTTTAGTGCAACTATTAAAAAATACTCCACGCAAACTGAGGAGCTGTTCTTAAGTCATGAGTATGTTTGTCTGCAAGGGCTGATGGTAGTTAAACTTGATGCCGTTGTTTTGGTGTGAGTGCTTCCCCATAGGAAACACGAGCCTACGCCAAGTTCCGTACTCTTGCAACTAAACTACTTCTGGCATCAGAATTGACTCCTTGAAAGCTGAGGTATTTTTGCTTAATGCTATATTCTGCTATGTAGACCCATACTAAGGCAAGAAGTATTGAGTTAGTACCAAGGGAATAAAAAAAAAATTATGTTATTGTCAGTTTTCTGGGACACGTGGCTGCTGTATGTGTAGGTCTAGAAGAGTTTTCAGGAAGGCTGCTGCCGGACCAAATAATAATGAGGACACCTAAGATGAGTCCGCTAGAACTTCTGAGAAATTAATCTTGGAGATCTGGCTTTGGGAAGATGATAGTCCAGGAGTGGCTGGTGAAAGGCGGCTCCAGCGCTGACCGTGTGCCGTGAGACCGGCAGGGGCTGTGCTGGCACACGGGGGCCGCGGGGGGCCGGAGCCCTGGCAGTGGAGCGGGGCAGAGCAGTGGGGGCTGCTGGAGCCAGCATCCCCTGGGACCCCGCCAGTTAAGAGGAGCCCTGGGGGAGCGATTATCATCTCCTGCCTGGGAACTGCTGGAGCTCCCCTTCTCTGCTCTACAAGGTATGTGACCTGTCCTGTGCCTGTCAGCCACGTGAAGATTTTTGCCGTGTCCCTTAAGTTAGGCAGGCTGGTTCCTGCTGCCGGCGTTTCCTGTTCTGCCTTTCAAGCACCCGGCACCCCCAAGGCACTTGGAGGACAGAGCCAGCGCTCTCACCCTAACGGTGTGTGGCTCCAGTGTAAGGAACTGTTGCTGAGGGGAGGGGCTGGGGGTCAGAAACCCGGTACCATTTACGTGTGCACTATGAATATCAGGGTGGTTTATCTCCTGTCATCAACACTGGTGAAAGCTTGATTAAAAAACCCAACACCTCACCACCCTCTATTGCTGTTTTGCTTTCTTTTACTGATACTACTTTAGTTCTTTGAACTTGCTCACTTGACTGCATAGCCAGTGAAAAAGATCTTCCTCTGCTAGTCCCCAAATAAAAGGGGGTTTTTGAGGTGATCTCTTGCACTTTGGAGTCAAGTTTTGCTGCTGATCTTGGTGGTGATGCTTCGCTGCGTCTGATCCGTACTGAACTTGGAACCTGAAGATGGCCTGGCGCTGCGAGGAGTGAGGAGACCGATCCAGAAACGGTCTGGAAAATAAGGAGCCCTTTTTTTCGTAGCAGATAGCGCCAGTTTTTCACTCAGGAGTGGTGTAGTTGTGATGATGTAGTCGTCTAATGTAGATTAGAGAAATCACTATCATTTAATGTAGATTAAAACAAACAAAGCTTTGACTGTCTAAGCTACAGATTCGCATGAGCAGAGCTACAGTGTAGGCTTGAGTGCAAATAAATCGCCACCACAGAAAAGGCCTTCATCTCAAGAGTTTCCTAAATGAATTAACTTTAAAACTGGATTTACTTTCTTTGTGTGCCTGAATGTAAAGAAAGGCTTGGCACACGGGCAGCTTAATTACAAACTGCTTATTGTGGTGCAGACTAGAGCTGATGGAGGCTTTTGAAGAAAAACAGCAGGACGGGAGGAGGCACACCTCTGCAACGCTGGTGTTTGATAATAAAGTTTGATTTGGTCTTGAGAGTGGAAGCAGACACGTTTTTCCTTAGGCAGTTAGTGGTGAAAACTAACACTCAAACCTATTTAAGAATAGTTGAACACTTTGGAATTATTTAGAACTAACACTAAGCTATCTTTGAGGGAAAGGACAGAGTCTAGCAAAGACAGGTTTTGGGAAAGCAGCAGCTGAATGCCGGTGGAAGTGAAGCGTTCCAAAGCACAGCTCACCTTCGCAGCCTTGGGCACTGAACGCTGGGTGCCACCAGAGGGTGCTTCAGTGGCACCTGAGGGGACTGGCTCCTCCAAGGCTCCCAGCTGTCGGCACGGATCCCGGCATAGGCTGTGCAAAGGCTGCTCTCGAGGAACGTCTCGTCACGGGTAAGTAACCTCCCGTCCTAGAGTGCTTTATATCTGGCGTCTAAAGCACCAGCTCACCCGTGTGTTCTGTGCCATTTTATAAGTTAGGGAATGCTTCAAAAAGTTGCACTTTGGAAGAACTCGATTAAAGTTTGCTACCAGCCACTGCGTTGGTGTGGAGGGGTTGGTTTAGATTCTGCTCTGTTAAAATCGTAACTCTCACAAGTGGTGCAGAAAGGGATTGTACCCCAGCTGCATCGCACAGCTCCGCTTCGGACAGGGTGAGGCGAAGGGAAGCTGCTGGAGCAACACCAGCTGTGAATTTGCCAAATCTTGCCCATCTTCTGTTTCACCAGTTTTACAAAGGGGAAAATGCGGTTCCTAAATTCTCAGGGACTGGCAAATAGGGGTGAGATATTTCATCTTTGAGCCAAGAGACCGTGTTTTTCTCCTGTGCCGTGTGCCGAAACGGGCTGCCTGCGCCTTTCCTAGCGCTGAGACGAGGCTGCAGCAGGGGGAAGGACTGCGCGGGAGCCGGCCAGCGCGGCCACCTGCGGCCGGGCGAGAAGGAGCCACAGGACCTCGCACAACTTCCCAGGACCGTTTCACAGGCCAGTTCTGGAGTGATGCTCGAAAAGCTGCCGGGGGATTTTGTGAATTCCCGAATAGATCACTACTCCTGGTCGGCTGGTTCGCACCTGCCTGCCTGCGGGATGGTTAAGCCACTGCAAAGGCCGGTGCTGTTGCCTTTGATTGGGGATTAGCACTTCTCAAAATACAGAATTGCTCAGCTCTGGCCAGCAGTTACGCAGGCTGTTGGGGGACACCTTCTAACAGGGATTTTTGCTTTTTTAACAACTACAAAGCTACACTAGTGTCAATGTTCCTCCCTCTGACGTTAGTGGGGTTTTTTTCAAAGTACATACAAGTTCTTTTAAGTGTAGTAAATAATCCACTCTAGATCACAAGTAACTGTACTCCTTAAGTTTTATTATTTTTATCATAGAACTTGGCAGGTTTATTTTTTTTACAGAAAAACGTTAATTACCAGCTTTCTTACTGTTGGTGCCACACATACACTGTGCATACGCTTGAAAGTTAGCTGTGGGGGTTTTTTTCTTTTTTTCCCCAAACTCTCAATTTTAGTGTCAGAGGCGCATGAGCAGTATCTAGAAGCTGCAGGTGTTTCAGCAGCCCACCTGCGCGCGACCGGCTCAGGAAGGCTGGCACGAGGCAGCGCCTGCTGCAGCGTCGGGTCACCGATGTCCCGCTCCCCCGGGCCACTGCTCCCACCGGGGACGATTTGGTGCAAACTGGACAAGACAACGCGGCCATCAGCCTCTGCTCCCCACGCTCTGCCTTGAGGAGTTTTATCTGGGGGGGTGGGGGGGGTGGGTGGTGTTGAAGTGGATTAGTGTAGCTGGAAGAGAACACAGGGAAACATTCAGACAATATTGGACACGGGAGGCGATAGATCTTACGCCGAATTTTTAATTCTGCAGGGAAACTTCCCATAATTAGTACTGTGTAACAAGCAATCAGCTTGTGTGGCTGCATAACATTTTTCACAAAAGACTTTTTAGTGTTGTGTAGTAGCAGCTTTTTTTATGAACAGACGCCTTTTTTTATGAACAGATTTTTAAAAGAAAAAATCTGAGTCTTGCAGACTCATTGCAAAATGGGCTCTGCAAGTGTAACTGCCTATGGTTTGTCTACAGCATCGTTTAAAACTTTGAGCATCAACTAGAGCAAGAAATTGAAGATCTTTAAAGTGTGATTTGAATAATTTTAGAACTATACAAACAAAAGTAATAGCACATTTCTTTAGGGATTTAAAAATTGGGAAAACTAGATAATGTCTCCAGCAAAATAACCCATCACAAATGAGATGATTTAAGTAGAAACTAGGGGTGGGGGTGGTGTATTTTTGAAGTGGCTTTCGAAAGCTACTATTCCAGAGAAGGGTTGGATGGAGCGGGAAAGGGGGAAGAACCAGCGCAGGATTAAGTGCTCTCTGAGAGCGCTCTTTCTGAGCAACAGAAATATTTTGATGAGATAAAGGAAGAGCAGGGTTTCCTTTGGGCAACGTCCATGCTGGTGGTGTACGGCACAGCCTCCCAGTGCAGGCGAGGGATTACGATACCAGAGCATCCCACAAATCCACGCAGAATTAAACAGTGCTACACTCTGGAAATAATTCTTAAACTGGGCCTCAACAACCACGTTGCAATGCTGAAACCTCAGTGTTGAGGCATACAGAAGCGAAGGCGACGTAACCCTCAGGCTTTCAACAGGCTCATCTGTAACGCCACAGAAAACGTGACAGTTCTGTCCTCCACCGCTCACCGAAGTTTTGGTTTTAGCTGCACGTTGCAGTATTTGGCTTGGCTTCAGAGGGAATTTCCTTAGGAGAGGGGTTCTGTATCTCTTGACGTGTAGTGGGAGCGATTATAGTTCTGTCTGTAGAGACCATACCAGAATAATGTTATTTTTTCAGCCCTGCAAGGAATGCACTTACTTCTGCCGGAGGATTCATTGGGTTTCCCTCTGGAAACGAGCGGACTCGGTAGCTCTGTCGGTACCTCTCGGTCTTTTTAGCCCATGCCTCTCCTCACTCAGTGAGAATCCTCTCGCTGTCCTAATAAGTGGCACTCGGGACAAAATGGGGAAGACAGGAATTGATCTTCTGCTTTAAATTGTGTTTCTAATGTCAAGCCAAGAGAGGCGCACCTCTGTTCAAAAGCGCTGAAGAGACACCGAATCCCTTATTTTGGCACTAACCTGGCTGTGGTGAAGCTCCCTGTGATTCTGTTGGGCTGGACAGGCTCACGGATAGGCTGACGTTCAGTAGTCATCTCTAACCTTTCATTTTAAATTTGTCGAAGAGTGTTTATTGTAGACACGCTGGAGCTGCTGCTGAAAAGGACGGGAAACATCGCGGTAACCGATAGAGTGGCCAGTCTGTCTAGTATAGGCATTGACTTGTGTCTTCAAGTCGGTCACAGACTGCGAGGCAAAGGGATCTGAAACTCGTGCTCTGAGAGGATGCCTGTTCCCCTGTACGTCCTGGCACGTTGCTGAACAGCAGCAGCATCTGTTCAGAAGCTGAATTCCACATCTGTTTGCATACTGCTCTCTGAAAAGAGCACCTATTTCTGTTAACTCTTCCAAACGTGCACTTGCCAGAGTTTCATATCTATCAGAAGGTAGCGTGAGTGTGTGCTCATGTTGCAGCAAAGTCAATGGAAGAGTGAGCTGCCACCAGGAGAGGCGATCCTGCTCCTTCCTCGCACTCACCTGGCTGCTCCTGTGCCTTGGGCCCAAGGCCCCAGTAACCACACAGTGAGTTGGTTCAGCTGGATGATGCGGCAGAACACTAATCGCAGTAAAACCTGAAACTTGGTAGGACAGAAATTCCCATTTCTCATAGTCAAAATAGGAGACAAGATTCTTTTTGTCAAAGTAGGTTCGTCTGCAGCAATCACAAGTTGGTTGCGTGTGTAGGGTTTAATTAGTCTTGATTCTTTGTCAAAACATGCATACGGTTTCATGGCATGCTTCAAATGCAGTGAGGTCTCCTGGAAATTTGGAAGAGTAGCTGGTAGATGTTCTGAAGCACTAAATAACCTACACGTGATGGAATTAGTACATACAAAATCTGTACTATCAACTGCTCTAATCAACAGATACGGCTAGGTAGACAGTTTTAATTGGTATAGAGCAGTATTGTAGTCTGAAACTGTTAAACTTTCATGAAGCTTCTGAACTATTTGCACATTTTCTATGGGCTAAAGAAGCACGGAATTACATCCCGTGCTTTGGAAACCTTTCTAAATAGTCATGGTGTCAGCCTGCGGAACAAAGGGTGCTTCTGCATCTTTCTTCTTGGACACTTCCTGATTCGGTTGCCCTTCAACGCTGGGAACTTCCATTTCCCTTTGTACTAGTACCTTTTATTTATTTATTTTATGAGTACATAGTCTTAGTATGACGTAGCTGTTTGTAGCAGATAGGTTTGGTGTGGATATAGTTCTCATATATACAACATCTGATTGACACAAAACGTGTTGGCTGTGCTATTTTTAATTTTTATCAATGTAGTTAGCAAATCATTTAAAAGATAGCATATGGAGGGTTAAATACAAATTTAGAATTTCACATTTTGTACTGCTCTAAACCGAAAGAACTAAACGTCTTAGCACTGAGGAGTGAATTTTGCTGTCGTCATTTTGAAATGCGGGCTGTGCTGTGCAGCCCTTCCACGAGGAGTCACAGAAACGCGCTTCTGTCCTACCTGCCTGAAAAGGTGCAAGTCTCTGCAGAAAAGATGATAAACGGGGAAAAAGAGCATGGAAGTAGAGTAATTCCTGCAGCGTTCCCAGTGCGCGCGTTTTGGATATTCACTTTATCTCTATTCAGGACGATTAACCCGAAATAGCTTGGGGTTTTACCTCTGTTAAGTTCTGGGTACCTAATTTGACCAAACCAAAATCCTGATCCCCCTCCATCTTCCTGGGACTGCCAAAGCCTCCGGACACCCGATGTGATGGTGGGGGGACACGTAAGGAGAGAGGGGCTGGGATACAGGGGAGGTCTCCCTAGCTCGGGCTCTCTACAGTCACCAAGACCAGTCTCTAGGGAAAACTCTGGGAGTAGTGTTAAGTAATAATTATTATCTACTTTATAGCAATATCTTCACATTCTTTGATTATTTTTTTTAATGCGTTATGGCAGCTGTTTTGTTTTACACATCAAATAGTTAAATCTCACTCAGGAATGTTCCTCGAGGTGTCTACTTGTAAAATGCTGCTAGGAAAAAAATAAGGATAAATAGATGGCGCTTCTGGATCTTCTGGCTTCTCCTTGCGTTCCAGCAGAAGTCCAGCACACCCCCTATGCTCAGCCCTACAAAAGGTCAAGTACAGCCTCGTCTTGTGGTTCACCCCGACGCCGGTGTCTGCGTGTGTGGGGAAAGTGCTGGCAGCCAGAGCGCCTGTAAAGAACCCGCGTTGGGAGCGTCTCTCTGCTGGCAGCCTGTGCTACGTCCGGGGCGCCTGAGCTTTGGTATGGAGACAGGTGGCAAGGCCGTTTCCTCCGGGAACGAGGGAGTATCATGTTATGTCTCTTAAGCATTCCAAATCTTCCCCCCAAATCTTCTGAGGGGCATTTCCATTGTGAGTTTGGGCTGATTTGTGGGGTTTCTTGTAGCAGACTTTGTGGGACTGCTTTGTCCCCCTCAAGTCCATCTCGGAGCAGAGCGGAAGACTGGACAACTTAGACCCTTCCTAGTGATTTCTGCTCTCTTTGTAGCAGATCTGGAAGGTGAAGAAGGGACCTTGATAAATTACGGAAAGTTAAATTCCTGGATCTTTCCTACAAAGTGTCCTGCATTTTGCAACGAGGTCTTTAATCTGCAGACCTTCACTAGCTAAAAACATCAGATTAAAAATTAGCTTGTTAAATGGTTGGTGGATATCTGTGGATTTGTGAGGGGTGAAAAAAAAAAAAAGGCTTTTTTGGGGAGAAAACTTGGCTTTTCTAATTGAAACGATTGTATTTCAGGAGCTGGGTTTTGGCAGTTGCCATCAGAACCCAGCTTTGTGTGCGCTGCCGGGATAAATGTGCTGGTTTGGCCCACTGTAACGTCAGTGGCTGGTAAATGACGGGGGCTTTGCTGGGGGAGCACGTGAGGGCTTTTTAGTCTGGGCTTTTTCTGCTGTGTTGAATTGGTCCTGTCAGTGCCAGAAGGTGGACAGATGAAATGCAATTTAAAGAAATGCTTTTAAAGTCCTGTGCAAGTACAACTTCAACATGGATGAAAACTGGAGCCTTTACTTACACCTTATAAATTTTCTCATACATGGCATGTATTGATGACTCTATAAACATTAAAAAAAAACCATTGTTAAATAGAATAGTGTGAATGGAATACTTTGCGAATGGTGGAAAGTAGATGACCACAGCCTGAGCGGCAATATTAGTGTTAAATTACTCTATAACTCTAGAATTTAACTAGGAACTGAATAGGAAGATCTAACAATAGTTTATGGTGACAACATCAGTGTGATATTAACACTCGCAACCAAGTGCGTTGAGTATGTGTTTAAATTTTTTAAGGAACTTCTGTGCTACCTAACTTGTCTGTCTTTGCTCTTTAAAATAAAGTCTGGGGGAGAGGGTTTATTAAACTTCAATAATACTAAACTTAAGGTTGTATTACAGTTTCAAATTCAAGGGACTCTCATCCCGTCAGCCTCTAATAAACAGGTTCTGTAAGGCGCTATGAGAATTCTTCTGTTGAAATGCAAGATGAGGGTTGTATAGCTTTTTTTTTTTTTTTTGAAATGCGTTAAAATTTTTTGGGTGTGCTTGAAGCTTATCCCACTCAGGAATCTTTGAAGGTGGTGCCTTTTTTTTTTTTTTCCCCTACCCAGGGAAATTCTTACATAGATTGTAAATAAAAATTTCAGCTTTTAGAGCCCAAGTGGAACTCTCTTAAACTTTTCAGTCGACCTCTGAGACTAAGTACTCTCTGAAGGATCAAAGACAAATTTCTTCAAAAAAAATTACGTCAACTTCTGCATGGTTTTTTAAATTAGTTTTAAAAATGCTAGTGAAAGTAAATAGCTTAAATTGCCTACTTGGCAGTTATTCTCTGGAGATGTCATTTCACAGACTCTTCTTTACAGATTGATAACTGATCTTCACGAGTAAGATGTTATAATGTTAAGCCTTTTAATACTGTATTTTCTTCTTTGTTTTAACAGCCCAAAGGGATGAGAAAAAGCATGAAGATAGAGCAGAGCCTACATCAGCATCGAAGAAAGTTGTTGCATCTATAATGGAGAAACAGACGTCTTCTCTCACTAAAAATCTTCCTTCAAAGAAGTCCCCATCCTTCTCTAGCGCATCACTAACTAAGCAACCACTTAAACCTTCCGCTGGAAGTTTCAAAGGTGTAATTCCCAAGAAACCTTGGCCTTCATCAGGCAGTGTTCCTTCCAAACATTCGTCTCTTTCTCATGGCTCATCAGTTTCCAAAAAAACAGCGACATCTTCCAGTTTGGGTGGAGGGCTCAAAAAGCCTTCACTGTCTTCCGTTTCTGCCACATCTGGAAGTAGTCAAGGAAAAGCATCAGCTGGCTCTGGCCAGTCACAACCCAACTCTCAGATTCGACAAAATATTCGACGGTCCCTAAAAGAAATTTTATGGAAGAGGTGGGAATTCAAAGCACTTATTTTATATAGGAAGCTACAACTAGACATAAATGTTTAGCCTGCAGTTTTGTTTGCTTCTTGGTAAGGGACAGAGGGCCTGAATTTATACTACAAATTATTACAGGTATAAGTGGCATCTCAGGGTTATATTTAAAAAAAAATTAAAATCCTGATATAAAATAATTGTGCTTGTGAAAAAAGCCTTTAAAAAAAAAAGAAAACTCACTCTTTATATTGAGGTAGTTGCAGTTGGAGAATTAAATAGCAGCATAAAAGCTTTTGTAATGCACGTGCTCTGAAGTTTTAAAATCTGGTGATGGCAGGTTTTTGGAGATGTAAAGGTTGTAGGGAACATAGTATAGGAAATATTGCAGTGAAAGGTTAAAGGTTTACTGAAGTAGAGATTCCCTTCCCTCCCAACATAAAAATCAACAACAACAACAAACTCGGAGCAGGGGACAACTCTGTCACTTAAGAAAGAGGGGGAAAAAAACCCCAAACAACCAAAAGCAAATAATCTCACAACAATTATTAAAGCTAATGCCAGCCATCTGTACTGACTGCAGACCGCTGCATTCCGGTGTTGTCTCTGAAATGGAAATGCTGTTCACGGTGGAAAATGTAGGACTAAAACTCGAGTGCTTGGGCTCCCGGGGTCGGTCACGGCAGAGAGACTCCTGGCTGCGGTGCCGTGAGCCGGAGGAATTCCCAAAGGCTGGCTTCTGTGGCCGCTGGGGACGGGACTGACAGGTTGCCATAGGTCCCAGCTGAAGGTGCCGAGATAGACTTTGGCTTTGGGGTGTCACCTGAAGGAGTCTCGAGCCCCCGCTGGGTGAGGAGGGGCCGAGATTGGCTCCTTCCTCCGAGAAGTTAGTTTTTTCTAAACGCTGCCTGGAGATTCGTGCCTAACG
The DNA here is from genome assembly GCA_013398295.1 of Chionis minor. Taxonomy (NCBI): domain Eukaryota; kingdom Metazoa; phylum Chordata; class Aves; order Charadriiformes; family Chionidae; genus Chionis; species Chionis minor. Next base: position 800,609 of record VZSF01005152.1, read on the forward strand.
GAAATGCTCGTACCCTTTTTTGTTTCTAACAGAGTCAATGATAGCGATGATCTGGTCATGACAGAGAGTGAAGTAGGGAAAGTAGCACTCAATATTGAAAAGGAGATGTTTAATTTGTTTCAAGTTACGGACAACAGATACAAGAGTAAATACCGTAGCATCATGTTCAATCTCAAGGACCCCAAAAACCAGGTTTGGAATTTCCTTAAACAGTAAATGTATACTGAAACACAGTTTTGTTTTTTCATGATATGTCAAGCTCTACCCTTGAGAGTTTTAAGATGGAGGCTTATAAATTATACTATAAAAGATTATTATAAAGCCATTCAAATCTTTTAAAAAAATTTTCTATCCAAAAATAATTCAGTCTACTTTAGTTGGTCATGTGTATCTGTTATGTTTGGGCATTTGGTGTGAAATATTTATTTACAGAATGGCTTTCTTAAAACAAATACAGACTTTATTAATTCCTCCTCGTGACATAATGTAGTATGTGTTGGATAATACCCATGTCGATGATAGTGTTTATGCTTTAAAAGATAAAAATATGGATACTGGGGGTTTTTTTGTTTGTTTGTTTTTGTTTCTGTGGTTGATATGAAACAAACGAGTGGCTGCTCAACTTCTGACATTCCTATTCAGTTGTTGATAATGAGGAAAATCCATACTTTGTGTTTGTTTCATCCTTATATTCTGGTTGTTTAACCTTTTCAGATTTGCTTATAAGTAGCCAGTATTTTTAATAGAGAATTAAGAAACTGGAATGGGTTTTGCCTGTTCAGAACTGCAAATTTGGTTAGCTACCTAAGCAGGTTCTCTTCAGCATAGCAACAAAGTCTGTTTTGTTTTTAGGGACTTTTTCATCGTGTCCTTCGTGAGGAAATCTCACTGTCAAAACTAGTGAGAATGAAACCAGAAGAACTTTTATCTAAAGAACTGTCTGTATGGAAGGAGAAACCAACTAAAGCAGTAAGTAACATAATTTCCCCCTATGTCCTTAGTTATGAATTCCTTAGTTATGAATGAAGAGTGATTTCACCAGCCCTTACCACCCATATTATGTTAATACACCATTTTCTTCCTAGTGAAATATCGATAATGTTCAGTTTCAATATACTTTTTGTCTAGAATCAGCCAAATGATAACAAAGTACAGAATAAAATTATAAATCAAATACGTGGACTTTTTACCAAAATGGTTTTGTTTCTTTCAGATGATAGAGTCAAGAAACAAATCTCATGAAATCAAGAAAACAGCTGTAAAACGGGAACATACGTCAGTTGTAAATATGGAAGATTCTCCGCCAGTGTCCGATTCTGATGTAAGTATTGGCTGTTGTTTCACCCTGAAGAGGTCGAGGGAGGTGAATGGTAACTGGTGCCTCATATCTTTTATCAGAAGCGCAGATTGTTTCAATGAACTGTAAGGATATTATTACCTAATGGGTGTGCAACGAGCATTTTTCCTTTTACTTTGAAGGAGTGCAACAACCAAACGATAGGAATATTTTGCATGCACTTCTAAACTGCTGCGTATTTTTCAGCCCTTGCTGTCAATTTATACAGAGAAATCTCTCATTTCTGAACATTAGCTATCTACTTTAGAACACTTTTCCTCCTTTATGAGGAAAAATATTATTTGAGAGCTCTATCTGACATGATGGTGCTTAAACCAAGGCCTTTAATCTTTTTTTTTTTTTAAAAGAACTGAAGTTAATTAACGGTTTCCAAAGTATTTTTTATGGTTGAAATTAATGGTCAGCTGGAATATCTTGTGCGTTTATTCACTTTTAGGAGCAGCAAGAGTCAGCCCGAACGGCACCAAATTTAAACAATGCTCCTTCTCTAGATGTTTTTAGCAGTATGTTGAAAGATACAACAAGTCAACATCGAGCCCACCTTTTTGATCTGAACTGCAAAATATGTACAGGTATGTACAGCACTGACTCTGTGCAAAGTAAAAGAATTGTTATGTTAAGAGTGTTGTTTGTTAACTTGTTTTTCTCCAAACAATCTCATTGTTAAATAGTAAACAGAAGCTTTTAAAATATATTTATAGGTCAGATTTCAGCGTCCGAAGATGAAGTACCAGCTAAGAAGATGAAGTCTGTGGCTCCAGTTAAAAAGGTGGAGTCGAAATCAAAACCAGAAGTTCAGCCAAAGTATGAAAGTTCTGCACCAACCCCAACAGCAGAGCCTGCCAAAGAGCCTGTCTCTGAAAGCGCGATGGAGACCGAAGCTGGACCGGTAGCAGAAACAGTTTCTCAGTCAAACGCTGAAAGAACGTACATTCCTACAACCCAGGGCCATAACAATGCAGATTCGTCTGTACCTGAAGAGGCTTCTGCTTTTCCTGCCTCTTGCGCTGGCGGAGTTGTCACCACCGTGACAGTTTCTGGCAGAGACCCTAGGACAGCCATGAGCAGCTCCTCTGGTGGTGTGACACCAGCCCTGCGCTCTGGCCCTGCGTCTGACAAAGTTTCAACGGGGGAAACAAAACAGGAGACTTCAAAACCAGTTATGACTGTCCCCAAATCGATATTAACAAAGCCATCATCCTCACCAGATCCAAGATACTTAGCAGTTCATCATTCACCCAATATCAAGTGCGTATGTTTAATACTAAGCCAAGCTACTGAATCTTTTCTGTGGTTATCTTCAAAGTCCCATGTGTCCCCTGTCCCCCTCCCCCCAGTCAAAAGGCATGTTTGACTTTAAAGCCCAGGTTGCCGGATTCAGGTTTTTAATTTTACCGTCTCCTTATTTACCTTCTGTAGTTGGTAAAATTTTCAGAGCATCAATATATGTTGACAGCAAAGATTCTACAAGGTGTTTCAGCAGATAAATAAAACTTGAAGGCGTTATGCAGGCTTAGAAGTCTGCATGTACATTAATATATAGACAGCGAGTGTAAGTGAGAGATGGTTTAAAGGCATTTCCAGATTTTCAACCTATATTAAAATACTGTTACATCTGAATGTATGAATATGAATTAAAATTAACCAGTTGATCAGCTTGAAAGGAAGTGGATTTCTTGCATATTCTGGGCAGATACAGTAGTAAAAGTAAATATTGGAAAGTGTATCCTTACAAAACTGCAGTGAAAAGATTTTTGTTCATAGCATATTCTTTTACTTGAGAATCTCGGATACATATTGTTGACTCAGTTAGTGGGAAATGTATAATTTGGATTAGTTTGTTGTAGAGTCAGGATCACAACAATTACAGTGTTAACCTCGTTTTATAAAAGTCTTATTATTTGACATCTTTTTGCCTATCTGCAGCTACAAGTTTATTTTCTGCTACTCCCTGCTTTTTTCACTAATGCCAAGTTAATGGAAAACGTTAATAAAGCCTTTAGTAAAAATTCTGTTATTTGTTTAAAATGAAGTATTTGAGTAATAGGAGGAGGGAAGAAAAGAAAAAAAAGAAGGGACCATTCTCATTTGTGTTCTCTAACCTTTCTGTTTCGGATTTGTTTTGCAGTGTTGCGGAGCCACGCTCACCTCAGGACAGCGATACTTCCCTCTTTCTCTCTCGTCTCAACACCATTTGGAAAGGATTTATTAACATGCAGAGTGTGGCCAAATTTGTCACTAAAGCATATCCTGTCTCCGGGTGCTTTGATTATCTTAGTGAGGTTAGCACTGACGTGTTTATGTGTTGAGAATAAATCTGTGCTGCACTTCCTGTTGCTAGAAAGGCTGGGGTCACTCTGTGTGTGTGTGTGTGTGTGTATATATAGCTCTATATGTATATATATATAGAGAGAGAGCGCTATATATATATAGCTATATTTGTATATATAGTTATATTGAAAGTGTAGCAGTAAATGGCATCCCTTTAGTAACAGGAAAAGTAGCTCAAGAAAACAACAAAAAAAGACGTCTAAAAATTCCTCACAATTTTGTGAAGAATTCTCATGTCTTTAAAGGTGTTAATACATATGTTAGGATCTCACATGGAATAGCTGGTTTATTTCAGCTTCATTTTTTGAAAAGAAGTTTCAGAGCCAGTATTTTAAAGCACACGCCTTGTTCTGTTCTCGAGCTAGATGGGCCACTGATGTGATCTATTAGAAAAGTTTGTTTGGCCATTTATTGAAAATATCCTTTTTGACTGTTTTTTCAAATAAAACCAGTTGGATGATGTTCTGGGAGGGTGTACGTTCAAATGATGAGACAGTATAAAGGTTTACGCTAAAACAAATAAGCTTTTCTTTCTCTCTTTTCTCTGAAGAAACGCATTTTTTGTGACTGTTAGGAAGTTTCAAACACAAATGTGTGTTTTAGGACTTTTATTAGTAGGGTTGGTGGTTCTTTTTGGTATTGCTTTTGCTACAATGGATTTTGCTGTCCTGATGACAGGAAGCTCACTAGAATTCAGGGGACTTGTAGTCACGAGTGGAGCATTTCCGGAGAAGCTGAAAGTGTGGAGAAAAATCTGTATTTCAAATAGCAGCTTCCCTATAAAAACAAAGTCAATAATGAGCATACAGAACTATCAGACATTTTGCGAGTGCTTTTTCTCTTTCATATATACTGTTAGCCTTTTTGGTAATATGCCATAATTACATACCTTGAAATTTACAAATAGCCTGTCTGAAATTAGAAAAGTATGCATAAAAATTTACTGAAATATAATAGTGCATTAATCCACTAGGCTGCTGGGATGGGGCAACCTGCGCTGCTTTTAATCGTTGGTCTCTTGTGGTTTTTCTCATACTACCATGTAATGCTTTTTGTTTAGGATTTACCAGATACAATTCATATTGGTGGGAGGATCTCACCGAAGACAGTCTGGGATTATGTTGGCAAACTCAAATCTTCGCTTTCTAAGGTACACACTTCAAATCCTTTGCAAAACCCAGAAGAAAAATACAGCAATATAAAATGTCGACTTTTTGTAATATGAATTAGTAAACAGCAACTACTGACATAGATCGCACCTAAAAAACTACCAATACCACTTAGTACACTGAAATTTTTGATTTATTGAAGAAACATATTTATTGACCTGCGGGTCCTGTTGATCTCTCTCTCCCCTGCATAGTAGCTAAATACTATTTATTCATTTTCAGTGATTGAACATAAATAATCTATTCTGTATTGAAGACTGAAACTCAAATTTTAAAGGAACTTATCATTAAGTGTATGTAATAGATTTTACTATTAAAACCACTTCAGAAATGAAAAAAAATTACAGTATACAGATATAATTCTGAAACTAAGACTTTCCCATTCCTTTCATGTTAATTGTAGCCTCGAGATGTTTAGTTTGATGCAAGATACACAAGTAATTTGTGTTTCTGAAAATGACAAACCTAATTCTGTTTTAGTATTACCAATTGAGCAACAGTTCCCTCTTAAAGCCAGACTATTGCCTTGAAAACATAGTTGGAGTGCTAAGGGTACAATTTATTTTTACCCCTGGAATTTGCCCTTTACCATTTGATTTGCTGGTGTGTTGCAGGTTGAATTTTTCCACTTTGCTTTTGTATTTCAGGAGTTGTGTTTGATTCGTTTCCATCCTGCGACAGAAGAAGAAGAAGTCGCCTATATCTCTCTCTACTCCTATTTTAGCAGTCGTGGTCGTTTTGGTGTTGTAGCTAATAACAACAGACATGTCAAGGATCTCTACCTGATCCCCCTGAGTTCTAAGGACCCAATTCCTTCCAAACTCTTGCCTTTTGAGGGACCAGGTAAGCACAAAACAGGGGAGGTTAAATACTAGGTGAAATCACAAAGCAAAAGTCAATCGGAGACAAGTTGTTGAATGTTTAATATAAGCATTATTAAATTTTTTTAGATAAAACAAATTTTAAAGCATGTAAATAGGGGAAAAATTGGAACTCCAACTCTTCAAGATACAGTTGTCTGAAATTTACATAGCCTTTCCAACAAGATACTTATATGCTATTAGGAGGATGAGTTTGCCTGTAAAATCAAATATGTGNCCGTAAATCCACAAAACCTGGGCCCTTAACAACCCATTCACCGTCGCTTAAATCAAGCAGGAAACTTACCTCACAGAGGAGTCAAGAAATCTATGAAGACAAAGGTAATATTTCTGGTGGTTTCACTAAATTGTCGTCTCATGCTGAGTATTAATCTGTACGTGCAGTACGGCGCACAAGGCGTTTGAAATGTTCTGTTCTAGGTGGTGCAAACTCGAGCCAAATCACTGGCTTGTGAAAACCAGTTTGTTGGAGGGGAAGGGGATCCACATTCCTTAGGGTCAGTAGGTGACAGACAGTAGTTGGTACAGGCAGGTTATATTATAATCTTCTATTTTTAGATAAAATAACCAGTGGTAATGTTTGGCTTCAGTTTGTTCCGTGTTTGTGCGTTGAACGTGGTGACAGAAGAACTGAGAATGAATTCAGCCACAAAACACCCTTCTGTTGCAAAATTTGAAGTCATCTTCATCTGAGGATGGAGGTGGTGCATATGCTTAGTTTCCAAACAAGTGTTTGAGATTTTATATAAAGTAACAGACTGCCAAGGTGAAGAGCTGCAGGTTGCAATGAAGGCCGTACTTCATTGTCATAGCCATGGTTTAAAATACTGCACGGTAGGTATGAACCGGCAAACGTGCAAGGAGCTGACCTCTGAGAAGCTCACTGTCCTCTGCTCTCCAAACACAAGGTTAGGACTAACCTCAATAAAGCATTCTCAGAGTTTATGTGCAGGAGCAACAGTGTCTGGGACAGGTTTTCATGCGTTAATGGTATACAACTTCAGCAACAACTGAAACATTAGGTAAATGGTCTCCCTTTCTCCGTGGGGATTGCAAAGGGCGCTTGCTCTGCGTCCCCAGACCCACTCCGAGTCTGCCGTCCCCGAACAGTGCGCAGTCAGGTCATTGCTTGCAGGCTGTAGCTGAACCAATAAGATTATTGCGATCTAAATTTATCACCTAATCTCTATAATTTTTGAACCCGAGCACCTCATGGTCTTTAACTTTCTGAATTGGTGAACCATGGACAAAAACTGGTTTTCCCGTTTCATAGCCAAGAAACGAAAACACGAAGTGCAAAACACTTCTGTCACAGGGATGTAAGCAAAGAGTCTTAACTCGTAGACTAAGTTCTTCCAGCCAGAACAAAAGAGACAGGTGTCATTCACGGAGGCAAATTTAATGAGTCAGGTTTTCAAATTGGAATACATATTTGTAGGAAAGTAGATTAAAGGATAGCAGTAGAAATGAGGTTCCAAAGGCAGAGAGGCCATGTGATGAAATGGCTTCATAGAAGACCCACTTCCACCCGACTTCTGCCACCACTTCACACTTCTTGGAAACTTTTTACCTCCTAGTTGTGCTAAGTTGTGTTCGTGTTTTAAAACCAGATCCAGTATGGGGTGGCAAAAACAATCAGGTAAGCTGTTTTTCTGGTTTTGTGTATGTATTAAAACCGCAGCGTAAAAGAGATGTAATCCATACTTTTTAATGACATCTGATGGAATTTACTGCTTTTTCTTTTTCACAATCAATAAAAATATTTTATGGAAAGTGGTCATTGTCTCCTTAAATTTAATTGTGTACCTTCAGTTAGTCTAACGAGGACTTGGAAAGCGTTATGCCCTAGAGAGCTTCAGATGATTTGATAACTGTGACTGGAGGGGGGAGGAGGGAGAGGACAATAAACCCTGCCACTCCAGAAATCCCAGTTAGGAGATATTCCAGCTGTATCAACCAGTTCCATCAGGCATGTATGGATTATGAATTGCTCCTGTTTTCTGATGGACTGGATTTGGAACACAACTGAGGACTTCTGAACTGCACTAGTACCTGGAGGATCTACAAAAATCCTTTGACATGGGTGGTTTAAAAACAGAGGAAAGTGGAAGGTTATCCATATTTTTTATACTTAATTCAGACATTTATTACCAGATTTTCTGTATCAGTGGGCTTTTCCGCATTGTTTCTGTGCAGTGGTTTACTGTATGTGAATTTACTTGTCTCTCACATACACACATTTAGCCCTTTCATCTGCAGATCTCAAAGCACTTCGTAAGAAACAGTATATTCAGATTTCACTGCCAATAGAAAGTGATTTATTGAGGGATTTAGTGGCAACGTTGGGAACGTAACAAGGTAGTTACAAGAAATTAATTTTAATAAGCCAGCCATATATCAGCTGTAGGAATAGCGTGTTTGTTCTTACAGTATGAAGGCAGGAAATCTCCTCATGCTGTTTAAAATGCTCTTAAAAACTGCAACAAAGGGAGCAAAATTTTAACTGTACTCTGACTAGAGTTAGGTGTCTTCATCTCACGATGAAAAGCGGCCGTGGTAGAAGAACGTGCCCTTACAAACCTGATTTTCTGCCAGTTCCATTCAGCAAGTGCACCCTGACGTGCAGCAGTGTTACCGTGGTGGACGGGATCTATATCCCTGAATTACGGGTGCACAAAGTTGCTGATAGTTGTCAGTTGCTCTCGGGATTAAATTGGGACAAATATTTAAATGGTGGCAATAAAACGTAAAGAATATCTTGTATTGGTCTCTGCAGTTTACAAATGTACACCACGGGTTTGCTTAGTTAATTCCCGTGGTTTTGTCATCGATGTACAGAAAATAAGTATAGAGCTTTCACAGTGCAGGTACCTTCTTACCAGCTGGTGATGATAGGGAAAGACGTGGCCATTATATGCATAAATATGATAAACCTGATTTAATGAAGAAATTTATTTAAGGGTAAGAAAAATAAATATTCATCCAATACTAATATTTAGTATATCCTGTTTTAGCAGCTTTAGCTGCAGGATGTAACTCAATAAAACCGGCATATGGACTTCAAATACATGACAGGATAATAGCTATTTTATAAATAATTTAGCACCGAAAGCTACTAACTGCCGACAGAGCCGAGCCTGCAGCACGCTTAAAATGCTTGTGACAGACAGTCAGTGAGCAATGCTTGGGAGACTGCAGCCAGCATTTTCATCATTACCTAAAATTAGGCACTTAACCTATTTAAGGATATGGGAATGGAGTGGGACTGACCTTTGAAGTGCGGGTCTGGCAGTATGTTCCCAGTCTAAAGAAGCGTTCAGTGTTTGGCTTTGAACTGAGTGAACGTAGAAGTCAGGTGAGGCATCACTTCTAATATTTGTGTAAAAACACAGGATCAAAATACAACATTTAAATGGATTATACAATGACTAAACTAAACATAAAACTAATGTTATTAACTTACTACTGGAATTTATTGTCTTGAAAGCGCATTAAAATTTTAACCCCTTTTAATTAGTGACTTTGGTCTCTGTTTCTTACAGGGATTCAAAACTGATTTTTCAGTAATTGCTGTTTATTAGATATCCTGTCTGATGGATTTTTGAAACATGTTCATTTCAATTAGTCAGTGTTTGAGATTTATTGTGACTAATTGCATAAATCACAAGTCTCAACATAAAAGTAGATAACTAAAACTTTACCAACAGCAAAAAAGCGAATGCCTACTGGGAGATTTTGGGTGAGCACCAATTGGTGAGATACTCCGCGCTGGTCGACGCCGACCAAAGGTGGAGTCATTATTCATAGATTCAGAAAGAAAAAATGTAAAGCAAATTCACACACAGTGAACCATTTCTACAAACGACTCTATTCCGGCTGTAAGTTGTGAATGTTTTTTCCTAGTTAAGTTGTCTTATTTTTGAACTATGCCTTGATCTTCTGTATTAATATAATTTAATTTAAGGTAGTAAATTACTGTGAACAGAACTGCTAGAATTGCTTTTAGGCCGTGGGTGCAAATGAGTGTTTGGTTAAGTCAGGTATTTCTGGAGTCCTTTTGGGATAATCTTAGATTCACTGAAAAGAACTATTTGTTTAGTTCCTGTCCTGCCTACTTGCACTGTACATCTCTGCATCCTACCCCTCTTCAGGGGCAAATTTGTGCATGTACTGAATCGTTAGCAAATCTCAGTCCTGGTAATATAGCTGTTAATTTTCTTCATTTATTTATAATTTTTTTCTAAATATGAAAGAAGAACGTGAAAATTGGCAACACTTACTAGCACTGAAATGTTGGACCTGGAGGAAAAAACCTTTTTGGCACCGAATTTTAGATGTTCAAATAGGCAATAATGTATCCTACAAAATGAAAAATGAAATATTGTTTAAAACAGCATGTTCAATACCCTCTTAACCACAGAACTATGTAAAACTTGGCCACTGGACTGTGAAATAATAGGAATTCTGGTTTGGTTCTAGAATGTATTCTATAGAATAACTGTGGTCCAAAAATTTTCAAATTTCATTATTGTTTCTCAACATAATTATAATGAGAGCCATTCCTGATAGGGAATCTCAAGCAAATATTTTAGATTGGCCTCAAATCTTCATTATAATTTTGTCTGGTCTTTTTTTAACCAGACTTTGCTGGTTTCTTCAGGAAGTGACTCAAACAGTTTCACTGTACTATTCCCAGTTGCAATCAGAAGAACACAGAATTTTAAAGGGGGGTTTGTTTTCCCTCAGTTGTCAAGAGTTTGCAGTTAACTTATTTTATTTGAAAAATTATCATCTTTGTCTTATTATCTGTAGTTCATTATTTGGGAAATAAGGTTTATATGGGATTAGATTTGAGTGTAAGAAGTAGAAGCATCAGTGATTTGGGGGGGTCGTTCTGTGAACAAAAGTCACTTAATGAAATATATAGCAAGTATTGAAGAGAAATAGTAAGTTTAAAGCCTAAAGCAGCTATGGTTTCGGTGTGTTATTTAGCAAACTGCAAGTAATTCCTGCAGTGTAGCCTTTCATTGAAGGAGAAATCTTGAGTGAGTTGGTTCGAATGCTTGGGATTGATTCAGCCAGGTCTTTCGTCTTGTTCTTCTGTAGGTTCTGACTGAATTTAGCTCAAGCTGTGAGAGCGATGGGATCTTCTCACTGACAAAACTTCCCATTTAACCTAAACACAAACTGAACTCTTTTTGTTGGTTTCTCAGTGTGAAGTTAGCGAGCAAGACCACTTAGAATAAAGTGAAGTTTATTAAACATGAACATAAATTTAGGAAAACAGCTGATGTAATTTTCCCCTTAGATGGTAAACTTAAGAGTCCCCTTAAAACTACTTTGAATTCGGTTGTTTCAGCAAAGCAATATATCTGTGAATGTGGTTTGCTAATGGAATATATCTGCAACTATGAGGTTTGGGGTTTTTTGTTGGTGTCGAAAAGTTTTCGGTGCTAATCATTAGCTATTTTAAAATTGTTCCTTAATGAGCAGTTGGTTTGATTTAAGAAGAAGAAGGAATATATATATATGCACAGATATATATGTAAAAAACAAACTTACTTACAGGATCATGAATAGAAGGAGCAATGTAGGTTGGAGTCCCTGCCTTGCCATTTAACCACAGTCAATGTTACCTGTTCACAGATTGGTTTGTGTTGCTGTGTTAGTGCTTCCTAGCTGGGTGCAAATCCTGTCTAATGGCACGTACGGGGCAGAGACAGTGGCCTGTAATGCCACCTGTAAAAGGCATTAAATGCAGAAGTTAAGCAGCCTCTCTCTGACCAGATTTTCTACATTTGCCCCCAAGTGCATATTAAAGGATTTGTTCCCTGCCCTTCGTTCTGGATGTGCTTTTCTTCCACAAGTGCCAGCGGGAACCTGCACGTAAAAGGAAGAAACATAGTAACATGAAGTGGACCTACAGACCTTTGCGTTTTTCCTCTTTATCTGAAACTTTCCCGTCGTTTTTGGATATGCTTCCGAAAGGATTCAAGCCTGAAACTTTCACAAAGGAGTATTTCTGCTCACGGTGTTTTTTACTTAAAAAAAAGGCCTGGAGCATGGAAGGGAGTGCTGTGCCCTTGCCCTCTGCCTGCCAGCTTCACACCCCACCAAGGTCCCTTAGTCCCACCTGCCAAATTCCGCTCTGCCCCACCTGCTCTCCGTGTTCCCTGTCGGTTTCCCTGCTCCTGGCATGTTTCTAAATAGCATCCAGCTGGAAAAGCCCAAGCAAACGGGTTACAAGCTTTAATGCTGTTTCCAAACAGAGTTGGTTTGAGGTTGTCCTCTTAGCAGTTACTCGTGGTTGTTCAACTTGGAGCTGGACAAAATGTTTATAGACTGGTGTACGTGTCGGTGAAGCCTTTCAGCACAGATTATAAAAGGAAGATAGTTACAAAGTTCAGCCCGGGTTTTCTCACTTTTCAATATTTCTGTGTCTACGACATATTTGCAAACTATTTAAAAGTAAATATATGATTTTTCAGGGGGAGAGGTAGGGGTGGTTGAACAACAACAAAAAAAATGATGTAGGAATGCAAAAAATACAAAAACTTTGTTTTGAACATTTGCAGAGGCACTTTTTAATAATCAGACCTGTTGCTGCCATGTTTGATTAAAAATATGAAGGAAGGAATTAAAACATTTCTTTACTTATATACAAATATATATAAAAATAAAGAAATATTAGATGCATATGCTTATGGACTAATGAAAATTGCCAGTAGGTCATCTAACGGAATTTAGAAAAACTGTTATCTTTATGACTTTTGTAGCTGTCACTATATATAATAATAAGTTTCTGCTGAAAGCATAATTAAAAACCAGGTTTTTACATATGCAATCTTTGTGTTCTCTTTCAGGTCTTGAGTCATCTCGGCCAAATTTAATTCTGGGATTGGTTATCTGTCAGAAGGGGAAACGTCCTGCCAGTGGCATTGAAACAGAAAAGATAGAGGAAAAGCGAAGCAGAATTCAAGCACATGACGAAACTGAAACGTCGCTCTTCTCTAAAGGGTCACTGGCTGCTTCGCAGGAGAAGAAGACTCCAAAATACTCGCTTTATTCCGGAGATTCAGCTGTTAGTACAACACCACCTGGATCTCCGCCGCCTCCACCACCAATTCCCGTTCCAGACACCTCAGCAGTTACACCTTCAGTATTGAAAATACTCTCCTCAATTAAAAGTGGAACCACAACTACTGTAACGCCACCAGCTTCGACCGCTGCTTCTGCAAGCGTTACTGCCACGCATTCTTCATCCTCAAAAACTGCCACACCTCTCGAGCACATCCTGCAGACGCTTTTTGGAAAAAAGAAAACTTTTGAGCCTCTTGCTAAGGATTCTGAAACTGTCCAGTCTTCAAATCAGGAAGGTCAAGCTGCTGCTGATGGAGGAATGTCAGCTGTTCCTTTGTTAGATCCCATCGTGCAACAGTTTGGGCAGATGTCAAAAGACAGAGCTATAGAAGAGGAGGAGGATGACAGACCATATGATCCTGAAGAAGAATATGGTCCGGAGAAAGCTTTTGAGATGCAGACCGGTGAAAGCGAAAAACGATATAATGTGGAAAAGCCATCTAATACCACAGAACTAGAGGATGAGGCCTACGATCCAGAAGATGAAACTATCTTGGAAGAAGCAAAAGTGACTGTTGATGATTTACCTAACAAAATGTATACAGACACTAAAAGCAATTCTTCGGAAACACCTGCTTCGTACGTGCCTGATCTGTCTGCATCCTCATCCTTGGTAGAACAGCAAAAAATGTTGGAAGAATTAAACAAACAAATAGAAGAACAGAAAAGACAACTTGAGGAACAAGAAGAAGCCCTCAGGCAACAAAGAGCAGCTGTCGGTGTTTCAATGGCTCATTTTTCGGTGTCTGATGCTTTAATGTCACCACCGCCAAAATCTTCCCTAATAAAGACTGAATTATTCCATCAGGACCAGCAAGCTACACAAAGAGTAGATTTACCTTCATCTTTAAATCAGCAAGCACAAGTTTTAAACCAGGGCTGTGACCCAAGGCAGAACAGAGATCCTCGACAAGCCAGAAGAATGGCGACAGAGACTAATGACAATATTGATTCCCGAATAAAGCCACAGGTGGTACAGAACGAGATATCCACGGGAGAAATTGCTCCAGCAAGTTTTCCAAATGCTTTGCAGACTTCACTTGGTAAAGAAGATAAAACTTTAATTTCTGCTCCTCAGCCTGGTTTTAGTAGTGACAACTGGGTTTCAAGTGAAAAGGCTTCTACAGTGTCCCAGAAAGAGGCATCTAATAGCAAATTTGAAAACACCGTTCAAGTTACTTTGGAAAACATGAGTCAGATGGCTTCTGGAGAGCCTTCCACATCCAAACCTTTACGTAAAGTGCTGCTTCCAACACCTCCAAGTACCTCTTTTCAGCCTAATTTCTCCACACCAAGTGACAATCCGTCTTTGCAAGATATGCATAAAGTGTCGTGGTCAAATGAGTCAAGCGAAGGAATGGGAAGGGATTCTTTTTCAAACACAATGTTTGTTTCTCAGGAAAAGGTAGCTGGTCACTTTGAACCAGAGAGGGGTCTTTCATCAGTGCAATATGACGAACAAAGAAATCCTCAGTCTCTTCAATTTGTAGAACAAACTGACGCTGCAGCAGTTCAGGGTGAGGGCGGACCTTCCCCACAGCACTTTGAAGAAAACCGAGCTGGCCCTCCATTTTCTTTGTCTGGGCAGAAAGGAGGGCCTCCACCACCACTGATGCTCAATGCGCCTGGAGGACCTCATGGACCTAATTTTAGAGGACCGGCACCACAGTTCTCTGAAGAGCATGATTCTCCAAATAACGATGGGCAAAGAGGACCTCCATCTGGAAGGTTTGGAGGTCAAAAGGGTCCCATTCCTTCCTTATTTTCTACACAGCATGGACCACCATCTCTTTTTGGTGATAATAGGGGCCCTGCCCCATCTTACCATGGTGTTCCCAGAGGAATGTCACCATCTCAGTTTGAAGATCGTAGGGAACCTCACATGGAACAAAGGGAATTCTCAGACTCCCAATATAATGAAATGATTAGGCCTCCAGGACAGTTTGAAGGACCAGATCCACCTCAATTTATGGGAAACAGAGGACCTTCGCCTTTTCCTTTTGGAGGTCAGAGGCGCCCCCCACCAGCTCAGTTTAAAGGACAGAGAGGAGGCCCTCAGTTTGGAGGGACAAGGGGTCCAGCCCCGAATCATTTTGGGGGCCCAAGAGGACCTCACCCAAATCAGTTTGAAGGGCAGAGAGGTCAAGCTCCCAATCATATACCTGGTCCAAGAGGACTTTTGCCACAGCCATTTGAAGAACGGAGAGGGAGTCCACCACCCAGATTTGCCAACCAGAGAGGTCCAGCACCGCTTCAGTTTGGAGGACCAAGAGGAGCCGCACCTGCACTGTTTCCAGAAGAAAACGAACCTCCCCCTTCTCGATTCCATTTCCAAGGTCAGTCACCACAAGGTATGAAGCCAACCCCGAGACCACTCCTGGACCTTCCAAGCCATCCACCGTCCCACAGAAAAGAGATGTGGGAGGAAGCTGGACCATCTGCATCTCTTTCCAATATTTCTGGACAGGGATCTGAGTCGGAAGGACAGTGGTCAGCATCTGACTTCCGAGAAGGCAAAAATACCGAATTTAGAGGTCAGACATTTGAAGGGAGACAGAGAGAGAGATACGAGGGAGGAAGTAAAGACAAGGGTTTAGATCAGCCAGAGCCTCAGCAAGCAGATAATCGACAAGGTAGACCCTTTGAGGAAAGACGAAGGGATCGAGACCATGGCAGACCTTGGGAAAGAGACCGTGGCAGAAACTGGAATAGAGACAGGGACTGGGACAGACACCGAGACAAGGAATGGGATAAAAGCAGAGACAGAAATCAAAACAAAGATAGAGAGAAGGATTCAGAGCGGGCTAAAGAATGGGAAAGAAACCGAGACCGAGAGAGAGCAAGAACCAGAGAGAGAGAATCCTACAGAAGACGTGACAGAGAGCGATCGAGAAGCAGAGACAGAGATCGCGACAGAGAGAAAGACAGGGACCGGGATCGAAGCAGGGAAAAAGAAAGAGATCGAGAGCGAGATCGAGATCGTGAAAGAGAAAGAGGAAAAGATCGCAAAGATCGGAGTAAGAGTAGGGAAACCAGTAAAGAGATGAAGTCAGAAACACCGAAGGAAATTCAGAAGCCAACGGAAACAGAAGCTTCATCTTCCACTAATCAGTCATAGAAATATGATTGATGTTGTATTTCCCATAATTAATATACTTTTGCAACACAGCAAGGACTGAGTCAGCATCTTCTGTATATACTGTATATTCTCACCTTTACACAAATGCTGTTGTAAAACTAGCCTTACAAATTAGCAATTTTTGAACAACTGTGAATGAAAATACTCAAATAGGTAAAAGGCAAGAACGTACCGGACTTTCACTTGCTGCATTTTGTGCATAATGTTTTTCTTACAAAAATTCACAGCGTTACCTGTACTGAAATTCTGTTTTTTCTACTTGCATCTTTATCTTAAAATTTCCATTTACAGTACAGAAATGGAAAAAAGTCTAAGAAGAGCATATTGCTTTTTAAGATTATAAAGTTATGTTTTCCAGTAACTTGAATTGTAATTTTATAAGAGAATTTAATCCAGACATTAGGAGCCATACCTTTACATCTCATTTACATGATATTTTGGTGTCAACGTTGTTCCTACAGCACACGCTTTTAAAAAAGGCGTCCACTGTTGCTGTCATGTTTATTTTAGAATGGAAGGGCCGTGTGTATTTGGGAAAAGGCTGCGGAACAGTAAGAATTACTTGTGACCGACGGAGGATTTGAAAACAGAATGTTATAAGCTTAAAGTGCACTATCTTCCTTTTTATATACAGGTATTTTGCGTTTTGGAATCCATCTGTTAAGTGTACAGCAGAGAAACAAGTTGTACTTAGTTTTTTCATGAGGCTGAGGGGTTTTAAATGTCACATTTTTACAAATCTGTAATTAACGTACATATAAGAGTAGCACCTTTATAACCAGCAAAACTTATAAAACCAACCGACATTGAACTGAAAAAGGCTACGACGACAAATGAATTGGTATACCAAAGGGCAGAAGAGCAAGTTGGTTCAATAGCCCACTAAATCTGTTACTTCAGTTGAACTGATTTAGTGGAGCAATTTTTTGGTTCCGTTTTGTTTTTGCAGAATTTTGCCATAGACTTAAGAAATGTCCCCATTTTATTGTACTTTTCATTCTAAAAGTGTTTAGCTCCTGGGAATTAAAAAAAAAAAAAAAAAGTCACTGTTTCATTGGTAGACCCTACTTAAGCTGGTGGTAGTGTATATAAAACTCTCCACTGGAAGAGGCATAACTGCATTAAGCTTGAAAAGAAGAGTGCTGGTGCTTCATGTTGTGATTCAAGAGGGAAGGTTCTCACTGTGAAATACAGCACATTGCTACTTTTCCGTGTATTCTTCAAGTACGGCATTCTAACGTATGAAATAAAGCCCCGCTTAATTTATTTGACCACGCAGATTAACAGTTGGGTAAATATTTTGATATTTTTTATAAAATAGTTTTGGAAATGTACAATGAGATTCCTACACACGTTTGCATCTTGAAGACTACATGACGAGTAGCGTGTGTGGCGTGTATCTCACCGCAGGTTTTACAGTTCCTATTTTCGTGCATCTTTGAAGTCCTTACACATCCAGGATTTGCTGGCTGAAACGAGCGTCGGGATTCTGAACCTGTAGACAAAATGTTGAAATGCAGAGAGGTGGTATTAAATGCAAACATCTACTATGGTGTAAGATTTTTTTTCTTAATGAGATGTTTCTAATTTAAAGACATACATAAAAGTATGCAAAAAGTAAGTGTGTTTGTTTAGGTTTACTTGATAGAAATTTCTGTAAATTGTATTTTATATGGCAAAATATATCGCTGTACATTAAAATATGGGACTTCACAGGTTTTTGTTACTGTAAGTAGAATAAACATCTACAGAGAACTCTTGTCCATTTCTTAAATCTGTATGTGTATATTATTTTCTAAATATTGCTAGTGCTCAACAAGCCACAGGAGTCACCCCAGGAGACTGACTGCGCACAGGTTTCGCTTCCTCGTTGCTAATCCAAAGCAGATGTTTTGCAGGACATCGCTACCAATTGATGCTTAATTGTAGGCGTTCTAAAAATCATATGAAAATCTGCACCTGTGATTTTTCTCTCAGTTTTAAAACACTCCCTATTTTATTATCTTTTTTTTTTTTTTTTGGTTGAATTAGGAAGTTTGTCATTTCTAGACTTACACCAAAAGGTCTAAAGAAAGAACAAATGTTAATTCAGGTCAGCTTTAAACTTCAGAAACTCAGTTTGCGCCATTTCTGAATTCCTTGACGTTACATGGTTATGAAGTAGACGTGTGGCTTTTCATCTTCTCGGAAGCGCTCCTTTATCAGCCATCAGTTTGGGAAATCTGTTCGCAATTTGGGGACAGTAAGTACATCCTCCCACAGATGTAGTGGCAAAAAACCCCCACAGCATACAGACAGACACAAAGGACTTAATTTTTTTAAACCACAGCTTTAGATAGATTATAATGACCTGGACTTGGATTTTGCAGCAAGATTCCTGTGTTCTATACTGTAGCAGACAGGAAAATCTAGGCTGAAAAGAACAATTTAACTCAATTTACACAGACTAAAACTGGTACTGGATTATTACCATGCATTGCAAGAAAGAGAAAAATAAACAATTCTCTGGCTTTGGTCAAACTTTTCATTAACATAAAACAACTATTTTGAGCTTTTATCTAGGTTTATACTAAGCTAAATTTTTATGTAAAAGCCTCTGAAAGGCTCTCTAGAACAATATAAGCAGAAAGATTATTACATCTATAAAAAACTGTAATATACCAATTGTATGCATTCTAAAGGAGACTGTGCAGATGGATTAAAGGAGGGCAAGAGTGTGTTATCCAGTGCAACGTGCCCAAAACTGCTTTTAAAATTTCTGCTTTTGTTTCTAGAGGAAAGTCAACAGTGTAATTTTCAGACTTTGGCCACACCACATACAATACAGTACACTTCAACATGGAAAATGCCGGTGCCTGCTACCTTCATTGAATTCACACGTCATGAAAGAACGCAGTAAACAGGTTTTATTCTTTTAACTTCCTGAAGGGAATAAAGATTTCATAAAGTATTTATTTTTTAAAAATATTTTATTTGGTTTATGAGCTATTTTTGTCCCTTTCACGCTCTGGCTTGTTTCTAGAATGCATCTTCTGTAATAGGCATCTGTTTTTAATACTAAAATACATAACCCGTGGTAGATGTAATAGAGACCAAAAGTACAGACAAACTGGTGACGATGGTGAGACGCCGGCTGCGGAGAGAGAGATTCTGCGTGGATGCATTCGGACGGTCTCCGAGCGGAAGATCTAGCATCCGAGCTCATTTTCATGAAATCACCATCCCACTTTCCAAGTCCAGAAAAAATGAAACTTCTTTAAGGGGCTTCGGCCTAACCTTCTATCAAAGAACAGTTTTCAAACACTGGCAAATTACTAAAGTGTTTATAATTTAGTAAATCTTAGAATAGCGAATCCAGGGCTACAGACTCGGTAGGAAAAGAGCCCCTGCCTCCAGTGCTTCACAGAAACATTCTTGGTGGGGGCAAAAAAAAAGGCAAAAAGGGAAAAGCCTTTATCTTGCAACAACAAAACCAAACATAGGTGTTAATTTCAGACCACAGTGGCTCTTTTATCTCTTAAAATTTTCATTCGTTCTACCCGTGCTATCGGTGGCTGGCAGCACCCAGTAGGTGCCAGTGCACAGCGGGACCTGTCACAGGAAAAGGTGACAGACACGACGTATCATCAGTCGTCCGTCAGGACCTCCCAGCCCTGGCAAACTGGTTTTGGGGAGGATTTTTAAAATACTGGGGAGTGACTTGGACCACACACATCCTGCCACTGAACAGGCCTCGTGCTCGGCATCGGCTGAGCTCTGCTGCCCTGCTCCTAAAATAGCTTGAAGTAAACACAACTTTCCCCTGCAGGCTGTGGGCTGACGAATTCCCAAGCCTTGTGTCGGTGAAAATACTCCCGTCGTGTCCATGTTTAACGAGGAAGCCTTATGTGGAAAAGCAATGCTGAGCTCCGTTTAATGGCTTGGCATGAAGAGAACCTGGCTGCGTTCACGTTTACTGGGGAGGCTTCACCCGAGGGCTGGCGATGGTGGCTGTCAGGAGCCTCCTCTGTCCCCTCTCGGCGCCTCCCCGCTCTGGGCAGCTTCCCCTGGATGTTTCCTCATGGACCGGCCCCCACCACCCGGCCTCGCCGGTTCTCCATAGCCTGGACTGGATGAAATCACAGAATCATAGAATAGAATCACAGAATGACCCAGGTTGGAAGAGACCTTTGGGATCACCGAGTCCAACCGCCACCCCAGCACTGCCCAACCCACCCCTGACCCGCGTCCCTCAGCACCACGTCTGCCCGGCTGGGAAACACCTCCAGGGGTGGCGACTCCACCACTGCCCTGGGCAGCCCGTTCCAATGCCCGACAACCCTTCTGGTGAAGAAGTTTTTCCTAATATCCATCCTAAACCTCCCCTGGCACAACTTAATGCTGTTTCCTCTTGCCTTGTCGCTTGTCACTTGGGAGAAGAGACCGATGTCCCCCCCGGTTCCCCCCCTCCTCTCAGGGAGCTGCAGAGCGAGAAGGTCTCCCCTCAGCCTCCTCTTCTCCAGGCGGAACAACCCCCGTTCCCTCAGCCGCTCCTCAGGAGACTTGGAGGAGACGCCAGACCCGTCGCCGCTCCGGGAAGCAGCTCCGCCCCCGCTCCGGGCTCTCCCCCCGTCCCTCCCCCGTGGCGGCCGCACAGGCCGGACCCGCGGCCTGAGGCACGCGGCGGGGTGGGGCGGAGCGGGGCGGGCGGCGGTTGCGCGCGGCGGTTGGCTGCGTCGC